>JALIGW010000002.1:41733719-42108719 GCA_023053685.1 Diadophis punctatus similis | reverse complement strand
TTAGATTGAGACTAGAAAGAAGACTGCAGAGTGAGTGCAAATTAAAACACGTAAGGATAAACCTAATCAAGATTTTAAGTTATTCAGGCTAAGTATGATTTCAACTGACATGAAGATAGCCAAGTCATCAATAATTAACTTCTCTTCCCTCCTCGAATTTTTCTGGTAAGCATTACCAATCTGTGTTGATATGGACTTTATTGGGTACCCTGCTTTCTCACTGATGGAAAATAAAAATGCTTACACAAACACAAAATGAAAACAAAGCAAAACCCCTGGCAATAGACCTTATTCCTTTATAACAATAGTCAACAATTCTTTTTTTGGGGTGGGCTGGGGGGATGTCTAATATCTTTTCCTCCCAGATTTTTTTACCATCATAAATAAATCCTTAGAAATATTTGGTAGGTCATAGATTTGCTTACTTCTCCTCTGGAAGTAGCAAATGAAAATCTATCCAGTCATCCTTAATCCAATTTAATATGGAAATATTGAGCAAATATTGTATTCTGCTGGGAGCTTGGAGTGCTTATTTATGCTCTTTTGTTTGTCTTTGGTAGAATTTTTCTTAATGTTTCTTTTCCTGTATGTATCTTTCTTCTTCTGTGTGTTTTGTTATTATTCAGAAGATGGAACCATTCTTAATTTATTTTCTGCTGGACACATATTCATAAATATGTCTCACGATGCAGCTATTATTTTTAAAATTATTGTATTATTCAACACTGTGCAGAATTCTGTAAGATTTCAAAAGATTTATTTTCAGGGTAGAGTAACACTAACATCCTAAGTTAGTATTTCCAACTAAGGAAACTGATCTAGGTTAGTATCTGTCTGCTTTGTAGTAGACTTTACAATCAGATTTCTACAAAATCAAGCCAATAATTTCTCTTGGGATTCATGCAAAGCTGCTTTAGAGCTGTCCTTACTAAATATTGTATTCTACTTACAATGATGGTACTAATTCCAACGGACTTTAATATACATTATAGTCAGTTGACAATGGTATCTGTTGGGTCAGTGAATAAAGCAGGGCCTTTATTCTGTTACGGAGTTTCTTTAGCTCTTAGATATTTATTTGTAATACGATCAAAGTTTTATCTTATTAATATGCTATCCATGAAAACTAGGATAATCTATCATATTTCACCTGATTTTAGTTATTATTTCTGTATTTTTATACTGCATTTCTTTTATTTTCAACTACGTTGCTGGCTGGGAAAAAATGCTTGTTTTTAATTCATCTTTGACAGTTTAAGTTTAAGTTTACTTTATTGTCATTGCACCTCATACAACGAAATTAAATGCCATCTTCAGTGTACATCATGCATGAGAAAACTATAAAAAATAAAAATAAAACAAAAGCACACATCCTTCACATTCTACACAGTTGAATTGAAAACCCCTGATACTGCATTCATATTGCACTATACAGTAGAATTCAACATAGTTACTGCTCTGGGATAGAAGCTGTTTTTCAGCCTATTTGTCCTTGTTTTTATTGTCCTGTACCGTCTGCCAGGTGGCAATAGTTCAAAAACAGGGTGCCCAGGGTGAGATGGATCTTTAAGAGCGTTTTGAACTTTCTTAAGGCAGCGGGAGCTATAAAGCTCTTCCAAGGAGGGAAGAGGGCAACCAGTGATCCTCTGGGCAATGATGTTAATGCTCTGGAGCACTGTCCTATCTGCCACTGTGCAATTAGCAAACCATACACAGCAGGGGCGGGTTCCTAATTTTTTTACTACCACTCTGTGGGCGTGGCTTATTTTGTGGGTGTGGCTTGCTGGCCATGTGACTGGGTGGGCATGGCTTCTCGGACTGCTGAAGGGAGGGGAATTGAGATAGGTCCTGCCGCCCATTCCCCCTCCCCTCAGCAGCTCGAGAAGCCTCGAACGTGCGAAAATGCCTGGGATCATCACCGTGCGTTTGTGGCTTCTCGGACTGCTGAAGGGAGGGGAATGGAGATAGCTCCTGCCGCCCGTTCTTTCAGCGTCTCACACGCTCCCTCAGCCATCCTCCCCTACTTCGACTCACTGTGGGGTAGGAAGGCAGCGCATGCGCAGTGCCGGAAGCTCGGCTTCTGGGCATGCGCAGAAGAAAAAACATTTTTTTAAAAAAAATTTTAAAAAATGGTGGCGCCCAGGCACCAGCAACCGACTGCACCGGTACTGTGACATCACCAGCGGGCCACTACCGGTGCTATAGAGTGGACCGCACCTGTAGGAACCCACCACTGATACACAGGTGCAGTATGTTAAGATACTCTCTATAGTTCAGTGGTAGAAAGTCACCAGCAATTTTTCATTCAGTTGTTGTTTCCTGAGAAGTCTCAGGTAGTATAATCTCTGCTGGTCCCTTTTGACCAGTGCTGCAATGTGAGTGCCCCAGGTCAGGTCCTCTTTTATGATAACACCCAAAAACTTAAAACTGGCCACTTGCTCCACTTGGTCTCCATTGATAACCAAGGGCTGGATGTCTGATCTATTCTTTCTGTAGTCCTCTATAAGCTCATTGGCCTTATTGGTGGCACCATTATTTCAGAAATTAGTAAAATATATTGTTGGTTTATGTTTGAGGTAACAGACTACTGTCAGTTGCTTTAAAGGCTAAATCTGCCTTGAAAAATAAAATTATAAAATAGTTTGTAATAGTACCATTTGTTATTGGATTGTCTTTAATGAATTCTCCATGCTTTTATGTATTCATCAAGAATGCATCCAACTGAGAATTAAAACAAACAAACCCCAAACTGAATAAGATTCATTTTCAACTATATCTCATAACCACTAACTACAAGTTTTCCATAGTCAGCTAAAACATACTATGGGTGTGTCATCAAAAACATTTTTCAATATTTCTCTTTCAGAAACAAAGTAAATAAGTCCAAAAGCTATTGGATATAAAAGCAAATACACTAAAATAACTGCTAGCTGAGATAAAATTGTATCAAATTTAGTTTCCTGGACTACAGCAACAACAAAAACTTAACACTGAATATTAAGAAATAATAATATGCATTTTAGAAGGCTTTCTTATTTCCAACTCCTTTGTCAAGAAACCTTCTTGAACAAAAAGAAGAAATATGGGTCTAATGCTCCTTTATTTATGGCTGGCTGAAATATAGTTTTGTTCCATAAGAAAGGAAATACTCCATTAGAATTATGGTCATATTTACCAGTAAGAGAGTGCTTGATGAATAAATTTTCAGTAGCGACATAGCAGCATGGTTCTTGTTAATTAGAACTTTACACTGGGCTATGGAACCAGTTTCCCACAGGGACATCTTAGCAACACTGATGGCTTGGTTGTACCAGTTTGGTGTGACTTTGTTGAGCCACTGCCTTATTTATTACTGGGTTTGGCAGTTGTTCAGTGATGGATGCCTACTGAAGTGCAAATGTCGTAAGGCTTACTGCTCCTGTTGTGCTAACCTTCATGGGATTTATGGCCAAGTTTTTGATTTTATGTTTTTCTATCTCATTTTTCAGCTCATAAACCTTCTGCTAGGAGATCTACCTAATCAGAACCAAAACTAACTTTGAGTAAAAAAATATGTATGGTTTCATTACTTTTAATTACAACTTTCATTAAATTGAAACAAACAGATAAATAATGAATTAAAGAAGCCAACAATTTATTTCTTTAAAAAAAAGGCTTCCAGCTTTTTAAAATCTCCCCCCCCCACCAAGTATGTTAATAAAATATAACTTTTGATGCGACATTAATAATAATTTTTTAAAAAAACTGCTTTGCTTTTTAGGATAAAAACCAGTTTTTTGAAACTCTAAGGAGGACCCAGAAAAGATAGGATTTCTTTCTGTTCTCATGTTATTTTTAGTTACTTTCAGACCTGGAAACTCATTCCTGATTTCCCTAACATTAGGGCTTACTCTAACAAAGAATCTGTTGTTTGTAGCTGATTTAAAACTGACCTAGTATTAAATAAAGTTATTATTAATTTAAAAGGAAATCTTCCTACAGAAATCAAAACGGTTCCCATTAATGTAGAGCATATATTATTGTTAATTTACAGTAGTCACTATATTCTCATGAAATCAGTGACCAGGACCCAAGAGCCAAATGAACCCCAAATCTTATGCTTTATGCCACTTGTTCCCCTCATTTCGGTAATAAAACATCTGCAAGAAAGCAATCAAGCTCAGAAAGAATCAAGGACCCCTCATTTCTGAACCTGAGCTACAAATATTGTCCTTTATAAATATACGTTTATTTGATGATTCATCAAATGTGCGTCAGTTGATTCACATGTATGGATGCAATATACTGGATATGTTTAAGCATAATTTTCAAATTAGCTTCATCTTTTCCTCCATGTAAATGGATTTGCAGCATGGATTAGCCTTTCTTTTGCTGCAAGTTTGAAGTCATCCCTCAGTGATTGTTATTAGTGGCTATTGAGATTTCAAGTAGAGGAAATCTCTTTCTACATGAGTTTTTGACTGGATCTTTAACTTCCTATAGGAAGATATAATATCAATATTCTTTAGCACATTCAGCAGAAGAGGGAGATGCTAATAAAAGTATATGAATAGCTGACACCTAAATTAGTTGCTATTTCAGTCATTTATTATATGAAAATTATCTTTGTTTAAATTTCCTATCTTAATAAAATTCTATATTACTTGAAAACAAAACTAATCTAAGAGGAATATTACAGATATAAATATATGAAATAATTGAAATAACATATTGTATTAAGCTGAGTAATACAGCTTAATACAATATGTTGAAATAACATATTGTATTAAGCTGAGTAGATGGAACATTAGATGATATATTGTATACAGTTAGATTTAATAACAATTAAACGATCAAGCTACTTCTACAGTATATTAACACTTCTTGGATATATCTTTAGTTTCTTCAAATGTCACTCATTTAATTACAATTCTGCATTTCCCCCCCCCCTAATTATTAGTATAGTTATATTTTTGTTTTTCATTGTTATTTTCATTGTATTTTCTGGGCACTATTTCACCCATAACTTTTTTTTAATGGAAGATTAAAAAAAAGATGCATGTTTCTACCTCATTCAGATATTTTCCACTGAAGAATGAATGGTATCATTTTGCAAATTGGCACCAGACTGTTCCTGACCTTTATGCATTATATCACAGGCAGAAGCCATGGACTGGAGCTTATAGCTGCTGCAAATTTCATGGAAAATAATACTGCATCTAAGTATGATGTAAACGTTTGCTGAGCGATTCTGCTACTGGAAATTTTTCAAGCAGAGCTGTTTCACTTGGAGGACAGAGCCCAGCAAAATATGAGGAATTAAGAGGAAAATGAGATATAAATTATTAATAAAACAAAATATGGCTTCTTTCTTTTTCTGTGCACATTTCCACATCTATTGGATTTTCTTTCATTGTTCTGCAGAAATTGCTTCTGACTAAACAATGGACTTCTTGCAAGGCTTTGGATCTCAGTTTCTTGATTTGTCATAATTCACTCAAATGCCAGCTCAATAACATTAAGTGGAAAAATAGAAAGATATGCTTTCACTTTTTTCCACAGAAACAATTTTGAAAATCAATTTACATGGAAAATAAAGAGGCATTAAACCCGGTGCAAAGCTGCAGCTGAATGCAGAAATCTGAAAGCATAATATGTTATTTCTCCAGATAACATAATGCAAACTGTTATTTACCGCCTGAGAGAGAAAACTAAGGCGCTCGGTGCCCTCTGAGGAAGAGGCTGCTTTTATAATTTATAGAGTGATGAAATGTGACTAATAACACTTTTACATTTTTAAAAAGAAGATAATCCTAAACACTGACTCTCTCTGGAGAGATAAAAGCAATAACAGGTATTACTTAAGCTCCCTTTCAGTTCCATTCATTGATACATCCAAGCTTCTCAGCCCAAAATGGTGGCATTCCCAACCTGATAGCAAACTGCCACCTGACACACTGCTGAGACAAAATTTTTCCAGAAATTGTTTTTGCTACAAAATGCATACAATATTAAAATTATATGGAGAGGAAAGAAGATTTCTTTGCTGAAGAAGGAAGGTGAAGCATGTCCATGGTGCCAGCTGAGGGAGAAAACGCAGTAAAGATACAATAATAATGCTTTGTCGTTGTGGAGGTTTTATCTGAGACAATGTTCTAACTCTTCAAAAAATCTTTTCAGTGCACACTTCTGTATGAGGGAGCTTCAGATGGAATTTGACCTATTTTGTCTCATCCATATTTCTTCATTGGTTTCTGGTCTTACACTGGAGCAAAGGCATATTTAAAAATAGGGCAGAACTAATTATTCATGTAATGCTGCTGTACAATTTGCATGCAAACATGCCTCTGAACAAACAAGGATTGTCAAGGAAGTACATGGGTGACCAAAAAGACAGATAACTAATATTTTCTTCTTATGGCTAATGATGAAATGCAAAATCTTGTCAAGCTAAATAAATAGAATGCATAAGATTCTAGCAGAAGCAAGGAGCCAATTTATATCTATTTCTGTCTAGAGATTTGTTAATAAGTATTTGCATTCATTTTTATTTTTTTCTCTCTTCAGCTACCATTACCTCTACCACAGAGGGGCTCTGCACACGGGAGGGTCAAACCAGAGAACTCCCTCAGGACATCAGGGATATGATTTCATCGGCCATCCAGGATATAACGATAGGGCTTCAGCAGAGATGGGTCCCCCCCAATCATTCAGGTCCCAACTCAGGAATCTTGGCCCAATCTTAGACCTGAGTATTTGCCACATTCCTCGGCTCGCAGTGAGGGGTCAGTTGTGGCTGAAGGGTCTTTCAATGATATGGACTTGTCAGAAGACGAAGGTTTGATTCCAGATCAACCTGTTTTTAAAGGCCTTTTTAACCCAACCTTATTCAAGACCCTCTTATACAAGTCTAAACTCACAGCAAATATGGGAGTATCGGACGTTCCTGCGCCTTCCTCGGTAGGATTTGATCCTACAGAGGGTCTCTTTTCTGTGCCAGTCCAGGAGAAGGAGGTCATTCCTCCTTCTAAGATTTTCATAGAAACTGTTCAGAGACAATGATTACAGCTGCATCCTTTTTCAATCAAACTTCTGTAATGTGGATCAAACAGATGCAGGCCATAGTAGTGCCTGAGGACACTCGAATGCACCAGTATCTTAATAAGCTTTTGGTGGCTGTCGAATTTTTGGTGGACGCAACTCTTAATTCGGCCAGATTTATGTCACATGCGATGGTTGCCAATGTGTCCTCCTGCGGACTCTTGTGGCTCCGCCAGTGGCAGACGGACATGCACTCAAAATGGCGGCTTGCCACATCTCCCTTCAAGGGAGGTAGCCTTTTTGGTCCAGGGCTACACTCGATTGTGGTAGAGACCCGAGAAAAATGAAAGGTGTTACCCAATAATCCATCGTACAGTCAAACGCCGCCCAGCTCCTTATTTCCGCCAATAGCCTTTCAGCAGGACATGTCCTTTGGAGCTCCCACTTACCAGTGGTCATACTATCAGGGGGTGGATAGAACCCAGGACAGACCTTATGGTAGGGACAGGGGCAGACAGTTTAATCAGGCAAGATGCCCATTCAGAGGCTCCGGTTCTAGGGGTTTCCGCAAGTCCAAGTTACTCCAGGGCACATCGTCCCATAGGCGGTCACTTACACCATTTTGCCGACCAGTGGGAGGTCACGACCATGGACACCTGGGTCCTCCAAACTGTAAGGTTTGGCCTGATTCTGGAATTTGTTTCAACATCCCCAAGATGATTTCTTCGGTGTCCCACTCCCACCAATCCCACCAAGAGGGCTCTATTAGAAACTGAGATCCAATACTTGTTGGAGATTTCAGCAATAGAGAGGGTCCCCTTGGAACAGGAGGGTCTAGATTTTTATTCCATCATATTCCTAGTCCCCAAGGGCTCGGGGGGATGGAGAGCCGTGTTAGATCTGAAACATCTCAATGCCCATATAACATACAGGCGCTTCAAGATGCACTCCCTTAGTTCCATCCTGGGGTACATCAGATAGAACGATTGGCTCACCTCCATAGACCTGCAGGAGGCCTACCTCCATGTGCCGGTTCGGCCGTCGCAAAGACAATTCCTGCGGTTCTATGTAGCAGGAAACCACTACCAGTACCGCACCATGCCATTTGGGCTATCATTGGCACCGAGAACATTTACAAAGATTCTGGTGGTGGTGGCAGCATACCTCAGGACTCATCCAATAAGATTCAAATGCTACTTGGACGATATTCTCATTCAATCAACGTCCGCCCTTCGAGCACAAGAGGATCTGCATTACACGATCCAAATTCTACAAGCACATGGGTTCTCCGTCAACCGTGTAAAAAGCCACCTCACTCTGACCACCACCCTCCTCAACCTCGGAGGTATCATCGACACCACAAGGTGTGAGGTTTTCCTGTCACTCCAACCGCCGTTCCAGCATCACGTCTCTGGTGAACCAGGTTCATCGATGGCGGAAGGTTCCACTGGCTCTTCTTTCCCAGTTATTGGGAAAACTGATTTCCTGTATAGGCGTGGTCCCTCGACGATAGGCAGGTGGCTTAAGGCATGCATCGCCATGTCTTATGAATGTCAGGCCAAACCATTACCTGGTCACATAATGGCGCACTCCACCAGAAGTGCAGCCACCTCTGCGGCTTGGGCCACGCAAGTGTCCATCGACGAAATTTGCAGAGCAGCTACATGGTCTTTGCCATCACCATTTGTAAAACACTGTAAGCTGGACTTGTTTGCCTCTGCTGAGGCATCTTTCAGCAGACGTATTCTGCAACAGGTCTGCTCCACTTCAACTAACCTGGACATTTTTGCTCCCACACATGGGAATTAAACTTTGGTATATCTCCCATGCTTGGACTCTCCAAGCAGCTCACAGAAGAAGGAATGTTGGCTTACCTGAACTTTCTTCTATGTGCGCTGCGGAGAGTCCAAGACCCGCCCTGGCTTATCTGGGGTCCAGAGTTTGGAATTTGAATAGACTGCACTGGTCTTGTAACGAATTTCGACATGTATTCAAGGTCTACCCCTTCGTTAAAAGAACTGATCCAGATCGGAACCAGTGGAGCAGAAGAGGCGTGGCTACATCTAATTTTAACTCAGTCCCTTAGCAACCAACAGAAGTTAATTCCATGCTTGGATTCTCTGCCGCGCACATAGAAGAACGTTCAGGTAAGCCAACGTTCCATTGTAGCAGAAGCAAGGAGCCAATTTATATATATTTCTGTTTAGAGATTTGTTAATATGTATATGTATTCATTTTTATTTTTTCTCATATTTATATGTGCTACTGAATTAATCAAAATGATCAAATAAGCTTTTTTTTCTAGGAAAAGCACTCGAAAAGTCTTTATGTATTTATGTATTTACTTCCTACACTTTAAGGGTGTGTTAGTCATGTATATGCAGGACTGAAATTTGGGGGTTTCTCAGGTAATCTGCCGATATTAAGCTCCTCATCTGAGGACATTAGTTTAGCATCAGAATTTTAGTTACAGGTTCTATGTTTTCTTTTCAACTTTTCAACTTCCTTTCATATGGATACATAATATGTTTTATGGTGGAATTTAGGAATCTTTGGGTTTGAAGGAAAACAAAATATCCATGTACTCCAGTCTGTACAAATGAATGCCCTGTAAACATTATTCTATAAATTCTGTTCCTGTACACATTATTCATCCTTGGATAATGGTGAAATATACAATTTAAAGAAGAAATGTGGTTTTTCTCAATGTCCTCCAAAATGTCCTCCAAAATATTCCAAAAGAAGCAATTGGAGTTTGATGTAAGTGCAGCTTTCTATTTTTCTATGCTTTAGGAGGGAACTTGCTTCAAAATATGTTTGTGGGGCAGAGAGTGAAAGGGAGACAAATTCAAGCACTCAAACAAATACTGTAAGTCAGGAGAAATCTGCAATAAGCACATTTTCTTAAATCCTAAGGTAGTTTTGATGGATGTCTTTGCTTTCTGTGTGTTTTAACTCCAGTTCTATGTGTCCGTATAACAAGCCCTCACTGTTATGAATTTGTAACTCTAATTTCAAAATCATCTTTATAACCTGATTTAGATTCTAGGTTGGACCAAACAATGATTATTTTGTGATATACCAGCTGGTCCAATTCTGGGCACAGGGCTCAATTAGAGACAGCTTATTTTATTTGCAAATTCCATCCAGAACTAGTAACTGAAAATGCAAGAGACTTTGGGACATACTATGCACTTGTGTCAGACTGTGTGCTTCAGATGAAGATGGGACAAGGAGGAGGAGAAGGAAGCCAACTCTTGGAATTGATGGGACAGGTTTTAGATTTTGTTATGGGGCAATATATTTGGCTGTCTAATAGACTATAAGTGGTGTCTCTCCCTATGCTCAGCTGGTATATTTATAAATAAACCCAGGCAGAAGTGGGCTTCACATAATTTAACAACCGGTTTGCCTAGTGCAGAACCAAAAATATGAGTGTGTGCCTTGCACGCTTGCGTGCAGCTTCAAACACACCGATTTCATGTGCACGACTTCCAGCACAACTTTTTTGGCAGCCGCAGTAATTAGAGCAGGCGAGGTGTGGAAATCAGCTGGGCTGCGTGGGCAGGGTGAGCGAGCCAGAGAGTGAGATATATAGGATAGGATAGTGCCGGGATGGGTAGGCGGGCCCAGCATGTGGTCAGAAATACCGGTTCACCTGAACTGGTCTGAACCAGCAGCAGCCCACCTCTGAACCCAGGGGTTACAAACACTGTAAGGCTCCCATCCATCTAAAGCAAACGAAAGATGGATAAATGCTGTGCCCCTAGAACTGTCTTTACCTGAGTGAATATGGCAGTTCTAACACTATGTCATTCTATAAGTAAAGACATTCTTGAATCAAGTTTGATCTTGCTAATTGTGTCCATGCAGTTTTCTTGGCAGCTGCCAAGAAACTGCATGGAGGTTGTTTGTGGCTATATTCTTCTGACCTTTTCTTGGGGGGGAAATAAAATAAAACTCTCCAAGCCTTGCTAAAAGCTCTGAAATTTCAATGTATTTCCCCTCCTTGTACTAACCAAGGGAAAATATGTTTAAGCTTTGGAGATCAGCCAAAGTTGGCTAGGTGCTGTAACTGACTTTTGAGACAATTAGTTTGAATTCAGTTCAACTTCTTAAGAGAAAAATACCTGAAGAAGGAGTTACTTTAATATGGAAAAGTACTTAATTTCTCAGATTTGAAAAGAATTCATCACATTTGACAAAGGATATGATCTTTAGTTCTTCATTGAGCATATTTTTATGAAATATGATTAAGAAAGTGTGAATATAAGAAAGAAAAGGTGCTTTGTCACTGCCAGTATCTTATCAAGGAATTGCTATATATTAAACTAGCTTTTTCCATTCAGAATCCTAATATCATTTTTAAAATCCATGTCTATGATGAATGAAAATGTCTATTAAGTCCAAATAAAGGGAGCTTAAAAATTAACAAATGAGCTACAAGGCATAATATATTCAGATATTACTACTGCCAGCAGAGAAATTGAATCTTCTCAGACTGACACATATTTGGGGCATCTGAACTTCTATTTTGTAGTTATAAAGTAGGACTGTGCAAAGAATAGGAACCTTTACACAGTGGTGGTATTTAGCCGGTTTGCACCAGTTCAGAAGAACCATTAGCTAACTTTCTGAGCAGTTTGGTGAACTGGCTGTTGGAAAAAACAGTCTTTTGTTTTTCCCATCTTACAGAGTTAATCCTGTCAGGAAGGCAGGAAGGAGATATTCTGATGTACCTCTGTGTGTTGTTTCTAGCCTAACCCTTATCTTTATTACCTTGCTTAAGTGTTTTCAGAAACTGCCTCTGCAGTTACTGTAAGCCTTGTTACATTGTAACAGCTAATGGTTCTTGGTAGTACACCCAGATTTTCTGTAGCCTGAGCTTCTCCAGAGGTTTTTTTTTCCTTTGCTGGTACTTTGCTTTTCTTTGCTTTATTAGGGGCTGACTTTCTTAAAGGAGAAGGGTTGTTTTAAGCTTTTTACACTGCTTTACTGGTTCCTGACACTATCATTTTGGAGTGTACTTCCAAGAGGCAGGATGCAAGCATGGCACTGATTTTTTTTACTGCCTTTCTGGGGGCATGCGATCTTTCCTTAAATCTGGATGATTTCCTTAGGATATCTTGTGAGATGAGTGAGACCAGCTGGTATCTTTAATGGATCTAAGCATTGCTTCTCCTGAGTGGAAAAGGATGCTTTGTCAGTTTACTGAGCACAGGAGTCTCTTGTCTATGGGGATTCTTCAGTCATCCAGGTCATGGTTGTCCCAAAGGTGCTTTTTTCAAGAGGCAACTTGACTTTCTTGGTTCTCAGAAAGTCCAGTTGCCTCTTGAAAAAGCACCTTTGGGACAGGAGTCTCTTGCATTTCTTCGGAGTGGCCAAGGCACAAGATTGCTCACTGATAGTAAGATTTTTTTTAAAAAAAATAGGAGGTAGGGGTGTGGATCCTCCCTCCAATTCATTTTAGTTTTCTCTCATGATAATAAGGCTTAATAACATGGCACCAGACTTGAAGTTTATTTAGATATCTGTGGCATGTACTAATTTTATTGTGATCCTGACAAGCTTGGGAGGGCAGAGACTTGAACCTGGATCCCCTATATACTTCATTAATTTGTCTCTTTAGCTCAACATTTTGTAGCCCAAATGTGCCCACCCACTTTCTGGAGAGCTTAAATGAACTCTCTGCTAAAGGGTTTCACTTTATGAGCAAGAGTAACTTGGCTGCTGATAATTATCATTGCATTTTAACTATTTTAATTATTCAAGGTGCTCTGGCACCCTGCCTGATTTGTAACTCTGGGTTGCAGGTATTGCTGATGAAAAGGAAGGTATTCAGACAGAATGATTTAGGTTTCCATGATGGCTGTGACTGTCATTGATCTTCAGTGTGTATTCCCCCATTTCTAATCATATCATGCCAACATGTTTGCAGGATATCCTGCATCACAGTTCTAACAATTGCATTGCACTTTAGTTGTAGGTGACTGTCCTTGCATTTGTTTTTTCATTCATTCTTGCAGTATAGTGAGTTATTTATGTATTCAGTGTAATCTCATGACTTGGCAATAGACCCATTCAATGACAAGATATTTAGAGGTTTCTGAGAATGTAAGGAGACCAGAAAAAAGATGTTTAAACCTCTGCCTAGTTGCTCATAAACAGGTGGCAGCTGTTTCAATAATTTCCACTGTTTTGCTCTGGTTAGCATTTCTCATCAATGGCAACACTACAATGATTCAAGCTTTCAAAACCATGAACCTCTGGAGAAATCTGGCATAAATTACTGCTTTGCCAGTCCAGCTCTTAGATGAGTGGTTTGTGCCTGTAGTAGAGCAGCCGTACTTTGATGATCCACTTAAAGAAAGCAGAAGTAGTTTGCCTGACAACCCATAATGAAAATGTCATGCTTCCATTGATATCTTGGCAGCTTAACCATTCAATTGCCTATCAAGTCATATAAGCACCAAGGAGATGTTAACATAGCATGAAATATTGGAGAAGATTTAAATTGCCACCAAAAACACAGAAACTGAGTTGTTTTCAAAATAGAGTTGCCAAGTTGAATATGAGATGCCACTTCATTATTCCCTGGTACATCTGTGGAAAAGTAAATCACATTCATATAATGCATGAGAACCCAAAGAAGATCAACTTGAGTGCCACTCCACAAATAACTCAGTTAAGTTTTAGAAGAAGCCACAAGAGGATGTTCTATAGCGAGAGTTCAAATATGCTATAATCCTATTGATATTGGCATCATCTTGGAATTATGTTGGTCTGTCTCATCCAGTATATTTCAAACTATACTTTTACTCTGAGAATGTGTGCTGTTGATACCTCCATTGTAAGAACATAAGATTAGACAGAGGTGGCAAAGAATTTTTTAAAAAATTGCTATTTGATAAGTGAACTTTCAGCCTTCTGAATGGTATGAAAAACAAAGGATTGTTTTAAATGCTTAATCAAAGACAGTGGTATTTCTGCCAAATACATTTGAAAGGAGGTGTGATCCACTATTGTGGGGCTGTGATCTGTAGGAGAAGGAAGAGTTAGCTGTAGAAACATTTACTCAGCATATGTCCAATATATTTGCTATCTTCGTTGTTCATTTGACAGTAAAATGCTTTTAAATTGTTGTATTCTGACTCCAAATAAAACCAAGCCAGTTTAAATGTTAGATCATGGAAATTCACACAGTGGAAAACATGGATTCCTATGTACTGCAACAAAATGGGAGAGGACAAAGGGAAGCATTTCTCATAAATGGCTGTTTCTCAACCTTTGCTCCAGATAAAGAATTTCCCTTAAACCATTATCTTAAATAGATCATGGGAACAGCCAAATTGCCACCACAACCAAACAACACTGAATTTCATTCACTCTACTCCTCCACAGTAAAGAGAAGAGGCATACTGACACAACATAACCATCTTGGCTTGACTCCGTACAGGACAATACTTTTCCATATGATGAAGTGGCTGAACTGCTTTATCTGGATGGAAGTGGTATAATGTGTTCCAGGTTTATTTAAGGAAAAGATAATTATCATTTAAGATCCTGGTGCTTATCTCCTCAAAGTTGGTGAACTTGAATTTATATACTAAACTATGATCTTATATGATATCTTATCTATTAGATATATTAGATATCTTATCTAATATCTATTATATTATAGATATTATATAATAATATCTTATCTATTATTTTCCTAATAGTGTGGTATTTCAGATGTGCTGGTGGGTGGGTATTATATTATTTTTCCCATTTATACAGTGATGGTGAAGAATTAATGCTATATTTAATAATAGCATTGTATGAACAAATACTGTAGAACAATTACATTTATTTGAATAACTGGTATATTGTCAACTAAAAATTTCAGAAAAAGAATGTGATTTAGACAATGACTATTTTCTAACATAAGGTTTCTTGGTTAATCTTGTTTAATGAAGATTCAGATATATAATTTCTTTAGAAGACAGTTTATGTCCCACATTGTGCTTTATTATGCTTTCTTCTGTACCAGCAGACAGACTACAAATAGTATTTCAACTTAGAAGATGCTGAGAGGTGCTCTTATGTCTAGGATGACATCCCATACTCAATGTTCAAATATATGTTGGTTACCAGTAATTGTGTAGGGAAGAGTTTCTGAAGCATTTATTTCTTTATAAATCTACACAATTACTTCCACTTCTTCTTGTCTTACATTGGGTATTACAGCAGGTGCTTTATTCTGTTGATGAATACTTTTGTAAGGCCAATCTTTAAGCTATCTGAATCACTTAGGGGAAAATGCACACGTGATGATAATTAAAATTTGTTATGCAATGGCAGAATATATCATGTTCAGATCTTACACGTTCAATTTCAACAAGAGCAGGAGAGGAAAAAAAATCTAGTTGCCTCAATGAACCAAAATGACTATCAAAGTCATTGTTCTTCTTAAGTGTATTCTGACTGCACATAAGCAAATGATACACAAAAGACACATGGTTAACACAAGTACATTGTTCCATATTTCCAGCAGAATCTAATCAGCCAGTTTATGATATGACATGCCAAAGAATAGCTTAGGAATGCAAATGTGCACAGCTAAGTACTTGTGGATAATTCTTCCTGTAGTTTATTCAACATATTCTTAATGATTTTGAAATGATTAATCCATGATTTGGCTAACTTTGTTTCTATCATTCTTTCCTAGGGGAAGAATTATGTGATATACAGTATATCGTAAATGTAAATAAAAGAAGCAATATATCGATATTTGGATTTTTTTTGTAGGTGCCAAAATATTCCTGTCATCTCTCTGTATGGATCCTCTGACTATCTATATTTCTATGTTCTTTTATTTCTCATTCTGTCTTAACCCAAGATGAATAATGGTCTGGTAGGGGAGTTGGTATCATCATTTCAGTGTTCTATCTGCTACGCTTCTTTGAAATGCTATTTCAGGTCCTGGAAATAGTTTTTTTTTAATGTTTCATATGCCACTATGTAGAGCTTTTTAGGAAGACAACAGCAGAATGAATAGCAACTGACAAGGTTAATGAGGGCCTGAAGGGGCAGGAATATGCCTGCATCATCCTAAAACAGCCATTAAATGTCATTTAACCTCATTTTTGTCACTAGTACCACTATCTATGGGACATTAGTCACCCCATCCACAAGGAGTCCTTTTTAAATATATATCTAATATTAACTCACATTAACTGCGAGTTTGTCAGCCAGAACTTAATTCTGGGAACATCTTTCAATTTTTAATTGACTTTACCTACTAGTAAGTTATACTGTGGGATGACTTTTCTAGGATACCATTAGTTGTTGTTGTTGTCTGTTAGTGAACTATACTAAGTTTTGGGGCTAATTACATTTAGCAGCTCCATTTGTCAGTCACTCCTCAAGTCTCATTAGACTTCCTGTTCCTGGGAATTTTCCATCCTTAGTTCAGAATGGGATAGAATCAGTGTCGAAATCCAATTTTTTTACTACCGGTTCTGTGGCTGTGGCTTGGTGGGTGTGGCGTGGCTTGATGGGCATGGCAGTGGAAGAATACTGCAAAATCTCCATTCCCACCCCACTCCAGGGGAAGGATACTGCAGAATCCCCATTCCCTCACCACTCCTGGGGGAAAGATATTGCAAAATCTCCATTCCCACCCCACTCTGGGGCCAGCCAGAGGTGGTATTTTCCAGTTCTCCAAACTACTCAAAATTTCCGCTACCTGTTCTCCAGAACCTGTCAGAACCTGCTGGATTTCATCCCGGATAGAATTCCCCCAACAGAACTGGTATGCAATTTTGGAATCATCATGGACTCAGAGTTCTTGCTTGAAGAGCCAGTGGCAGCTATGGCTAACATGGCCTTTTTACAAAACATGGCCTTTTTACAAATTCATCTTGCACTCATTCTTAGACTAATGTATGTGTGTCTATTATCTTTCTCATCTTTCCTATTACATATTTCCTTATCTTCTTATGACTATAACTTTGTTGCTTGTATCTTACGATCTACATTAATTATTTTAGTATCCTAGTATGATTTATGTTGATTACTTTTTAGTATCCTATGACTACCACTGAGTGTTATATTTTATGATTTATGATTAATGTATTTTATGATCATTATGATCATGATTTATCACTTGTTGCTTGTGTGTGCACTGAGAGTTGTATGTGTACTGGAGACAAATTCCTTGTGTGTCCAATACACTTGGCCAATAAAGAATTCTATTCTATTCTATTCTATTCTATTCTATTCTATTCTATTCTATTCTATTCTATTCTATTCTATTCTATTCATCTATAAACCTCTTATGAAATTGAAGGTGCTGGTTGTCACTTTTAAAGTCCTTCATGATCCTTTTATTTGAAAATTGTCTTTCTCCCATGTTATCTGTATGTTTTGTAATATCTGACAGAGTCTGCAAGCTTCTGGTTCCATTTACCAAGTAACATTAGATGTTGGAACCCAGAAGGCATGTCTTATCCGTCTTGGCACCTGTCTTTTGGAGCCACATTCCCATGGAGGTTCAAAAGGTTGTGACCTTAATCCAGTACATTCCTCATATATTAGTCTTTGGAATCCAGCATCCGTTTAGCTTTTATCTCATTCAATCATCTATTTCATTCTTGAAATTCCATCCACATCTGAAATATTAATGATTGATGGATTTGTATATGGATAAGGGATGAATTATGGGAAGAAGAGATGCTTACATGTTTCGTATAGGAGGTGATGAATTATTAGGTTTGTTTATACTTGTGAGGAAAAGGAGTGATAAAGAAGTCACTTCTTTAAATATTTTTCCTTCTTTTCCCTTTTTATGCACTTTCTATTATCTTTCTTTTCGTTTAGTTTGTATTGTCTTTTATTATTGTTTTTCTTTAAAATGCAATAAAATCTATTTAAAAAAAGATATGCTCTGGTGAATTAGAACAGAATGTGACTTACATTCTTAACAATTTGATATGCAGAATTTGTGTTTTTTTTCTTCACAGCTGCCCTTGTTCCAAAAATGCAACTAAGAGTTTATAACCATAAAAGTTAGGGTAGGTAGGACCATAGTGCCCAATTCTTTTACCTAGTTTTCACTTCCTCTCCTCTCCTCTCCTCTCCTCTCCTCTCCTCTCTTTCCCTCCCCTCCCTTCCCCTCCCCTCCTCTCTTCTCGTCTCCTTATCTCTTGCAATAATTCAGTACTTGTTAAATATTAAGATGGGGAAACACTTCCTCTATATTATTTATTTAGTAATATTGCCAAAGGGCTCACTTTTAAAACTTGGAACTTTCCTGATTCAAATTGCTTGATTTGTCCAGATATGATGAGGATATCCATTGTAACAACTTCCAGTGTAAATTTCAACTTAATACATCAAGTTAAACATTTATTGAGCCATGCAAACAGCATCATTTCCCCAAACCCCAAGGCTGTTTTGTTCAAACAAAGTTGAGCTCTGACCTTAGTAAAATGGAAGACTTCACAGTTCTACTTCCTAGATAGAACTGCTAGTATTGTTCATGGGAAAACAATCTTACATTGTATAGTACTGGCTGACCTGAGGTCCTGCTACAGCTGGGAAGGGAGAAGCTGGAAAAGCAAGCTGGAAAAGAGCAATATTCTTGGCGGAAGGACCCTGCAGAGAAATTCCAGAATGTTTTTCTGTACAAAGCTGTTCACACTCTCAGGCAGATAAATGGGTTCCAAAATAGATATAGTCTATTCATAAAGAGCAAAAAATCACTACGTTCATCCATGCTTTTGAAAACAACATGGACACTGTAAAAGGTTAGAAGGAAAAGAGGAAACAGGTACTACTAGTATAATACTCTGAAATGGTTCTAGAAGTTAGACCTTTGCCCATATTTGTCTAAATGTTGTGAATCTGGGACCAACAAAGAATTACATGCCTGAGTTTTACAAATACTTGATACATGAATGAAAGATATGTTAAAATATCACAACCATTCCATCTATTTTTAAACATTTTGGTATTTTACCATCACATAGCTTAAGAAAGCATTTGGAAAAACACCACCATATTTAACAAAAATGGAAACAAGTCATTCATCACCGAATAGAACACAATGAGAAGCAGGTGAAGAGAAAGTATTGATTTAGTGATTGGTAGATCTGTCCTAAAACCAAAGTCTTTAAGGTCAGAGTACCATTGAATTCTCAAATTTCACATCTGGGAGGAGATAGGGAATAGATTGTGGAGGCTGAGAAAGATTTGTGGGTTTACCATTCATTGTGATAACTTGTCACCCTATGCTAATTACCTGATTTGGCACAGCAGTATATTTATTTTATGGGAAAGGAAAGTGGTTCATCCTTTAAATTTCCCCTGCAATCGTTATTCATAGCTATCTTGATTTTATTTATTCCTAAATTTTTTGCAGAAGCCATATTGTTAGTCACTGTATATATCCTCTCTGTAAAATCTGTATCTTGGAACAGACAGTTGCTTTAGCAGTTCTTTAACTAGATCCATACTTTTCAGATCCACAGTGTATTCTATATGATTTTCAAATGTCCTTGAATATCTTAATCAACACTGCTGGTTCCTTATATTCAGATAATGGCTACCTCAGGAATTCTGGGAGTTGAAGTCCACAGGTCCTCAAAGAACCATAGTTTGGCCACCCCTGAGATACACAATGACCTGCAGCGTCTTCCTTTCTAAGATGAATCACCAAGTACTCAGATATTATAAGTTTTTGCCACGTTATTATTACAGAAATGAGTGGAATAGAACAGGAAATATGAATCTATAAAAATAAAAATGATGGTTCACATAAACCGTGGAAAGATGCGGTGACATCAGAAAGTTTATTGACATAACAATTGGTTGCCAAACTGTGGGATGCAAATAAATCACCACTGGCAGCTTGAATCTATTTTTCTTTCCTTTCTTTCCTTTTGGTGTTTCTTTAAGTGTGTTTTTTAAGAACTCTCCACAAGTCCAAGGCTCTCATTCAATTTTTTGGATCAAATATTTGTTTTATGTACAAGCCTCAAACCTCATTGTGGAGTTGTTTTGGGTAAGCAAGCACAAATCGCTTAAATCCCACTTGCTAGTTAATGACATGTAATATAGTGTAATGAAATCGTGTCTACTCTTCCACCAATCTACTTCATTATACAAAAGATTCACTGTTTGTTTCGAAAAACAACAGGAGCCTGAATAGATAATCTGCTTTTTAAAACGAAGATACCAACCCTTATTATAAAATAGCCTCATTTAAAGTTACTTTTAAAGAACTTTCTTCAGCAGAAAATAATTTCTATTCCCTGAAATCCACAACAATAGCAAAATCAATGTTGTTATGACCATTAAAGTTAATTTTCATGTTTATGCTGAACTCAAAATCTAGTGCTGCAGCCAGCACTGAAACATTTAGAGTTCTATTGTGAGCTCAAGTACTTACAAGTGTTTCTTGTGTTTTTTTTCCCCACTGATCTTTTGTGCAGTTAAATGAGTATGTATTCGGCATGACTTTCAATCTTTTGTTAGCAGCATAGCAACCATCTCCGGGAAAGAAATGGGCAATATTTGGAGGGCCTTGAACTTTAAATACAACTTGAGCAATCTCTTTTATTCTGATAGTGAATTACAGTTGCACATGCTCCTTTACAAAGAAAGTACACAACTTTTACAAACATGAAAGTACACTTTCATGTTTATAAAAGTTGGTAATCTTTCTGATCTGGATGTCAGGTTTCTTGGAAATTAATAATGCAATTATTTCTGGGTATCCAAGGTTGCAAAGTTATATTTTATAAAGTGAAGAGATATAAAATGTGCCATCTTTCACTTGAATCAATTACATGAGATAAGGATATGTCATGAGAGTCAGGCTGGATAGTATGCAGCTGGCAAAAATAGCAATAAACAAATAAACCAACAGCTGTCAACAGAATATAAAATTGGTGTGTAACCTTGATGGGAGTGGGTAGGAGAAGGAAGATTGGAAGCAAAGCACACTCATGGCTATCTAGCCACCAAGCAAGTATTTTACCACTAGCTACTATTCCCACTTTTGAAACTCTGCATATGACAATGACTCTACTATTAATCATGTATATCAGGGGTCCTCAAACTTTTTAAACAGGGGGCCAATTCATGGTCCCTCCGACTGTTGGGGGGGTGGACTGGCTGGGTGGGCATGGCTAGGTGGTCATGTGAATGGGTGGGCATGGCTAGGCAGTTTTTGCCTATTTTGTGGCCTCCTGGGGCGTCTGTGCACCCCCTTTTTCACCTCCCCCGCCTCCAGCAGCATTCTGCAGGCCAAAAACAGGCAAAAATGGCCCATTTTCTTTGGCCAAATATGGGCTGTTTTTGCCCGGTTTTTGGCTTCCTGGGGCATCTGTGCACCCCATTTTTCACCTCCCCCATATCCAGCAGCATTCTGCAGGCCAAAAATGGGTGAAAACGGCCGGGTTTTGGCCTCCTGGGGCATCTGTGTGCCCCATTTTTCACCTCCCCTGCCTCCAGCAACTTTCTGCAGACCAAAATTGTTGGCCTTACCTTTCAGTTCCAGCCCACGGGGCTTGCGAAGGTAAGTCCTGTGCTTGGCCAAAGGGTGGGTGGGGTGATGTGGGTGGGGCAGCCTCGTGGTTCTGCGCGGGCTGGGTTAATGGCTTCGGCGGGCCGCATGTGGCCCATGGGCCGTAGTTTGAGGACTCATGATGTATATTGAACATCTATGATATCATCAACCTTGCAAGGTAGACCAGACAGAAAACATGGCCAGATGAGCAAATTCTACTTCGTTTTAAAGTTACATTAACAGAATCTTGCAATATATCGCTCCCCTTGTACCCCTTTACAGTGCAAGAAACTAGGGAGGGTGTCTTCTGAGTTTTGTACCTGCCCACATTCCTGCTGTGGGCTAAGTTGCCTTTTATCTGACTGTTCCCTTGCCTGTGTCTCTACCTGTCTTCCAAGGGCATTTCCCATACCATTACAAATATTCAGTTAAAAGAGTATATCTGCTATTTCTTCAGCTTCCAAAGTAGCTGTTAGTTTAATACTGCAGGTAATTCTGACCACAAATTCTTCAGAAATTTCCTCTCTTTTAAAGTTGATATGGGCTTCTTTTGTGACAGTATGTCAAGTGCAACAATATTTTTCTCCTGCCCACTCATTTAATGTAGGCATTTGACATCCATTATTATATATTTTAAATACTTGGCAATGTTGATTTATGAGTTGTTGCACTTAATATACACTATCTGAAAATATTTGATATATGTACTTGGCAGTGTTTGTTGGTTGATAGTTTATGTTTGGTGTTTGCTAAAATCAAAGCAAGGAATATGAATACATTTATTAAAGCATTCAGATTTTTAGGTTAAGTTTAGAATTACAGACTAAACTTCATATTAAAAAGTGTTATATTTCACATTTCAGAATGCTCAATACCTTGTTCATAGTCAATCATAATAAAGACAACGTAGTGCAAAAACAGAACAAGAACATATAGACCAAAGGTGGGTTCCTCCTGATTTGGACCGGTTCGCCTGAACCAGTAGCAAACCACTGGTGACATCACGATGACATCACGGAACTGGTTCAGTTGGTGCCGGTCTGTGGGCACTGCCATCTTTTTTAAAAAAAAAATGGATTTTTTTTTTAAATTTCGGATATTTTTTTTGATTTTTTTTAAAAAAAATCTGGTTTTTTTCTTCTGTGCATGCGCCAAAGCCGAGTTTCCGGCACTGTGCATGCATCACCATCTTATTTTCAGCTTCTTTTTTGGATTTTTTTGGGATTTTCTGCCACGCGCCCGCCCACAAGGCGCGGCCACGTGGCGCGGGAGGAAGTGACCCTGTAACGAGGTAAGTTAGAACCCACCTGTGATATAGACACAATGGAATACAATACAAAATAATACCAAATCAGCTAAAACTAACACGATTGACTAAATTGATGCTTTAAATACAACTTAAAGTTAGTAAAATTCCTGAATGAGAAAAGGATTCTGATTTAACATTAAAATGATTTTGTTTCAAAGCTTGTAGATCACTGTTCTGAAACATCTCACCATCCATCCTCTGACTCTTAGGATAGTTTAAGGAAAAGACTATGCATATAGATAGAAGCTTTCTAATAGATTCCAAATTATGAGGACTTTTATAGGTTAGAACCAGCATGTTGAATTAAATCAAATAAACTAGAAGCTAATTTTGAAAGAACCACTATAATATGGGTATGGTGCTTGGTCTCCCACCATGATCTCTGGCAGGAGCGGGATGGGGGTAGTGCATCCATTCTTGTTCTACTTGACCTCTCAGTGGATTTCAATACCATCGGCCATGGAGCAGCTTCGGGGAATGGGAGTGGGAGGCCTTGTGCTATCCTGGTTCACTTCCTTCTTCTGTGGCCACTGTCAGTCAGTGTTGATAGGAGGGAAGAGATCCAGCAGTCGCCCATTGCTTTGCGAATTTCCATAGGGCTCAGTACTCTCTCCGCTCCTGTTCAACATTTATATGAAGCAGCTGTGTGAGATCATCCACCACCATGTACTGATGTATCACCAATATGCTGATGAAACTCAGCTGTATGTCTCAGCCCATGGTGAGTTAAGCGATGCCATGTCCTCCCTCTCACAGTGCCTGGAGGCTGTTAGGGGCTGGATGGGGAGCAATGTGTTGAAACTAAACCCTGGCAAGACCGAGTGGCTCTGGGTTTGGAGTTCGTTGGCTCAGGGAAAATTGCCATCTTTGGTCTGTATCCCAAACAGACCCTGTGCATAATCTGGGGGTTCTCCTGGACTCACGACTCCTGCTCAAAGCGCAGGTGGTGGTTGTGCCAAGGAGGGCCTTTGCACATCTGCGGGTTGTGCACCAGTTACCAGTTGGCCCTTGGACCAACAATCCCTACTCACAGTCACTCATGCCCTAGTCACTTTCCGTCTTGACTATTGTAAGGCACTCTACACGGGGCTGCCCTTGAAGAGCATCCAGAATCTCCAGTTGATGCAAAATGCAGTAGCCCGCATGATCTTGTGCAGTGTGCACATGTATCACCTCTCCTGCAGGACCTGCATTGGCTGCCAATTTGCTTCTGGGTGGAATTCAAGGTACTGGTTGTCACCTTTAAAGCCTTTCATGGCTTGGGATCAGGTTATCTGAGTGACTGTCTCTTGCCGATCACAGCTACCTGACCCATCAAAGTGGGAAGGCAGGGAATGTTGCGGGTCCCATCCCCTAGGGCAGGGGTGTCAAACTCGTATCGTCATGACGGCATCACATGATGTATTGGGACTTTTCCCCCCCTCGCTAAGCCAGGTGGGGGCAGGGACAGCACATGACACATCTGGCCCATGAGCCGAAAGTTTGATACCCATGCACTAGGGAGATACACCAAAGAAGAAGGGCCTTCTCTGTGGTGGCTCCCTCTCTCTGGAACATCATTCCCCCAGAGATTAGAATGGCCCCCATTCTAGCACTCTTCCAGAAGGCATGATAACCTGGCTCTACCAGTGGGCCTGGGGAACCCAGAGCGGGTTGGAGCCCATTAAATGACTCGTGTGATGTGCTGTCGCCGGGGCAGGTGGTGGTGATGATTTTATTATATTTTATTATATTAATATATTTGATTCTTTTTTATTAGTTTTATTATTTTAAATGAGGTTTTATATTCTGTAAGCTGCATTGAGTCACCATGTGTGAATAGGGGGCAAAATAAATTCAATAAATAAATAAATAATAGTAAATAATTACTTTATGCTAACTGAATTTCTACTTCTACATCAACTTTGTTTCCTCTGCAATGCCTACAAACAGTTTGAAGCTGATCTGTGATTGTCTTCACTGCTGCTACTTCCCATAACTCTAACCTTTAATTGGTCATCATTTGATAATCAACCACTCTTCTTTTTTATATGAATTAAGTATATGCATTCCCATTGTAAATTGCACATATAAATATAAGTTCAGCCACCATCTCTGAAAGGGTAACCAAAAAGGATTCAATCAAATGTAGATTAAAGGCATCAATGAATTGGCTTTTACAGACTTCTTTTAGAACACAGTGACAAAATTTTCCATCCTTGAGATTTCTAGCAAGTAATCTAAAAGGAAGGGATATGCTATCTATAGTCATTATCCTAAAAGCACTTTTAAATCTAAATGCAATCAGTACAATTTATAAACATAAAATCAAAGACTACTTATATGTCTGTCATTTTTCTTGTACTTAAGACAGCTCAAGAAGAAAATTCAAGGGTCATGTGCTAATTGTGAATGGTACAGGCAAGTTTAAATAACAATTTACAAAATAGTTATAGGAGCAACTTGAATTCACAGGGATGGATTAGTGTATGTTTATGGTATGCATTTTTTTTACCATGCTTTACTAATCCTCTTCGGACAGTCTACTAAACTAAGAAAAACACGCAACATGTAAATATAGGACAAAGCAAACCACCTGCATTGCCTATATGCTCCTTCCCCAACAATGCTATATGAATAGAATAGAATAGAATAGAATAGAATAGAATAGAATAGAATAGAATAGAATAGAATAGAATAGAATAGAATAGAATTCTTTATTGGCCAAGTGTGATTGGACACACAAGGAATTTGTCTTTGGTGCATATGCTCTCAGTGTACATAAAAGAAAAGATAGATTTGTCAAGAATGGTTGTCATAGGGTTCAAGTAAGCAATCAGGAAACAATCAATATTAATATAAATCGTAAGGATATAAGCAACAAGTTACAGTCATACAGTCATAAGTGGGAGGAGATGGGTGATAGGAACGATGAGAAAAACTAATAGTAATGGTAATGCAGCCTAGTGAATAGTTTGACAGTGGTGAGGGAATTATTTGTTTAGCAGAGTGATGGCGTTCGGGGAAAAACTGTTCTTGTGTCTTGCTATCTTGGTTTGCAGTGCTCTATAGCGACATTTTGAGGGTAGGAGTTGAAGCAATTTATGTCCAGGATGCGAGGGGTCAGTAAATATTTTCACGCCCCCCTTTTTGATTCGTGCAGTATACAGGTCCTCAATATCACACAGTTTTCAAACATTGGTAGCCTCACACTCTTAAAAGAATAATAATAGTATTGCAGATCCATACAGGATAGGATCTACTCCTACCAAAAGGCAGCATTTTATGCATCTTAAAACTATGACTGTTTTATATGCTTTGTTCATCCCTAACAGAAAAACATCTACCGGTGAAACATTAGAGACCATTGTAGTGGTTACAGAGGTTATTTATTTACAAGATTTATATGGTCGCCTACATTATGACACACAACTCTGGGCAGCTAATAGCAATAACAAAAACAGAACAATAAAGCAAATAAACAAAAAACCCATGGTGCAATCATCATAAAATAATCATGATCATAATAATTTTAAAATAACAGAAAACTAATGTCTCATTGTGAATAAATAATATATTAAGGAGCCTTAACATCCACCACAGTGTAGACTGTATAGCATTTCTTACAAGATGTACAATAAAAAAAGTTATGAGTAGATCTAATTCTTTGCTGAGTGTATATATGTTCAGAAATGAGTCTAGTTGTAGTTCTGCCAAAGGGTGAAAATACAGATTGCCACTGTGACTGCACCTGTGCATTTAACAACCACTTTGTTCTTGTTTTAACTGCCCCGTCTTATATTATTTATACAGATTTTATGTTTTTATGTCTTACTTGTACATTGCCCAGTCACTCTGCGAGAGACGTGAGGAGTTTCTAACTGTGCTATATAAATACAAACAAACAACTTGCATTTGCAGCATTCATCTTCTTTGTTCTGGCATTGCATTTTTGGCACATTTTAGGTAGACATTAGTTATTTTCGATGTTATTTTCTGAACTTCTTCAAAATCAGGGTAGATAGCTGAACAATGACATTTAATATAAAAAATACAGAACTTCCAAGTAGCACTTTCTATTTCCAGCTTTTGCTATATGGAAATGATCTGGGTCTATAAATCCAAAATTAACTTTTGAAAGGAAAAAGTATACAAAGCTATAAAAAGAATAAAATATACGTTTTTAAATTGATGGATGTGCCAGACAGAAGTTCACGTTCATGAAAAATGGCAAACAGTAGCTTTTGGATTAAGAATAAAAGCATCTTCTGCAAAAGTAATATCTTACCAAGGACCAGCTGTAAAACTGGTGTGCTGGGCTTTCTGCTTAGTCTTTGAAGTACATGTAGTTCTACTGCTGACTGATCTAGTTACCTTGAGACTTGCTTTTGTGTCCATCAGATTTCCATGCAATTATCTTTTTAGACTGAGTAGCAACATAAATCATCTTCATTTTGTGTGAGATGTTGACATTTATTGATTTCATGTTCTCAAGAAGCCTTTCAGGGACACACAAACATCAAATGGTTAGATATTAAGAGATAACATCGTAGCAAAAATAGATAAGCAATTGTTATAAAGTTTGTCAGAGCTTAACAGGGCCAGTAGTTTCAAAGATTCAAGTTATCCTTGGGATATTTCTTTCTATTCCTTTATTCAGAAAGCTGGTTATAGGATATATTTTTTTCTCCTGTCTTTATTATTTTTTTATAAATAACTCATTGTGGCCAGCATACCTAATATTCCTTCTTCTTCCAACTTTAGCTATATGGAAATGATCTGAGACTGTAAATCTAAAATTAACTTTTTTACAGAAAAAGAGTACAAAGCTGTATAAAGAATTAAATATGCATTTTCAATTGATGGATGTGCCAGGCAATAGTTCATGTTTATGAAAACAATGACATTGTGAGGTGAAGCTGGACTAAAAAAGAGAATGACTGTTCCAAAAACCACCTGTATGGCTTTCATGACTAAAAGTGGGACTAGAAATCAGAGTCTCCTGGTTTCCATCCTGGTGCCTTAACCATTAGATCAGTGTTTCCCAACCTTGGCAACTTGAAGATGTCTGGACTTCAACTCCCAGAATCCCCCAGCCAGCATTCGCTGGCTGGGGAATTCTGGGAGTTGAAGTCCAGACATCTTCAAGTTGCCAAGGTTGGGAAACACTGCATCAGATTAAAGTGAAAGAAAACTGAAAGAAGCCTGTGGTTACTATTTTAAAATAGGATTTTATATTAACAGATATGTTATCCATTTGCCTTCCTCCTCAGATTAAAAACACAGAAAAAGAAAACATGGCAAAAGCAGCAGGCCGTTGAGTTACTTTCTACCAGAAAAATGCTGAATCTTTTTCAGTACTTCCTTGGAAGACTTGCCATTTTATTAAAATGATTGCTTTTTCTTTCTTTTCTTGAAATGCAAACTGTGTGATTCTTTAACACTATGATATATTCTTTTCTCTTAACTTTCTGAAGCAGTTTTGTATGTAATAAAGCAGGTTAAGTTTAACTGTGCTTAGTGAACATTTATTGTGAAACTGATAATCCACCGTTCACGATCATTTTAATAATCCCAAACCAGGATTTAAAAACTGAAAGTTTAAAGCCAGAAAATTAGATGAATGGGGGGGGGGGGAATATACCACATTTGTATAGATTCAGTTAAAATAATTTTTCAAAAAGACTTTTAATTCTGTGAAAAATATGAAACATGTTCTATTTTATGTTGTTACTAAAATTCTGGCAAATGGGGACCCCATTAAGAGGGTGTTAATGGAAAACTGAGTGAGCTGATATAGAAAGAATACAATGCTATTTTATTTACTGGAGGCGGCTACTAGATTGATAGCAGATGCGAGCTTTCCCCCCTTGCTCTCTGGTCTCCACCCACCCATCTTTTTGGTTATCATATTGATGTATTTTTGTTCTTTTCCTTTGTCACTATTTATTTTATTGTTTTATTATTTTACTTCTGTTCTGTATACAGCCATTCATTTTCCCCCTTTTATTATTGTAAGCTGTCTTGAACAGGATTGTCAAATTCAAAGCCTGTGGGCCGAATTTGGACCACAAGGTGGTTAGATCCGGCCCGTGGGGCCATCCTGGAAACAATGAAGGACTGTTCCACAGTGCCTCAGCCTGGCCCAGGACAATTGGGCACTGATCTGCAACCTGGTGGCAGCCTTCTGGGCAGGACCGCGGCCAGCCTTAGATCATTAGCACTGCTTTGGCCCTGTCCCCTGGGCATGCTCACAGCACCATCTCCCCACCCCCTGCAACACCTCACCTCATCCTGTGGGATGAGCCTTCTACCCACTGACCCACCCGCCAGAGACCCCTGGATTCCCTCCCCAACACCGCCCAGTCCACATGAGTGATGTTGAGCTGGCCACGCCCATTGGGCCTTGCGCAGTCAGCCATGAACACCCCAGCCACACCCACCACACCCACCCCAGCCCCCCAAAGACAACCACAATGCTTATGCGGCCCGCAATGAAATTGAGTTTGACACTCCTGGTCTAGAATCACCCTACGGTGACATAGGTGGTAAATAAATTTAACGAATAATAAATAAATAAATACATGTTCCATCAGATATTTATGACCGAAGTACTTTGGGAAAAAGTTGGAAGCTAGTACAATTTACAATAGGTGTATTATGTTCACATGGTTTGTCCACTTTAACCATCTCATTAGCATTGTGTAACAGCTACAGTTTCTGGGTCAATTCTAGTTTGAAGTCCCACATAAAATTCATTTTTTTCAATAATGTGGTCACTGTGGCTTGGCTGTCCAGGTTCAGCCATATCTATAGTTATCAAGCAAGGCTGAAAAAAGTGCTACTTCAGACCATGTTTGCAATTATGTTTTTGTGTCATCAGACAGGAATAATCTATAAAGACTACTATGAAATGATGATACAGTATAATCAATATTTCCACCATGATGCTTGGCAAGATTTAGTATGCAATTGTGGTTGGAAGATTTTGAGATAGTAGATAGATAGTACTTTGTAGAATTGTAGAACTACATAATCTGCATATAATAGGATTGCTATATGCTTTTCTTGCAGTTTCAGGAAATGAGGGGAAGGCTCCTCATTCTGGCAACCAGGAGATTGATAATTAAATAATGAGAGTATCAGAATGCATCCTTGTTGAGCTCCTCTGTTAACAGCAATCTCTTTAGTATAATTGCCTGGAGGATCCATGTGACCTTTATAGTTGACTTGTCATATAATTTATAGATAAACAGAAGGAGCCTTCTATCTATAGAAGAGTTTTAAAGCGTAGGCCAAGATTAGACTGGGAAATTAAATCAAAGGCAGCTCTAAGATCTATGACGGCTGTCTATAGCTTTGTAGGTTTTTGAAAATATACTTTTCTGCCAGATGTTGCAAAATAAAAGCTTGATCAAAAATAGAGTGGCAACTTCTAAATCCAGCCTGTTCCTTGGCAAATATGTTCCCTATTTCTAGCCAATCCTGGAACTTTAAGGATAGATGTCTTGCGTATGTAATTTGATGATGGCACTGAGGAGACTGATAGAGCAGTTGTTAATAGCTACATTCCAGTTATCTTTTTTGTAAATGGGAATTAGTAGGGAAAGGACTCAAAATTTAAGAATCAATATATGTAAATAGGGAACCTAATACTAGGGTCTACCAGTTCAAATTTACCTGCAGGACTTCAATTTTGACAAAATCTATAGCTCATGTTTTGTTTTGGCTGAGCTGTTTGATCTGATCTGCAATTTTAGTACGTGTAATGGGCATGGCCACTGAAAATATAGGCTGTCAGTTGTTATTGAATTGAATTCTATACTGGACATAGGTATAGAGATGAAGGGTGATATGATGTCAGAACAGGGCTTTATTTTTGTTGTGCATGTTTATCAATTGCTGCCAAAGTTTCCTGAATGTCTGTTTCTTTTTACATTGTATTGTTGTTGTTTTTCATATTGAAAAAGCTTAGGAAATCCATCTTTTGAAATAAATAACCAATTCTTTTTCTGGCATTCTGACAATCTTGACTGGTCCACAGTTACAGTAATTGGAGGTCAGGAGGAAGAGGGTGAGTACTGCTACTTCCAAACTTGATTTTGCCTGTTGTGGTAAGAACGGGCTGTTGAAGCGGTATCAGATGGTTGGAAATGATGAGGATTTTCATTTTGCTCTCCCCATCAAAGACTGCAGATCTAAACTGAATCCTTTTTTTGAGACTAATTCTTGCTTCTCCTTCTGGTGGGAAGACCATGTAACACACATCAGCCTTAATTTTTGATAGGGTCCAAATTCCCCTTTAAATGAGAAGTTGCAAACGTTTGCAATTTAGAATGGAAGGGGAATGATCACTCTGAGAATGATAATGAATTTGGAAGTCAAAAAAAAAAAAAAAAGAACATAGGCTTCTGGAAAGGGATAAAGACACTGTCTTTTAGTGTGTCTAAAAGGAAAAAAATTAACTCTTTTCCAATTAGAAAATTGTGAGGGATAATCAATGTTTTTGTCCATTCAATGGAAAAATGTCTAACATACTGAGGATATGAATTGAGTAGCTCTCTAAAGTCTCCAGTATTATCTTTGCATTCTCTTGAAAGCAGAGGGAAATACCTTCTCATCTGAGCTAATCAGAAGTTTCTTAGAATAAATGAGTTAACCATTAACCCCCATTCTAGCACTAAAATCGCCCACAATTATTGCATATGCAAAAAATAAAGGCTTCAGAATGTTTCTTTAAAAGAATCGGCCTTCAGATTAGTTCAAATCATATCAGCCTGGGAGTAGGAACAAATGGAAGGAATATGTACAAGAACTAAAAACAAGACATTATTTTAAAACTAAAAGTATATTAGAGCAGAATAGGCTGATCAGGTTAAAGTGTCTAATTTGGACTACTAGAATAACAGAGTAGTATATATTTAGCCTTCCCAATGATCTGCCTTGATCAGTTTTGCATAGTGCAGGACAAAATAAAAGGAATTACAACCATTTATCTAGCAGTTACTGACCTCTCAAGTCAGTAGTAGTTGACATAGTAGTTCAAATGTTATTATGAAGTTCATGAAACAAAGGGTTTTGAATTTATTTATTTATTTATTAATGAGATTTATATACCGCCTCAAAGTGCAAGCACTCTCTAAGCGGTTTACACCATTAAGCAATGTATATATTTACATTGCTCCCAACAATCTGGGTCCTCATTTTACCTACCTCGGAAGGATGGAAGGCTGAGTCAACCCTGAGCCGGTGAGATTTGAACAGCTGAACTCAAATGATCATGGTCAGCTAAAGTAGCCTGCAGTACTGCTATCTAACTGCTGTGCCACCTCGGCTCATATAATATATATCACCTGGAATATTCCATGTCAAGAGATTCCTTGAGTCTAATGTCATAGGGATATGCTGCTTCTTCACTTTGGTTAGAATAGCTTTATTTGCTACAGATTGCCATGGATAAGGCTGGATGCTATCAGATATTGGCTGATTCCTATCAATATTGAAGGTTGGACCACATTTGTGTCGATAGACTCCTCAGGGACACTCTATTTTTCCAGTTATAGGCAGAGCTAAAATGCTGACACCCTTGAAAACCTGTCAGGATGTAATATTAGCTGGAACATTGTACATTTGAAAATATGGAGCAGTCTTGTATATAACTAGGGAGCCTTAACAGAACAACAAAGCCTCTCACTGCCAGTTCAAGGTGAAGATTCAGTGTCCAAGGAGATTATGGTAAAACCTTCTAAGTGTTCTACCCTACTCTATTTATTCTACTGCCTTCCAATAGCAGCTTGGGTAGCTTTCTCCTTATTGGAGTTAATGTTAAGCAAATTGTGATTAGGAATCTGTCTGGAAATTTAAAGATGAACTGTTCTATCGAGGGTTTTATTATTTATCTATTTATTAAATTTATTTGGCCTTCCATCTCAAATATATGGTTATAGGTAACTAATAATTAAAACAATAAGCAAAATTTTTTAAAAAAACAAAATATTAGGGAAGCAACAATAATAACAATTGCTAATGATAATTTTAATTCATCATTAGCATCAGAAGCTGGTCTACAGTAAATATATATATCAACATTTGTGCAAGCAAGAAGCATTTTTGCCTCTAGTTCCATGTCTGGTTTTGAAATATTGATTCATTTTCTGGCTCTAATTGGAACATCTTCTAGAGTTGTCAACTCCTTACTCTCCAAGACACGCAAAGTGTTGTGGAACAGATTGATGGCTCATCTGGTGAGTTGCTATATTGTAATGAACTCTTGATTGTTCTCTGAATAGGATGTTGAATATCATTTATTGATTCATGGCTCATCCCCTGGTATTTCTGTGTTTGGTTTTGCTTGAAAGTTTATTTTTGGCTTTTGAGCAATTTCCTCTGTGCTAGTTGTTCTCATCTGGATTCTTGATTTGCTCAGTGCCTGAAAAAGGCTGTCATTCAGAGATATCTTCTGGAGACACACTTATCAGATAAGTGATAGTAATGGACAGAGTGATAGTGTTATTAATATATAAAAATAAAAAGGAGGTGTCATGTATGTGTGTGTGTGTATACACACACACATACACACAATTTAAAAAATGATACAATGCATTTGGAGTTACATTCAAAGCTACTCGTCACCACCTTGACTCAACCGGCTTCTTAAAATTTTTAGTATATTTACTGCTTTTCTGTTATTCAATTTTATTTCTTTTCTTTTGTAAAGCCCAGAAGTCACATGCCCATCCCTATATCATGTTTTCAAAATGGCTTTATACTTTCAGATTCCAGTTTTGCTCCATCCATCCTCTTGTGTGATATAGATTTAGATTTTTTTTAAATCTCTCAAAATGATTGGTTTATTTAAAGAATAAATAAATAACCAGCTGTGTAAAATATCCAGACCAAGTCTTAAACTTAAAGCAATAACCTTTATTGACCAGATAGATTGGGCTATATTTAAAGCAATTTATTCAGCTTGATTGATATCAGCATTTTGAGCAGTGCAATCTACTGGGAAGAGAGGGATGCATAGATCAACTCATATCTTTTCTGTCTTAATACAGCATCAAAGATTCTAAAATTTGGTGAAATGGGTTCTAGATAATTACACAGGATAATGAATATTGGCTGCCATTTAATTATCATGTCATTGGCTCCTTCAGAACAAATAAAAAATCAAACTGGAAGAAACAATATAGATAGCAAAATATGAGTAATTACTATTTTCTTCATTGTATTACCTAAAAGTAATTTCAGCAATAAATAGCAGCCATGCAAAGCGACACTCTGGCATTCTGAAATGTATTAAAACAGCAACAGGGGAAAAAACATTTTTGTCATTTTTTTTATGCACTACTCTAAACTTTTTCAAATATGTCTGGGTTTTCCAAAACAATTTTCTGATTCTGCAAAGAAACATGGACACAAATAGCCTATATGGATTACACGCCCATTCGTTCTCCAACACATTCTGTTCTAAGGATTGTGCCAACTCACTTGAAAGGAATCTTGTGCATAATGTCTTTTAATTGAAAAGATGGCTTTAACAAAACTAAATCCCAAAATGTAATGCTAAATTAGTTTTAAAAACAATATCTCCATAAAAATAATCACAAAAAGCAAAGATGAAATCAAATGATAAACTCAAGATATTGAGTTTATGGGCAAGATACAATATTGCCCATTGCAATACTCCAGTGGAACCACAATGAAGGCTGTGTTTTGTAACCTAGATTGGAATGTTCCATAAAAAATGGCAAAACCTTGCAAATTTTCTTGAAAGAAAGGTGGCTTATAAATTGAATAATAAAATAGGAATAATGATAGAAAAATAGAAAGGCATTCTCCTTTGCTTTTTTTATATGGTCACATTTATTACTGGGTGTTGAAAGCAATTTACAATGAGGTTAAAATGTATTTAAACATATGTTTAAAATATTAGTAAAAGATAAATCATCTAGTATGGAACCAAATCTCATTTGAAAGATTTAAATTTTTAAAGTAAAACAATAGTGGAAATGTAACAAAACTTTTGTGACCCTTATGCTCTTGCTAAAATTGAATTTGCAGAAAAGAACCTAAACATTTTACTTGATATTTGAAGGCAGGAAGTGGAACCACTGCTGGAATAATGCAAGTAGCCCTTACAGAAGGTTTTGGCCTCAGTTGGAATGACAAAGCAACCTGAATGAAAGTTTTTTTACATCTTTCCAGGGCAGAAGACATTCTGTAGAGATCCTTCATGCTGTAGACACCAGTCTGAATTTATTAGATATTAAGGATTGTAAGATTTGCTATACACCAAATGTTGCAATCATTTTGTGCCAAGCTCACCAATTTCATATTAGGTCTTTCAAACTACAGTAATTTTGAGCATATCATTTTAACACAGCCAGTAGGAAATTGGGTTTCATTTATGTTCCTTGCCAAAGACATACAGACAATTCACCTCTTTGCACATGTAGGCGCTATTTGGAGGATGAATTGCATTAAAGTTGAGTTCATAAAGGGCACACTGGATTACAGCTCTATATTTAAATTCAAAACTCCAACACACTAAATGATTCAAAGCAGCGCAGTCTTGACATTTGAAATAATTATTTAGTCTGTGATATTTAAGCATGCAATAAATCAAAAATGGCAACTGTACTTCTCCCCCAAAAAATCTGTTTTGTTTTCAATGCTTAAATGCACAAGAGATATACAATGTATTTTATGTTCAGTGACAATTAAATCTTTGTGAAAGAACTTAAATCAGAAAGAATGATTTTCAGATATTCCGGGGGTTTTCCTCTCAAGATATATTGCACAATCTGGAGCAATGTAGTCTCAGTGGTAAAGTCAAGTACCTTCCTTTAGCTTCATGTAAAGCTTTCCACTACGTACCTTTGTTTATTCTTGTTTGGTTCTTTTTCTGAGAGGATAGACATGAAATTCTGGTTCAGTTAGATAAAATTTCCATAGGCACACACATAATCATATCAACATACCCAGGGGTGGGTTCCACTTACCTTTGCCACTGGTTCGCATCGCAACATTTCGAGCGCGCACGTGCCCTCGTGCGATTAAGCTTCCACGCATGCTCAGAAGCAGGAATGAGCTCGAAACACAACTGAGGAGCTCATCAGCTGTGCTTCGGGCGAAGAAACAAAGGTCAGAATTCACCCGCAGGCAGGCGGGAGGGCCCTTTTTCAAGCCGCGGAAGGGGAAAAATTCGCACAAAATAAAAAAAGATGGCAGTGCACATGGACCAATATGACAGTGACATCACCAGTGGGTCGCTACCGGTTCTGGCAATCCGGTCTGAACTGGGAGGAACCGACCCCTGAACATACCTGACTGGTAGTAAGAGCATCATTCAAGACAAGGTAGGCCTCATTACTATATGATCATTCATGCGGCTCCTCCTCCTCCTCCTCCTCCTCCTCCTCCTCCTCTCTCAAAGAAGTCATGATTACCTGATGCTGTCACTGAGGACAAGCCAAACTAATTTGAAATGTAGAAAATATTGGCAATGATTTGATTTGAAAAAAAAGGCATTGAATCAGTAGACAAATGGAGACAAGGAAAGGCAGGTAACCTGAAATAAAATACTGTTAAAATATTTCACAAGATGTATATTTCTAGCCAGGACATAATTTTATTTAGTTCAATTGAATTTAACACCTGGAAAAGCATATAGGAACAACATTAGGAAATATATTTGAGCTGTTCAGAATTCTCTTTGCTGAGAATTTGCAATGAACAGTTGCAATGAAAATTAGGTCAATACCAGTTCATGCAACATTCCAAAATAATAGGCTCTCCGTGATTATGATTAGAAGACAATCTAACTTAAGAAAATAAACTCAGATTGCTTTGTTTTTCAAAAGATACACATTTTCCTGAGGGTGTCTGAAATGTGGGATTCATTTTTACAGCTTAATTGATCAATAGTATTATTAGTACTGTTAAAACTATTCTTATTCTTAGCTAAATTATCTACCTGTGGCAGGTCAGTCTATTGGGTAAGCATATCACCAATTTCATTTGGCAAGACAACCTTTTTAATTTAGTAAAATCTCTCTCTCTCTCTCTCTCTCTCTCTCTCTCTCTCTCTCTCTCTCTCTCTCTCTCTCTCTCTCTCTCTCTCATTGAGTTATTTTTCAATGGTATGAAAGCTTTTCTATTTCATGTAATGAAACTCGACAGGAAGGCTGAAATAATATTTATCCTTGAGCTTAATTCTATTTATAATATTTAATTAGTACAGATTAGCATTGTGGTCATCAAATCAATTCCTGAAAGTGTTGCATTGGAGAATCATTATATTGTAAAGAAAACAGTTTCTTTTGTTTATTTATTCAAGCTGGGTACTCTTCTTCGTTAACTCTTTTCTGTGCAAATGCACAGTTGGAAAATGATTCAGAAGAAGCACACCACAGCTTGTTGAGGTGCAGCACTTCTTTGTAAAAGCAGCACAACTTGTTTCTGAACAATTTATCTGTTGTAGGAGTCATGTTAAGTGTAATGAGAGGATTCAATGATCTCTTTCTTCTAAATCATTTTCAAAGTGTGTATATTCCTACTATTTATTTCCAAACAGATTTGATCTAAACCTGTATCATCAAACTATTGTCTGCAATCACGTGATCATAATTTCCAACACTCCCTGCTACCAGGGACTTAAAGAGTAAGGCCACAGTCAAACATAGAATTAAGAGGACTTCAATTACTTATTTATTTAATTGATTTATAGAATTGATTTATTTATCTCCTAACAAAATGACCCTGGACAGCTTCTAACATTAAAACATAAAAATCCTAACAAATAATTATCTCTAAAACTATATATATATATATATATATATATATATATATATATATATATATATATATATATATATATATATATATATATATATATATATATATATATATATATATACATACATATATATATATATGTGTGTGTGTGTGTGTGTGTGTGTGTGTGTGTGTGTGTGTGTATACATACATACATACATACATATATACTGTATATATATATATATATATATGTGTGTGTATGTATGTATGTATACATATATACATACATACATACATACATACTGTATATATATATATATATATATATATATATATATATACACACGTACACATACACGTACACATACACATACACATATACATATACATATACATATACATATACATATACATATACATATACATATACATATACATATACATATACATATATATATTCGTATTTTTGGAGTACAAGACACACCTTTTTACCCCCCAAAAGAGGGTGAAAACTTGGGTGTGTCTTATACACCGAATGTAGACCCAGCCACCTAGCCACGCCCACTGGCCTCTGTCTTCCAGCAATTTACCTGTTTGCAGAAAAGAGGGAAGAGCCTGTTAAGCCAAGCAAGTCACTAGCAGCTTCCCGACCTACAGCTGATTTGCCACGTGCTAAAATGAAAGTGAAACTAGCTTGCAAAGAGGCAAATAGCTAGGAGAGACACGCAGATTTTTATTTTCTGCTGAACTGGATGCAAGGGAGTAAGTGAATAACTATAAATGTCTGTAGAATGTTCAAATTTTTAGACTTATTTTTTTAAAGACTGCTTTATTATTGTTCTAGAGCCAGGGGTCTCTAACCTTGGCAATTTTAAGACTTGTGGACTTCAACTCCCAGAATTCTACAACCAGCTTTCTTAGCTTTGCTGGCTGTGGAATTCTGGGAGTTGAAGTCCACAAGTCTTAAAGTTGCCAAGGTTGGAGACCCCTGTAAATCTAGACAACTTAACAAAATAAAAAAGCTTTTTAAAATAAATCCTTCCTCTGAAGAGGCCCAGTGCTATTGTATCTTCTTTTAAATAATAGAGAATAATGTATACTTCCAGAAATTTTAATTAATTTTAATAGCTCTGTACACGTATAGTCTGAAATGTAACAGTGTCCTGTTTAGTATTAGAGTTAAATCCTAACTTACCTTGGAGTAGATCTATTTAAATAATTGGGAGGAGTTAGTGTGACTACATTTACTACCTTTGCGGCCTCTCCGTGGTAGCGGATCCCGGAGGGCTCCTTGGTTTACTGAGGAGCTCCGGGAGATGAAGCGCCTAAAGAGACGCCTAGAGCGACGATGGAGAGCCAGTAAAGCTGAGTCTGACCAGACACTTTTAAGAACTTGCATTAAGTCTTACTTAGTGGCGATAAGGGCAGCAAAATGCTCACATTTTTCCGCTCTTATTGCGTCCGCTGACTCCCGCCCAGCCGCCCTGTTTAGGGTGACTCGCTCCCTCCTAGCCAAGGGGGGAGTTGAAGATCCCTTGCAGGGCAGAGCTGAGGAATTTTCTCAGTTTCTGGTGGATAAAGTCGTTCAGATTCGGACAGACCTGGACTCCATTTGGACAGGGCAAGCCGAGATGACAGGGGCAAGTCTTAGTCCTGTTATATGGGACGAGTTTGAGCCTGTCACTCCTGAGGATGTGGACAAGGCCATAGGAGCGATGAGCGCCTCCACCTGTTTATTGGACCCGTGCCCCTCCTGGCTGGTTTCTGCCAGCAGGGAGGTGTCACGCGGCTGGCTCCAGGCGGTTGTGATCACTTCTTTGAGAGAGGGATCCATCCCACAGCCTTTAAAAGCTGCGGTGGTGAGGCCCCTCCTCAAGAAGCCTTCCCTGGACCCAGCGGATTTAAAAAACTTCCGTCCAGTCTCCAACTTACCCTTTTTGGGTAAAGTTGTTGAGAAGGTGGTGTCGCTCCAACTCCTGCGGCTATTGGAGGATACTGATTATCTGGATCCCTTTCAATCGGGTTTCAGACGCGGCTACAGTACGGAGACTGCTTTGGTCGCGCTGATGGATGATCTCTGGCGAGCCCGGGATGGGGGTTATTCCTCCATCCTGGTGTTACTTGACCTCTCAGCGGCTTTCGATACCATTGACTATGGTATCCTTCTGCGTCGTCTTGGGGAGATGGGAGTGGGAGGCACTGTTTTATGGTGGTTCTCCTCCTACCTCTCTGACAGGACGCAGTCGGTGTTGACAGGAGGACAGAGGTCGGCCCCTAGGCCCCTGGTTTGCGGGGTGCCACAGGGCTCGGTCCTCTCGCCCATCCTGTTTAACATTTACATGAAACCGCTGGGTGAGATCATCCGATGACATGGGGTGAGGTATCAGCAGTATGCTGATGATACCCAGTTGTACATCTCCACCCCGTGTCAATTCAGTGAAGCAGTTGATGTAATGTGCCGCTGCCTGGACGATGTGAGGGTCTGGATGGGAGTGAACAGACTCAGGCTCAACCCAGACAAGACTGAGTGGCTCTGGATATTGCCTCCCAAGGACTATGTCGACTGTCCCTCCTTGGTTCTTGGGGGAGAAAAATTGAATCCCTCAGAACAGGTTCGCAATTTGGGTGTCCTCCTAGATCCACAGCTAAAATTGGATCAACATCTTTCAGCTGTGGCTAGGGGGACCTTCGCACAGATCCGTCTTGTGCACCAATTGCGACCTTACTTGGAGAGGGAGGCCTTGCTCACAGTCACTCATGCCCTTGTCACCTCACGGCTAGACTACTGTAATGCGCTCTACATGGGGCTACCCTCGAAGAGCATCCGGAGACTCCAGTTGGTACAGAATGCAGCTGCGCGAGCTGTAGTGGGTGTACCAAGATACACCCACGTAACACCTCTCCTTCGCCAGCTGCATTGGCTACCAATTAGTCTCCGGTTGCAATTTAAGGTGTTGGTTGTTACCTTTAAAGCCCTACATGGCTCAGGGCCAGGTTACCTGCGGGACCGCATCCTACCACATACCTCCCTAAGACCGGTTAGGTCCCACAGAGAGGGCCTCCTCCGGGTCCCGTCGGCCAAACAATGCCGACTGGCGGGGCCTAGGGGGAGGGCCTTCTCTGTGGGAGCCCCATCCCTCTGGAACCAACTTCCACCAGAGATCCGGACCATCCCCACCCTGCTGGCCTTCCGTAAAGCCTTAAAAACATGGCTCTTCCGGCAGATGGGGTGAATAGGATAATCAGATTCCCCCTGAATGTTGTGTTTATAATGTTTTTTTTAAATTATATTTTAATTTAAATTATGATTATTGTTTTTAAATGTACGCTTCTTATTCATGCTGTACGCCGCCCTGAGTCCCACGGGATTGGGCGGCCTATAAGAGCGTCTAAATAAATAAATAAATAAATAATAAATTTAAGAAAACTCTCTGGCATAATGTATATTTCTCCAATTCTTTGCTATTTCTATGGGTCAGGCACACATGCACAGAAATATACAGCAAACAGTGTATATCATCTGTGCTATTTGCTGTTTGCTGTTTGGCAAATTGCTTGGAGGCAGAGGCCTTTTTTCCTTGTTTTCCTCCCCTAAAACTAAGGTGTGTCTTATATATATTTATATGCTGGATTTCGTATTACTATATCACAAGTCGAACACTTCCCAAGCGTCTAGGACTGTGTGATGTATTTTTGTATGATGCGCGCAGATCCAAGTACAGTGGCCTTTTGCAACTGACAGATTGTGATTTTGTCAATGTTTATTGTTTTCAAATGCCGGTTAAGGTCTTTTGGCACAGCACCCAGTGTGCCGATTACCACTGGGACCACCTGTACTGGTTTATGCTAGAGTCGTTGTAATTCGATTTTAAGGTCCTGATATCGGTTAAGTTTTTCTTGTTTTTCATCAATTCGATTGTCACCTGGTATGGCGACATCAATGAGTCACACTTTTTTCTTTTCCACAATCGTCAGGTCCGGCGTATTATGTTCCAAAACCTTGTCAGTCTGAATTTGATAGTCCCAAAGTATTTTGGCATGTTTGTTTTCAACTACTTTCTCAGGTTTATGATCCCACCAGTTCTTTACCACTGGTAGGTGATAGTTGTGGCACAGGTTCCAATGAAGCATCTGGGCCACGTAATTGTGCCTCTGTAGTCCGTCTGTGCGATTTTCTTGCAGCCGCTGAGGATATGATCAATTGTTTCATCAGCTTCCTTGCAAAGTCTGCATTTTGGGTCATCAGCTGATTTTTCAATCTTGGCTTTGATTGCATTTGTTCTAATTGCTTGCTCCTGGACTGCAAGAATCAAGCCTTCTGTCTCCTTCTTCAGTGTTCCATTAGTAAGCCATAATCAGGCCTTTTCCTTATCAACTTTTTCTTCAATCTTGTTGAGGAATTGCCCATGCAAGGCTTTATTGCGCCAACTGTTGGTTCTAGTTTGCATTGCAGTTTTCCTATACTGATTCTTTGTCTGCTGCACTTTCAGAAGCTTCCGGTTGTTGTTGTTGTTGTTGTTGTTGTTGTTGTTGTTGTTGTTATTATTATTATTATTATTATTATTATTATTATTATTATTATTATTATTATTATTATTATTATTATTATTATTATTATTATTATTATTATTATTATTATTATTATTATTATTATTATTATTATTATTATTATTATTATTAACTTTTATTCATTAAACATGAAACTCAGTTAACTGAACATTTATTATTATTATTGTTGTTGTTGCTATTGTTATTCCATTCAATCATGTGTAATCATGTTTAAGAGCCACGGTGGTGCAGTGGTTAGAGTGCAGTACTGCAGGCTACTTCTGCTTATCACCAGCTGCCAGCAGTTTGGCAGTTCGGGTCTCATAGGCTCAAGGTTGACTCAGCCTTCCATCCTTCTGAGGTCGGTAAAATGAGGACCCAGCTTGTTGGGGGCAATATGCTGACTCTGTAAACTGCTTAGAGAGAGCTGTAAAGCACTATGAAGCGGTATATAAGTCTCAGTGCTATTGCTATTGCTATTCTGAGAGACTGCCTAGACTGGACTGCCATCTGTCTCAAATGGTGTAGGAACTCCTGCTTGAGCAGGGGGTTAGACTAGATGACCTACAAAGTCCCTTCCAACTCAAATAATAAATCTAAAAAAAATCCCCACAGTTTTCTTGTCAAGTGGTTTGTCATTGTCTCCTTCATTGGCTGAGAGAAAGCAACTGGCCCAACATCAATGAATCATCTGGCTTTGTACCCAAGTTGGGTCTAGAAGCCATGGCCTCCTGATGCCTTAGACACTGCATCAAACAAAAACACAAAGGTTACAAACAAACAGGAGAGTTTAGTAGTGTGTAGAAAGTGTCCTGCTGGTCATCCTTTCTAAGTAACATCATCAGTGCTAGTCATCATCATAGTAACATCATTAGACTAGTACTGATTATGTTATCTAGTTTGAGTAATGAAACGTCTGCAAGGAAACAACCAAGTTCAGAGAACACCAAGAATCTCTCACTTCCTGCAACCCTCCTAAAGGAAAATCAGTGGGAAATCCAGTAGAAAGTTGGAAGTCACTCCTGCTCCCCCTGCTTCTTTGCCCCCAAATAGTCATTCTTTTTTTTTGTTTAGGTAAGAAATACTTCTGAAATGATAACCCAACAGGTCACAGATTATCTAGTGCCTTCTATATTTGTCTTCATGGAAACCATCCTTAGTTCCATGTACATAAATATACTTTATGATTTTCAAACAGTAACCAAGAACACACTCCAAAACAGTCCTTTAATATATATATATATATGCAATTTTCAAAGATGTTTGTGACTATTTTGAAGGAATTAACAATGTCCATAGGCTGAATAAGAAAATATATAAATAGCATTCCAGTAGTCAAGCACTGGGGCTTTGTCTCTTACCACATTTTGTACCAGAGGTGGGTTCCTGCCGGTATGCTCTTACCTGTTGGTCGCCGCAGAACCGAAGAAGCCGGTGGCGTTCGCGGCGTGGGGCTTCCCCCGCCCACTTTCCCTCACCCGCCTAGACGCCGCCATTTGCGTTCTTTTGCCCTCTGCGCATGCACGAAGCGCTCTGCTTGTGCAGAGGGCAAAAGAATGGAAATGGCGGCGTCTAGGCGGGCAGGGGAAAGCGGGCGGGGGAAGCCCCGCGCCGCGAACGCCACCGGCTTCTTCGGCTCTGCGGCAACCAACAGGTAAGAGCGTACCGGCAGGAACCCACCCCTGTTTTGTACCACAAACAAGCAAATGAATAAAGCCTTCAGCTTTTCTAAGACTCTGAGCATAAAACTGAGCTGCCAAGAATGAGTTAATTAAAGATACAGTTGATGTATTTTCCGTTTAAAATATTCCAAACAAGAATATTATTTAGTTATGAAAAAAGGTATATTTATTTATTTACTTAGGTTCTCCCAAGAATCCTGTCAGGATAGAGGACATTTATTCTTTATTATTTCTCTGCTGTGCCTGTTGCCTCTGATAGTGAAAATCATTCCAAGCAGAAGGAAATAAATAAATAAGAGGCAACTGATTAGGAAGGATGGAAGGAAGCCACCGAAAAGGACCCTTTGATAGCTTGCTGAAGGGTCAGCAACTATAATTTGCAACTCTTCTGCTTTTCTATTTATTTTTCTTCTCATTTTCTCCCTTTTGGTTTCTGTCTAGGAGAAGGTTATATTTTTCTATAATTACTAGAAGCAAACCTTTCTTTGGCAGCATCGGCAATGATTAATCATAGATTTTTATTACAACAGTGATGACTATTCTTTCTTTTTTTAGCATCTTCATATGTATGCATGTGTTGTGTGTGCACTGAAATTCTCTATAGAGAGAGAAACAGAAGAAGGAAAACCACTAATTTTATCTCAGTATGGAGAGAGGGGAAGGTCCGCACAAACACATTTAAATCGTTTAGAGGCATTTTTGACATCTCTTTCCTATTTTGTGAAAGATGTACAGTTCTTGTGAATCTCAAAGGCCATCTAAAGAACAGAAAAAAATATCTGGGATATGAAGGAAAGGAGAAAGAGACACACCCCTCAAAAAATCCACATCGCCATCTTCCAAATTTTAAATGCTGAGTGAGTTACTTTTGTCATTAAAACCATAAGGAGAGAGAGCGAGAGAGAAAGAAAAGAGAAATGTAAAAAGTTGTGTTTGTGATTTTTTTTTTAAAGGGCAAGAAAGACTGCAGCATCAAGGATCAGCCAGGAGTTGAGGTTTAGGCATTTTTGGCAATAGATTTTTTGGTTAGGACTCTTTGCCATGCCCTTTAAATCAAAACAAAATGTCGATAGCCAAGATGGTCTACTTGTACATCCAAAATGGTAACTAGTGATTAGTGGGCGATTCAGTGCTTTCACTCATAGAGTGCATATATTTCAAAAGAACCGCAAGACATAAAAAATGCTGAATGTGATCATCAACATAAACCTGATCTTTCAACTCTTTCTGCTACAAGTGGTCCCCTGCTGTGAACCTGAAGCCCATGGAATATCTTGTGGAAATTAAGATTGCTGTCAGGAGTCAGGATGACAAGTGGGATGACAGTCAAACCCAGTTCTCTATTACTTGACCACATTTCCAAAGATTGTGGATTTGATCAATCCAAGTCTAGGATAAGCATCTCTGAGCTGTTAAAAAAAAATCTGGCTCACCAAACAGAGGAAATTAAAACTAAAATAGCCCTGCCATAACATTTTTAGGATTATAGGGAAAAAATGCATGCTGCATGATCCACTTTAAGAATGAACTGAACTGAATTTGGAGTGACTGGGTTGAACAATGTAATGGGTTAATTAATGCATTTAATCAACTAAATACTGAATTGTGGTTTAATATCCCTTCTTCCTTACACATTCCATTAATCTAGAAGGAGCAAAAACTCTCCCATGAGATTAATTCTATCCCCTTTGCAACAGATTCAGTAACAAAAAAATAAATGTGAAGCTCATTTTTCCTTCCTGTTTAATCTAGATAGTACGTAGTTTGAGCATTCATATCAAGCAACTCTAGCATCTCTAATAGAAATACTGTGACAACACTTCCTATATTTGGATGTCCCATAATATTCATGCATTTTATATTTCCTTTGTGTTAATATAGTAGTCTGTATTCTCAAACATTATAGAAATTAAAATATTAGCCAGTTAAAATTGTCCACTTCCTTCAGTCTTTTCTAAAAGTTGTCTTCACTGAGGATTTACCGTATTTTTCGGAGTATAAGACACACCTTTTTACCCCAAAAAAGAGGGTGAAAACTTGGGTGCTTCTTATACACCGAATGCAGACCCCACCCACCCACCCACCCCCACCCTTTGGCCTCTGTCTTCCAGCAATTTACCTGCTTGCAGGAAAGAGGGAAAAGCCTGTAAAGTCAGTAGCAGTTTCCCGATCTACAGCTGATTAGGTTTGCCACATGGGAAAATGAAAGTGAAACTAACTACAAAGAGGCAAATAGCTGGAAGAGACACAGCAGATTTTTTATTTTTGGCTGAACTGGATGGAAGGGGGTAAGTGAATAACTATAAATGTCTGTAGAATGTTCAAATTATTAGACTTATTTTTTAAAGACTGCTTTATTATTGTTCTAGAGCCAGGGGTCTCCAACCTTGGCAACTTTAAGACTTGTGGACTTCAACTCCCAGAATTCAACAGCCAGCTTTGTTAGCTTTGCTGGCTGTGGAATTCTGGGAGTTCAAGTCCACAAGTCTTAAAGTTGCCATGGTTGGAGATCCCTGTAAATCTAGACAACTTAACAAAATAAAGAAGCTTTTTAAAATAAATGCTTGCTCTGAAGTACTATTGTATCTTCTTTTAAATAATAGAGAATAATGTATATTTCCAGAAATTTTAATTAATTTTAATAGCTCTGTACAAGTATAGTATGAAATATTTCAGTGTCCTGTTTAGTATTAGAGTTTAGTTACCTTGAAGTAGATCTATTTAAATAATTGGGAAGAGTTAGTGTGACTACATTTAAGAAAAGTTTCTGGCATAATGTACATTTCTCCAATTATTTGCTATTTCTATGGGTCAGGCACACATGCACAGAAATACACAGCAAACAGTGTATATCATCTGTGCTGTTTGCTGTTTGGCAAATTGCTTGGAGGCAGAGGCCTTTTTCCCTTGTTTTCCTCCGCCAAAACTAAGGTGCGTCTTATACTCCGGTGCGTCTTATACTTCGAAAAATACGGTATGTTTAATCATGCTATGGTATAATCAGAAATAATTTTGCATTATCGTAAAGGTGAGCAAAATGGTGGTCTCCCAGATGCTGTTGATTATCAGCATCTCTTAAGCCAGGTTCTGCTGGAGGGAACAGTTGAGGGATTGGAGTCTAATAATACATGAAAAACCTCAGCTTCCACATCTTTAATAGTGAAAATCTTTCCACTCAAGTAATTTGGGACACATAAATGTTCTTAATGCCACCTACCTCCCTGGATAATCCCCTATTAACAATTTTTCAGCAAGAATGGAAGAGGCCTGAGGACTGGATGACATGTTTAAAAGTACAATAAGACTTCTGTTTTAAAACAGAGTCATCACTGATTACAGTGGCTTGGATCCAAATGGGGCATTTCAGTTGTAGAAATTAGGTGAGCTTGAATGTAAACTATTCTTTTTAAGGATACTTAGCCCCTCCCCATCATATTTTATATTTTGCTGTGAAATAAAGCAGCTGAACTTTGTCTTATAGATATATAGGTGTGTCATTTTTTTTTGGTCTAAGAAGGAGTCTTGGCTTGGTAGAATTTTAATACAGCATAAGTGGAACATAATTAAGTACAATGGAAATAAATATATAAAATTAATGAAGTATAATTGTAATTAAAATGTAACTGAATCCTGTTTAGTTTTTGTCTGTGTCCACCTCTGTATGCTGTCTGCGACTCACCACATAGATCTTAAAATCCAGCAAAGGTAGCTCAACTGTAATCTACTTGAACATGCAAACACAATAAAAGACACATGGACATTGGCAAGGGAACCATTTTACAACCAATTTCCCACTCTTTCATTAAATAAAAGTCTAAAAATGAAAATGCCAATGGCTTTTCAAGTAGTGATATTAACATAAAAGAGTACAAATGGCATGTATATAGACAAACTGACAAAATTGTCACGTTGACTTATTGGATGCTGGCTAAGAATTTCCTGCCTATTTTAAAATGTTCTCATTTGAATTGAAAATAACTTGAGTTACCATGTGTTAGATCCGGAGATGAAAGGACGACATGAGACTGGAGTCAAAACAACCAGTCTTTATTCAAAGGAACAGCAACAGAACAGATAAGACGCTAATGCAGTAGATCGGTAGAGAATTCCACTCAGCCATGTTTGACAGCTCTATTTAAGGCGGCTGTCAAATGCGGCAGGCAATCTGGGAGCTGGCTTCTCCCGCTTTAGCAGCTGTCCAATCAGTGGCGACGGCTGCTGTTGCTGACAACGTGGGAGGACGTAACACCCCTCCCTCCCTGGAAAGAACACACGAAGTCTTCCAAGTAGGCTGGGTGCCTACGCAGCCTCGTGGACCACCTCAGTGGCGCAGGGCTGCTGGGAACAGCCGGCAAAACTTCGGACGGAGTTGGGGAGGCTTCCGGAGACAATTGCTGACTGCTGGCCGGAGAGGAACAACTAGAGGTGGCCAACGGGACGGCAGCAGGTAGGTCAACAAGCGGTTCGGCGGGGTCAGGCGGGTCAGCCAACGGCATGGTTAATTGCGGGGAAACCAAATCTGGAACTTGGGTGCTGGGCACCAAGGTGGATTCTGCCAGGCTGCGCCCTCTGAGCTGGTCAAGGTGCCGCCTCCAGATGCGGCCATCCGCTAATTGGACCCTGTAAGACCAGGGGCCTGTTAGCTCAGTGACTAGGCCAGGCAACCAACACGGCTCCCCCCCCATACTGTTGTGCAAAAATGGCATCGCCCACCATAAAACCCTGGCCCCTGGCGTGCAGGACAGGGGAAGTCTCAGATGTGTAACCTGGGTGCAGCCTGTCCAAGTCTGTTCTCAGGTGACGGCCCATGAGTGTTTCAGCTGGGCTTCGATTTGTGGCAGGGCAGGGGGTGGTGTGTTGAGCCAGAAGATACGCTGAGACCCTGTCCTGCCAGTTCACAGCCCCCAAACAGCTTAGAGCCTCCTTGGCAGACCTCACAGCCCTCTCAGCCCTACCATTGCTCGCAGGATGCCAGGGAGCGGTCAGGGCCTGGCAGATGCCATGTGAGGATAGAAACAGCTGGAACCTAGTGGATGTGAATTGGGGACCATTGTCTGACACCACAACGTCAGGGTACCCATGGGTAGCAAATAACCTCATCAAATATCGTATCAAGGAGTCAGAGGTGGTGTTAGTCATCAATTCCACTTCAACCCACCCAGAAAATGCATCCACTACTACTAAGAATTGGTGACCCTGATAGGGACCTGCAAGACCAAAGCCCTCTAGGTATCTCCCAAGATCTCGGGGGGGCAGTGGGCGGAGCCGACCTTGAGGATTGGCAGGTTTGGCATAGGGCCACCCATCTCTCAATCTCCTGGTCCATCCCTGGCCACCAAACATAACTCCTTCCCAGGGCTTTCATCCTGACCACCCCTGGGTGGCACAAATGTAAACGTTCGAGGATGGGCCTATGTAGGGGAGGAGGTGCAACTACCCTGGTACCCCAAAGAAGGAAGCCTTGTTGTGTGGACAGCTCCAGGCGGCGGTGATGATAAGGCAGGTAGGGGTGTTCCACAGATCCCGGGGGCCAACCCCTCATCACCCAGTCAAGAACCTGCCGAAGGATGGAGTCGCGTGCAGTGTGTGTGGCAATGTCTGAGGCTTGGATGGGGGGGCCTAATTCCTCAATCTGGAGGATTTCAGAGGCTGGTGCAGGGTCCTCGATGGAGAGGGGTAAGGGGCAGCGGCTGAGGCCATCAGCATTCGACATGGCCTTGCCAGGCCTGTAGGCTAAGGAGTATGAATATGTTGTGAGGAATTCCATCCAGCGGGATATGCGGGGAGACAAATATTGAGGTGTTTGGCGGTTGCCCGCCAAGAGCCCCAGGAGGGGCTTATGGTCAGTGAACAACTGAAATGGGCGACCATAAAGATAGTCGTGGAAACGTTTAATGGATGCCACTAATGCCAGAGCCTCGCGGTCGGTCTGGCTGTAATTGCGTTCAGTGGAAGAGAGGGTTCTGGAGAAGTATGCAATTAGAGCCTCACATCCGTTAAGGAGAATGTGTGCTAGGACTGCTCCAATGCCATACGGGGAGGCATCTGCAGGTAGGGAGAGTGGCCAGTCATGATTGTACTGGACCAGAACTGCATCAGATGTGAGGAGGGCTTTGACCTGTTGGAAAGCTTGGTGAGCCTCAGGCCCCCAGTGCCAGGGCCTGTTGGAATCTAGGAGCCGATGGAGGGGCTCAGCACAAGTGGCCTTCTGTGGTAAGAAAATGTTATAAAAGTTAAGGAGGCCTAAGAATGCCTGTAGCTCAGCTTTGCAAGTTGGGGCAGGGGCCTGTTTGATAGCTGCAACCTTAGAAGGGGTCGGATGGATGCCTGCTGAATCGATAAGGAAACCCAGGAACTCAACGTTGGGCACTCCAATCACGCATTTGCTGCGCTTTAACTTAAGGCCTGTCTTGCGAAAACGGAGGAGGACAGCTCTGACTCTAGAGTGGAGCTCCTGTGGATTGTTTGCGGAAATGAGGATGTCGTCGAAGTAGGGGACGACCCCTGGGAGACCAAATAGGAGGCGTTCCATTAAGTTTTGGAAGAGGCCGGGGGCGACACTCACGCCAAACTGGAGACGGCGTCATTTAAAAGCACCCCGGTGGGTGACGATGGTTTGAGCATCCGCGGTGATGTCATCCACAGGGAGATGCTGGTAGGCCTGCGCCATGTCCAGTTTGGCGAAAGTCGAGCCCCGGCCAAGGGAGTGGAGCAGATGTTGAACCACAGTAATGGGATAGGGGTGGGCTTGCAGGGCCTTGTTGAGGGTGCTCTTGTAGTCCCCACATAAGCGAATAGAACCATCAGGCCATAAGGGAATGACCACTGGAGTTTCCCATTTGGCGTGGTCAGTGGGCTCTAGAACCCCCTGGGCCAGTAACTTATCGATTTCTGCGTCCACCTTTGCTTTTAAAGCAAAAGGGACCCGCCTTGGTTTGAGATGGATTGGGGCGACCTGGGGGTCTAGGTTTAGGGAGATGGGGTTTCCCACATACCTGCCCAACTTGTCATTAAACACATCAGAAAATTCCTGGAAAAGGGAGCTGTTATCGGTGGGGGAGATGGTGTGGACACCAGACAGTGAGAGGCCCAGAGCATCAAACCACTCCAAACCCAAGAGGGAGGGCAGAGACCCAGACACCACAATGAGGGGCAATTTCCCTGTGAAGGAGCCCTTTTCTACAAGGACATGGGTCTCCCCCAGGATGGGAATGTTGTTTCCCTGATAATCCCTTAAGAGGATGTTGCAGGGGGAAAGAGATGATTCCAGAAGGGAAGGCACAAGGCGGTTCAAAGTGGCCCAGGACACTATGGACTTGGAGGAACCTGTGTCCACTTCCATTAAGCAAGCGGCCCCTTCCAGTTTAACCTCAAGCCAGATTTTTTTCCTTCCCCCCGCCCCAGCAGTGAGACAAACCTTCTCCGGTAACACAGCATTGGTTTGCCTAACAGACAGAAAATCATCAGGAGGCTTTTGCTGGCTAGCCAGGAACGGTCGAGATGCTGATTGGATAGCGCTTCCCCCCCCATTCGAGCAGCAGACTCTGGCTAGATGGCCGAACTTTCCGCAGCAGCGGCAGGTGGCGGTTCGGAACCAGCAGGAGCTGCGAGGGTGGGGGTCTCCGCAGCTGGGGCTAGGGAAGGATGGAATGCGTCGAGGTGGTTGTTGCTGTTGTTGTTGTTGTGGTTGCTGAGGTGGCCATCTTCACTGGGTTGTCGTTTTGAGGCGGTGGACGGAGGTGTTGGCATCTTTGGGCGCTATTTGGTTGGTGTCCTCATGATGCATGCCGAGGGGCTGCTGGGCTTGAGCGGTTGGTGGCTGGGATCTCTGGATTTCGGCAGCGGAATGGGTGGACATCTCTGCCGCTTGGGCTTCATCCAGGGCCACTGTTAGGCTTAGCTCTGTGCGGGCGAGGAGTCGGCGCTGGAGGCGGATGTCTCGCACTCCGCATACGAGCTGCTGCAGCAAGGCATCGTCGAGGTTGGGAAATTCACAGTTCAGGGCAGCGGAGCGGAGGGCGGCCATATAGTTGTTGATTGGTTCCCCCTCTCTTTGCACTCGCTGCTGAAAAGCGAAGCGGCGAGTGATGCGTGAAGGAGTGGGGGGAGTGGTGATTTCTGAGCTTGTTCAGAAGATCCTCCCACGGCACATTGTAGACTATCTGAGGGGCTACCAAGGCTCGGGCAGTGGCGAACATCTGGTGGCCGCAGGCATTCAGGAAAATGGCACGTTGGCGCGCGCTAGATAGCTCCGTGTAGTCATTGGCTTGTAAGAAGCATTCAAACCGCTCCATATAGGCATCCCAGGTTTCAGCTGCGGGACAAAAAATCTCAAACGATTTTGGGTCTGAGGTGATGCGTGCCATTATTGGAGGCGAGCGCGGTGGGAAGAAGAAAAAGAAAAAAAAACCTTTGCTGAGGTGCTGTTCGGCCACAGGCAGAGCTACAGGCAGAGCGGTTGCCCAACTCTTATTGGGGCAGGGGGTGAGGGTCGCCGTATCCCACCTTCGTCGCCACTTGTTAGATCCGGAGATGAAAGGACGACATGAGACTGGAGTCAAAACAACCAGTCTTTATTCAAAGTAACAGCAACAGAACAGATAAGACGCTAATGCAGTAGATCGGTACAGAATTCCACTCAGCCGCATTTGACAGCTCTATTTAAGGCAGCTGTCAAATGCGGCAGCCAATCGGGGAGCTGGCTTCTCCTGCTTTAGCAGCCGTCCAATCAGTGGCGACGGCTGCTGTTGCTGACGATGTGGGAGGACGTAACACCATGAATCCTCGTTTACAGTTTTTCCTCTGTATTATAAACATAATTCATACTCTGACTCCATTCTTCACATCAAGAAAAATGAAATACATGGGATCTTACTATTCCATATGATTTGCAGTTGCTCTGCTAGTAATGAAAAAGTCTAAATAAAGTGTATCTGCTGGCAAAAGCTCTGCTTTGGCCAGAAGCTGGTTAAAAGTGCTTCCACTCTTTTGGTTTTCTTTCCTTATTTGAAATAGTTATTGATAAGCTGCCTGGGTAAACTATAGGGCAAAGACATAGGAAACTATAAATATCTTTGTTGAAATACAAACAGACTCCCCCACAGCCATGAAATGTGAACCATTTGCTATGACTTAATTGTCTCATACCCTTCTGCTCCAGATAATGAAAATTGTACTGCTATTATGATAGATTAATCTTCATTTCACTGCATTCAAATTCAACTTGGTTAATCAATGCTTCTGCGTGATAAAAGAAGAACTTCAGACATCCTGTCTACACTTGTCTCTTTTCCATTAACTATATATTAATGGAGGAGACTTTTAAAAGTTATAGGCATATATCATCAGATGAGATGTCAGAATCAGCCAAATTAGACAATAATCAATGCCAAGTAATTGATGGCACTTTGGAGTAAAATTACAGTGCACAGCAAAAGAGTAATTTTTAAAATTAGAAGAGCAAAGAGGACGCAGAAATATTAAATGATGAACAGAAATGATAGCTTTGGGCATGAAACATCAATATGGGGGAAAGAACTGGGTTAATTGATGAAGAAGTGCATCTCATTTGCAAAGCTTTACTGGGAAAAAAAAAGACTGCCAGGAAATGCCCTGGAATTCACCTACAAGCAGCAACCAATTTTGGGAGGCTGAGGTTTGTTTGTTTGTTTATTCATGTCAAAAGAATCACCATTAATACATACTATATGGCATAAAATCTAAAATACAAAATACAAGATTAATATATGTACAAACTAAACAGATCTTGCCCAGGAACTAGCAACATTAATTGCATTCTGTCACATTGCTATGACGTCCTCAAGTGTACACTGATCAGGACACACAGAGCAGGCATACATATGTGTTGTTGTCTGCATGTCATCACAACCATACAGGGCAGAAGCCACTAGTTAGTCCCATTAGCGGCTGAGGTGGTGTTAGGCAACACTGCTGCTAGGTGGGGACACAAGGTATGCTAATTTGAGTAAAATGTGTGTATAGTCATTTACAGCTATAGTTAGATATAATTACTAGGATTTCTTTACATTACATAAAAGGCGAATTATCCAGCAACGTCCCCCTGCTCAATTACCCTTTTCTTCAAAGTTATTTTCACCCGAAAAATAGAAAGAATATGTGCAGTATAGGTATGGCACATTCTGGAATTTTAATTGTTTCCAAAACATATGTCTTCTGACCAAATAAGAAGAGTAAGAGTAACATTAGTTGACTTTTTGTTCAGCATTATTCTCATGCATATATTCAATATGTGCCAAGCAACTTTTTGCTTTCCAATTTTGTCCAGTTTGGCATTAAAGATTACCTATACAAAGAGTAGGCAGAGGGATTGGACAATAAAAAGAAATTGGGAAACAGACTAAAGAGTATCGCAAAAGCTTGAACAAATAAAATGTCTTCATTGTACCATAAAGTAGGCCTAGAAACTGGCCCTGCAAGTTTGGAAGTGTACTTTATTGAAATGGGTTATAGTAACAGAATCTTAGAAGCCTGCCTATAATTTTTCTTCTTTCCCTTTTATGCCCCAATAGAATTAGAGCAGAGACAGTCTGAGTTTCTTCCGAATATTTTCTTTGTTTCTTGGCTTAAATCTTGTTTTTCTACATGTTTTGGTATCAGTCATTGCTTATTTTATCCAAGGTTATCTCTGGGCTCTCTATGCAAGAGGATTAATTAACTGATTCTGTCTTATAAAATTGGGTCTAAATTAACTTTAAGGACAAGGGTTATCCAATGGACATTGTACATATGGATTCTGTAAATGTTTCTGAAAAGTTCCTTGCTGAAGACTCTTCAGTGAACTTGGAAAGCATGGGATAACAAAAGAGATACGCTTTTCTTTTAAATCTGACTAAGGAATAGGAAGCAGAGATAAGGACTAAATGAATAGTTTTCAAATCTGAGAAATATTTAAAGTGGGTTGCCCAAGAATCAATATTGGGAATATTATTTTCTTATTTATTTATAAATAATCTGGTTTACTGGTAAGTGAATAAATTTCCAAGTTTAACTAGAAAAATTGAAAGTGGATTGCAAGAACTTCAAGGAGAATCATATAAGCACAGGGTTGGAAAAGAATATTTAGACAGCAACTGTATTCAATATAGCAAATTAAACCATCATGACCATCTGGCCTGTGCTTGAAAATATTCAGTGGAGGAAAACCCACCATCTCCCTAGATCAGGGGTCAGCAACCCGTGGCTCTGGAGCCGCATGTGGCTCTTTCATCCCTCTGCTGCGGCTCCCTGTCACTCAAAATATGTGTCACAACTGCCAATGTGCGACACCTGCCGACACGCAATTTATTGAGTTTTTCGACCCATGGTAGGCCAACCATGGATAAATCCAAGAAAAGAAAAGTTTCAGAAGAAAACAGAATCTTTAATTCAACTATATATGCTAGTTTTGTGGCTGCTCAGGAAATAGTCAGGTGCAGGAAGAGTTTTGTGGCTCCCGGTGTTTTCTTTTCTGTGGGAAACGGGTCCAAATGGCTCTCTGAGTGTTTAAGGTTGCCGACCCCTGCCCTAGATGCTTTTCACCTCTAACATTCAGTCAAAATGCTATACTTTAACTTCACAAGGTATTGGTTTTCATTTTATCCTGTCAGATATTTGTTAAATCCTATCACTTTCCTCTTTTTTGGGTTACACATACCCAGATCAGTCAATCTCCCTTCATAGAAATTAGTTTCCGATTTTTTGATAATCCTCATTGACCTTCTCTGAAATGTTCCAATTTATTGAATGGTTTTCTGTATATGGACACAGTATTTAAAGTGGAATCTAATCAACATAGAGCAAAATGAAATTATTATTTCTTTTCATTTGGAATTGAGTAACCAGAAGAAGTGTTTGCCTTTTTCTTTCTTTCTTTTTTGCAGTCATATCACTCTGCTGACTCATATTCAGTTTGCAATCAGTTAATAATCCAAGAATTTACTTCAGAAGTACTATTATTATAGCATTTGATATTTGTTTGCTAAGCAAATAAATTTGCATTTCTAACAGTCCTAAAACTCCTATGAATCTGCCTCTTCTTGCAGAACACAGTATATTCTCTTGGGTCTTCAAGAATTCATTGCAATATATCTTCTTCTTAAAAAGCCCCGAGGTTGTTTCTTCTTCTTCAAGACTGAAACTGTTTCTGAGTTCAATATTGTAGAAAAAAATATTTCTTGTCTCTGAACTTAGTTCCTCAAATAATGTATTAATTTGTTTCTGGCTTATTGGGTCATCTTACCCTGCTGCTTGTAGATCAAACAGGAAACACACCAGTTCTTTAAGCTTCCTTGCTACCTTCAAGGTACAATCAGAGAATAATGTGATGTGAAGGATTTTGCTGAGAACATCTGTTGGATCCTAACCTTTTTTACATCTATTTTTCCTGTGGTCTGATGCAGGGGTGAAATCCTTCCGGTTCGCTCTTACCTGTCGGTCGCCGCAGAGCCTTTGGAGCTGGTGGCGTTCGCGGCACAGGGCTGCCCCGCCCACTTCCCCCGCCCGCCTGGACGCCGCCATTTGTGTTCTTTTGCCCTCTGTGCATGCAGAACTCTTTGCGCATGCGCAGAGGGCAAAAGAACTCAAATGGCAGTGTCCAGGCAGGCGGGGGCAGCGGGCGGGGGCAGCCCCCGCTGCAAATGCCACCAGCTCCAAAGGCTCTGCGGCGACCAACAGGTAAGAGCGAACCGGGAGGATTACACCCCTGGTCTGATGGTTTGGATGCTTGCATGAATCTGTCATTGTGGAAGTTTATTAATGTCACAAAAGTTGCACCAAATCTGCAGTCATGGGTTTCTGACTGGCCATTTTTGAGAACAGAATTCTGCTTTCATTAAACCCTGTACAATAGAAATCTTCTTAATTAATTTGTGCTGCATTTTTAATGAAGACTTCAATAAATCAATTAATGTTCTTAGAAACAATAATCATACTAATTGTGGTATTAAAAAAACTTTGCATTTCTTAGGATGGCTCTCCCCAGAATAATAATTTAAGATAGAGCTTTTTTTTAAAAAAAAATTGTGATAGAAGACTGGGCTGAATATTAGCAGCTCTTCACACTATACCCAGAAAATATGAAGCTGAAGCAGTGGTGGGTTCCTGCCAGAGCTGTCTGGTGCATAACTCTGGTAGGAACGGCCGATTGCACAATTTGCGCGCAACCACTCCGGAGCCATTTTCGCCGGTCCGTCGCGTGCGTCACCATCTTTTTCTGAGAATTTTTGGCCGATTTTGCTTCTGCACATGTGCAGAAGCAAAATCGCACTGAAATATCTCTCACAAGATTTCAGCGTGATTTTGCTTCCGCGCATGTGCAGAAGCAAAATCGGACGAGGGGGCACGCATGCATAGTGAGTGCGCGCGTGCCCAAAATGTAGAGATGCACACGCAGTGCACCGGCAGCGGTAAGTGAGCAACCTGCCCCTGAGCTGAAGGAGTAGAGTATTAAGATAAAAAATAAGAGCATGCATACTGCTCTCTGGTCTATATTTCAATATTACAGATATTGAAGAGGAAAAAACGAGCCTGGATTTAAAATATGACTTCACTGATAGACTCATTTGAAGAAAAGCAGTGGTATCAGCAATCATCAATTCAATACACACTCGCAGGACAAAATGAAAGCAAATTCAACTTTACATTTCACTAAATAAAGTTTTTTAAATTAACAATGGGAATAGTCTGCTTTTCAAACAAACAAAGAAGTAGTCTCCTTTTCAAACACTGACATTACTAATTGCAATCTAACATAATATTTCCCAGTTTGATTACCTCCTTCTGTGTTGAACTGTCTTCTCATCTATAGTGAACATTTATTCACATTGATATATTGTATATTTAAGTAGCATGCATGTCAATGCTGAACTAAACCTGCAGAAGCCATTTTCCTAGTTCATCATTGCCACACACTACAGGAGGGGGGAGGAAGTTGGAATGCCTTGCTAGACACAACATACGATATTTTTCGGAGTATAAGATGCACCAGAGTATAAGGCGCACCTTAGTTTTGGGGGAGGAAAACAAGGGGAAAAAATCTGCCTCTGCCTCACAGCAATTTGCCTCACAGCAAACAGCAACAGCAAACAGTATAGATGATATACACTGTTTGCTGTGTATTTCTGTGCATGTGTGTCTGACCCATAGAAATAGTAAAGAATTGGAGAAATGTACATTATGGCAGTATATTACTGCCAGAAAGTTTTCTTAAATGTAGTCACACTAACTCCTCCCAATTATTTAAATAGATCTACTCCAAACATGACTAAGTCAGGGTTTAACTCAGCTGCTTTATCTTAATACTGAACAGGACACTATTACATTTCAGATTATACTTGTACAGATGCTGTTAAAATTGATGTGGCTTTCTTGAAGTATACATTATTCTCTGCTATTTAAAAGAAGATACAATAGCACTGGCCTCTTCAGATCAAGCATTTATTTTAAAAAGTTTCTTCATTTTGTTAAGTTGTCTAGAACAATAATAATGCAGTCTTTAAAAAATAAGTCTAATAATTTGAACATTCTATAGACATTTATAGTTATTGACTTACCTCCTTGCATCCAGTTTCAGCAACTGTTTAGCACAAGAAAATAAAATTCTGTCTCTGCCTCTTCCTCCCAGCAATTTGCCTCCTTGCAGTTTTAGTTTCACTTTCATTTTAGCACGTGGGCCTGCCTGCAGCCTCAATCAGCTGCTGGTCAGGAGGCCAATAATCAGTTGCTTGTGCTAATCAGGCTTTGCGCTATTTGCTGCAAGGAGGTAAATTGCTGGGAAGCAGAGGCCAAAGGTGGGAGTGACTGCGTGGGGCTACATTTGGTGTATAAGACACACCCAAGTTTTCACCCTCTTTTGGGGGGTAAAAAGGTGCGTCTTATACTCTGAAGAATATGGTAGATTTCTCTTGGGAATCAAGGTCATCTCCCAGGTGATGGGAGGAGGAGGAGAAGAGTGCCTGAGGAGCCCGCCAGTTAACTTAATTGGCCAACAAGACCAGTTACATTTGGGGAAGGGGTTATTGCTGCCTTTAACTATGCTAAAACTGTGGGAAAGATTCAGAGTTGGTTTTCCACTAAGAGTACCGATATGATGTACCCAATAAAGATGTTCTTTGAGGAAACAAGTAGCCTCCGAGTTCTGATTTAAAGGCTGTGCCAGGGTTCCAAATAGCATCCAAAACTAAACCAGAGTCTGAGGCAAAGTATTTCTCAAAGTTCCAATTTATTAGCAGAGCCATGTTGGCACATCTGGGAGAAACCCGAATCTGAAGTCTCCAGGATTTCTCCACCCAGTTGAAAGTTCAAGCCCTCATCTCCACTCCCCCAAATCCATCACATTGACGAATCTCCAACTGCCAACTTGGCAGGATCCACCCACCTCCTTCTGTGCAGGTGCATGAGTGCGAAGACAAAGGATGACCTTGACTATCTAGAAAGAATTTGTTATGGCTACATACACACAGCTCTCATGCAATTCCCCCTCCCAGCTTCCGACAGTAAAGAAATCACATTACAAGACTATAAAGTGTGGCAGGCCAAAGACCCCAACTAAAATGGCTTTGGCCTGACAGGCTGTATGTCACGGAGTAGTTAAGCATTTCTTGGAATATTTTAGGTTTTCCTTTTGCAATTGTGTGAGCCACAAGATATTATGAGCCATAGCCCAAGATATATATCAGTTTACATAATGGCTATGAAAGCTCAAGCTATCTTTTGTTATTTATATCAGGTGCCATTTTTGCATATTCTGTTCTGTATTTTTCAGCCTAGTTCCATTTCAAATCTTCCATTTTAAGCTAAATATTTTGCAGTAAATGTCAATTATGGGAAGTTGAACTGTGATATTGTCAGATTGTGGAAATGTTTTATTTGTCTAGCCTTCTTAAATTTCTTTTTCATCTTCATTCTGCTTATTTCCCATTTTATTCCTCAAATAGAAAATGATGAAGAGATATAATATTTTAGACCACAAGGATATATCAAGCTTGAAAAATAATAACTCTAATAATAACAACAAATGTTTTTACAAACTCTAAGCAGAAGCACACCATTTCAATCCATTGCACAAAGATTATGTCTCTTCAAAACAAGGGAGATATATCTAAATTAAATAAAATTGGGAAAAAGCTGATGATTGATCACAGTAAAAGCAGTGGGAAAAATATCTTGATAAGTCACTCTATCCTTCATTTACTGAAGATTCTAGACAATAGGTTTGTTTATTATATTACTGAAATACCAATAGGAAAGGTAGAAGTTATATAGTTATATAGAAGTTATATAGAAGAAGAAAAACTAATAACTCAAAAATATCTTATTTGTTGAGATATTTGTTGTGTCAGTTACATTCCATATATCTGTAGAATTTCTTTCAAATTACGTTTATTTAAATAAAGCAGATGGACTTCCTGCCAATGAATCATAGTTGTTATCATATTTTCAATCAAAAGAGGCAACAACTCTGGAGGAAAATGTTGGTTTGGCTTCCCGATCCAAGTGGAAAAACTCTTGTGGATGACAGAGCTGACTTGAATTTCAATTTAGCAGATTTGTTTGTTTTCTTTTAAAGTTCATAGCTATTATTATTATTATTATTATTATTATTATTATTATTATTATTATTATTATTATTATTATTATTATTATTATTATTATTATTATTATTATTATTATTATTATACAATTGTATCACAGCGGCCAGTTGTTTCGCCGGATTTGGCATTGATTACTAGTCGAGCCCCACCCAGGGGCCTAGGAAGTCGTAATGTATTTTCGAAGTATATGTGCGGAACCGAGCAGTGCGGCTTTCTGCATTTGACTGATGGTGATTTTGTCAATTTTGAGCTGTTTTAAATGTAATTCCAGTGCTTTTGGGATAGCACCCAGTGTTCCAATCACTACTGGAATTACCACTGCTGGTTTGTGCCATAATCGTTGGATTTCAATTTTTAAGTCCTGGTATTTTGCAATTTTTTTGTGTTCCTTTTCATCGACCTTGCTATCTCCTGGTATTGCAATGTCAATTATAGTCACCTTGTTGTTCTCGACCAACGTGATGTCTGGTGTATTATGCGCCAGTACCTTGTCTGTTTGTATACGAAAATCCCACAAGATCTTGACCATCTGATTTTCAGTGACTTTTTCAGGCTTGTGTTCCCACCAGTTTGTAGCAGTATGGATGTTATAATTTTTGCATAAATTCCAGTGGATCATTTGTGCAACAGAGTTGTGTCGTAATTTGTAATCAGTCTGTGCGATTTTCTTGCAGCAGCTGAGCACATGGGCTACAGTTTCATCAGCTTCCTTGCATAATCTGCATTTAGCATCATTTGAAGATTTATCAATTTTGGCCTTTATGGCATTTGTACGAATTGCCTGTTCTTGTGCGGCCAGGATCAATGATTCTGTTTCTTTCTTTAAAGTACCAGATGTTAACCATAACCAAGTTTTTTCACTGTCCACTTTGTCTTTTATTTTTTCCAGAAATTGACCATGTAATGCTTTATTTTGCCAACTCTCCATTCTTGATTTTATCACATTTTTTCTGTATTCTTGTTTCGTCTGTTGGACCTTCAGTAGATTTTTGTTCTTTACTTCAATTAATAGATGTTCTTGACTTTCTTTTAAATAATCCGCCAATGCATGCTTTTCTTCTTCAACTGTTTGCTTTACTTGTAGTAGTCCTCTGCCACCTGATTTTCTGGGCAGGTAAAGTCTATCAGTGTCACTACGTGGATGTAAACTGTAGTGCATTGTCATTAGTTTTCTGGTGTTTCGGTCCAAAATGTCCAAATCAGCTTGTGTCCAGTTAATTATACCAGCCGTGTATCTTATGACTGGTATTGCCCAGGTATTCATGGCCTTGATGGTGTTTCCACCATTTAATTTAGATTTCAAAATTTTCCTAACTCTGTTGGTGTACTCTCTTCTAATGATAGTTTTCACTTCTCCATGTCTGATGTTATCCAACTGCAGAATGCCCAGATATTTATAGGCTTCATTTTGATTGCATTTAATTAATTCGCCATTGGGCATTTCAATTCCGTCACATGTAGTGATTTTGCCCCTTTTCATAGATACAGTGGCACATTTTTCCATGCCAAACTGCATTGAGATATCTGTGCTGAATATTAGGACTGTGTTGGTCAGTGATTGGATTTCTATTTCTGACTTTCCATACAGTTTCAAATCATCCATATACAATAAATGTGAAATTTTTTCAGCGTCTTTGGCTATTTGGTATCCAAGTTTCATTTTTTTTAAGATTACTGATAGTGGGATCATTGCGATGATGAAGAGGAGGGGTGAAAGTGAATCTCCCTGAAAAATTCCTCTCTTGATATTAACCATTCCATAGTTCTCGTTCCCTACTGCCAACACAGTTCTCCATTGTTTCATCGCTTTTTCAGTGAATGATGTAATATTTTTGCTGATGCCAATAGTTTCTAAGCATTTGATGATCCAGCTGTGTGGCAGTGAGTCGTACGCCTTTTTGTAATCAATCCAGACCATATTCAAGTTCGTTTTTCTGTTCTTACAGTTTTCTAGTATCATTTTGTCAATTAGGAGCTGATCTTTTGTGCCCCTGCTCCTTCTTTTGTTGCCTTTTTGCTCTACTGGCAAGATGTTATTTGTTTCCAAATAATCCATTATGTTATCTGCAATTATCCCGGTGAGTAATTTGAAGGTTGTTGGCAAGCATGTTATTGGTCTGTAGTTTCCAGGTGTTGTTCCTTTAGTTGCATCTTTCTGAATCAAGTATGTTTTTCCAGTTGTCAACCATTCATCAATTTGACCATTTTGTAGCATTTCGTTCAGTTGCTTGGCCAATATTGCATGCAAACTGGTCAGATATTTGAGCCAGAAACCATGTAATTGGTCATTTCCAGGTGATGTCCAGTTCTTTACTTTTTTTACTCGATTTTTGACCATCTCAGTTGTTATTTCTAATACTTGCATTTGCTTCTTGCCAACACTTTTCTCAAAGTCTTGTATCCACTTTGCTTCCTTATTGTAATCCTTATTATTATTATTATTATTATTATTATTATTATTATTATTATTATTATTATTATTATTATTATTATTATTATTATTATTATTATTATTATTATTATTATTATTATTATTATTATTATTATTATTATTATTATTCGCACTTGTATGCCGCCCACTCCACAGGGACTCTACTAAGTGGCCTAAAGCATAAATTTTGTATAGTGTCACTGCACTTATGTCTTTGTGGCAAATGCCATTGTACCTCAATTGGTACACCACTGATAAATGAATAGTAGCTGATATTATAAATTAAGCCCATCATGATGTCATCATTAGATAATTTTAACCAGAACTTTATGTCAGTCTTAATTTGTAATAAGAGTGTGTGACACCACAAATCATACTCTGCAGTCTCCGTTCCTTCATTTTTTGGAATTAACCTGTAAGCTTGTGCTTTGTATTGTAATAGAAGATCAATGAAACAATAGTTTGGAATGATTTTTAGAAGAATAACACAACAATTTTCAGATGGGGAAATTTAGATCTCCTTCAAATATCAGACAGATTTGTATCTAAAAAAGAGAGAAACATACACATTTATTCCATTACATATTTAGTTTGACCCTCATACTAATATACTTTGCAGAATTATTTTAATATTTACTAAAATAAAAGATGTGAATTATTATGAGTATTATTACTCAAATGCTACCATTCTACACAGAGTTACTATACACAACAGCCTGCTGAATACAGTAGAGCTTATTCTCAAATAGATTTATTTAGGATTGAAGTTGTTCTTAGACGGTTTGTTTAAGTCTACAATACTTTAAGGCAGTTGGAAGAAGTTTATGAATGTATGAATTAGGAATATTATTTTCAGACAGGTGTGTGTTAAAAAAGTTTCAGGGAATTGTAATAAAATGAAGGAAAGAGGACAACATTAAAAAAATGAGCTACCAAGAGAAAGAAAGGTAGACAAAGAAAAAATTGCCATTTTCTATAATGATCTGATATTACCTTTTTGTTCAGAGGTGTCTATGTTTTAGGATGCAGTGACTTAAATCACCATGAATAAATGGGGCTAAGTTAAAGTCACCTCCATTTATCAAGAAAGATCAAATACAATAAGTCATGATTCAAGAATGCTCTTAAGCATATGCTTAAATCCATTGTAACACAGATATGCATTTACTTTGATGAGAATTAAGTACTGAAGCACCTCCGTGAATAGGAATATTCTAGAAGCATGCCTGCCAAATGTAATTATGGCAGATGTTCAATACCCCAGTCATAGCAAAACAGGTAGCTTCCAATTCTATCTTTAATTTACCAGTTTCCAAAAGGTACTTTATGTAAAAAAAAAAATCAAGCCTTTAACCTCTATGTACAATATTCAGTAATGCTGGCAATACAAATATTCAGGACAGAGCAAGAACACACAGACTCTGAAATATCTTGAGAATACATGGGATAAAACATGCCAAAAAGACTTGACAAATATTCTTTGAATGGTAATATGTGCGTGTGAATTATTCTGGATAAATTGTCCATGATACAGAATTGATATGTTCCTGTGACATTTGTCAGCAACGTTCATTCATAGAACTTTCATCGGTGGAAAACTATCTTGAAATGTATTGAAGAAATGAAGACAGCTGACCAAGTGTACAGGTCTTACATTATATGGAACTCTGCAAATTGGGCTAAGAAGAATTCCCATAGATAGCTAGTTCATAAGGTATTTGTAGTGGAGATGGTGGAAAATATTGCCTAATTTATGTTTATTACCATGATTTTTTCAAAATATTGAATGGAAGAATGAGAATGTGACAAACTTAACATTATATTTTGTCACAGGTAGTTGAGTAAATTTGTTATTATTTTGCCCAATAATAATGCTCTCCTCTTTTAATTACTCCTTTCCCCACAGTTAATAGATATTATTTCTTGGATTCTTAACATATACTTTCTACTGGACAACATTATTTACCAAATCAAAAATGATGATACAGGCAATGAAATTGGTGGAACAATTAGATTTGACATGGGGGGTGGTCTACATTATTGTCACCATCATCATTTAGAATAGCTTCAAAAGATGTGATATGATCTACTCTAATCATATTCTGTGAGATAATCTAGTAGGCTTTCGAGAGGCAGTTTGCTATTTAGCAACACACTGTTCCCTTACCAACTGTGGCAAAATGAAGTATAGGTTCAAGTTCAATTCAGTAATATGAAACAAACTGTTAGGGAGGAAAGGAGGGGATTAGTTTTTCTCATTATACTTTTCTAAGACACGATGTGTCTCTGCTGTCTGAAAGCAAAATATCATTTATTTCATGTGGAAGACTGATTTTATATTTATTTCATTCTTTCATGATTTATGAGAACAGACATAGCAAGTACAGTTTTCCAGAGAGTGCAGGTCTAAACAAACCCAGATTTATGTGCATCAAATGGCATTTATGGGTAAATATTGTTTATCAACAAGCTTCGGTCCAAATCTGCTTTTACAAATGTTGGTTCTGTGAAAGTGAAAGAAATGTATATGAAGACCTAGGATTCATCAAAAATATGTTCTTATCTAAAGCAAATGTGGAATTTATCAAATAGTATGTTCATTCCAGGGGTGGGATCTGACTTGTCTCGCTGCCGGTTCACTTCCTGATGCGCCATACGGGCGCATGTGCAGTGGTAAAAAAACAAAATGGCAGCACCTATGGTGCCACCAAGAGAGCCAGTTCAGGGGCGTGGCAGCCTGGGTCGCTGCCAGTTCTAGCGACCCAGGCTGCCAAGTTACTACCGATTCTATAGAACCGGTCCAAACCGGCAGGAATCCACTCTGGTTCATTCCCAAGAGAACATATTTTTTTACACTTTCTACCAACTTTTAAATAAAAAAAATATTTTTCAGAAGTGTTTTAGAAGTGCTTTAATTTGCTGCTGTAGCTTTATCTCTGATCTGCAGCAGTCAGCAAATTTATCCTTTTCATGTCATGAAGGTAAGCATCTTAATCATCTAATATCTGCAGATTAAGTTCTAGTTAAAAGAGATGAATTTGGCAACTCTAAACAGTAAGCTATGCACTACTAAGAATTATCCCCTTCTTTTTTAAATTAGCTCCGTGAAGCTGTGATTTACAGGAAAAGGGAAGTGTGTGGTTTAAGTTCTGTAGAGCTCATGGGAAGTTCATCCATGTGCTGTCTGTGTGGCATATGAAGATGGCCACATTCCAAGTCACAGTCAATTGAATCAATTAAGTGCTATTAAACTCAAGACATCCTGATTTCATTGTGAAACATTGTATAGAATTACAACAATCTGGGTGGTCAATGAATCTGTTAATTAGAAACAGTGGGAAATTTGGTGAAAAGATGGGGCGGGGTGAGCATTTCACACCAATTTTTAATTAGGAATGAAATTTTGTTATGTATTATATTTCCTTTCTTATTTCATCACCCCTTGTCCTGTATCTGTTGCATAGTTTTATTTTATTTTTTTTATTAATTTTACCAGGCTTATACACTACTCAAATCATAACTAAGTTTAAGAGGCTTAGATACCTAAATGTAATAACAGGATTAAAATATAATTCACCATAATCATAATCTTAATAGGTATAGAAAAAAATCAGTGGGAAGAGAATTCCTGTAAATATTCAGTTCCCAGTCATGTGGAGATTTAAAGAGGATTTAATTCAGCCCCTTAAATAGCACTCAGGAGCAAAGCTGTATTCCTTGTAGTCCTTGAAGCAATGGTCTTCCACACGCAAGTTGACTGCTTCTCATAATTACCCAGGCTGCATGATCAGCAGGAGCTTCCATGGGATCTCTAGGTTCATTCTAGGAAGAGCTCATGATGGTAGTTTAAACAATAGGCAACCTAAACAAGAGTGGCCACCTTTCCTTACCTAGGAAAAAGTTATAACTAGTGCACCAGCTGAAGTTGTTCAACACCAACCTAAGCACAGCTACCATGGGCTCTTGCAGAAATCAATTTTTTCCAAGACATATGTGGCAACACTCCTGCCCTATCCCTTGCATAAGGTAATGTATTGTGCTAGATTTATATCTATTTATCTGAAGGAAGCTTTGTTTACTTAAGTGGAAGTTATTTCCAAGGGATGAATGGCTTTGATAAGAATAGAAAAAATCTAGCCCTATTTATTTATTTGAAACACAACTTTCTTTATTCTGTTTGAAACCGGGTATATCTTGGTTTCCTGAAGTTCGTGGCAGCTTTCAAATTAAAAAAAAATCCACCAAGAAAGGAAAAATAAAGAAGAATCAATAAATACACTAAAAATCAATCTCCAGAAGTACTATGATGTCAGATGAACTTAGCACAAAGCAGCTTTTACATATACACTGTGTGACCTAACTTTATCGTCAGATATACAGTAGCCTTGAAATAGAAATTTATCTATATATATAAAAGCGAAAACCACTCACGCTGTAATCACAAAATCTCCAGAACTGTAAAGCCTACAAACATGAAATTTGCCACGTATGTTCCTCTTGGCTTCTAGGTGCTCACTAAGAAAGGATTTTTTCGAAATGACCATCAGAGGGGGTCATGCCCACATGCGCGGGAGGCGGGGTGATTAGGATGAAAAAATACCCAGGCAGTGCCGGGTCATCAGCTAGTTATCAAATAAATGCCTATATTTATACACACACACACACACACACACAAACCTATACAGAGACTTTTCTTTTCTTTTTCTGAAGGTCTGCTGCAGTATCAGAGCTGTACCCAACTGTTCTCTTCAATCAACCTGCTGGTCAAAAGAACTTCTGAAGTGTTTCATTCATGTTGCCAATAGCCAAGCGATAGCTAAATTCTTGATCCACTGCTGTCGCAAGAAAATCCATGCTTTTTGTCTTTGTTCTACAAGACCTATTTGTTCAGCTTCATAAACTAATAAACTCTGCTGAAATGGCATCAAGTCAGTGGATTTCAAATAACTTTAAATCATCCGTTTCAAAATGTGGAATTCACAGCAGAAACAAAGATGAATCTTCTATTAAAACTCATCCCTCGGGGTGAGTCTCTATGCTGCGCATGAAAGTCTGTGATAGGATTTTACCTTGCCCCAAAGGAAAAGAAATAACAAAATGCATACCACCCATAGGTGTCCCCAGGTTATGGAGGTGGGCAGTGTCTTGTGATGAAATTACAAAGAGCAGCATTTTATATCAAATGCATGCTTTGTCATTTTGGCATAAATGTGATTAGAGTCAAATGCCCATGACACTGCCTGAAATTTGACATTTGAGCAAAAAACAAACAAAAACAAAACCCAACAACAACAATTGTTCAATGTTCTCTCTTTAGAATATATAAAACATTCATCATTCCCTCTCTTTAGGGAGCGATGGCCAAAAAAGCATTTGAACATTAGAAATCTACTTAGAACTTCCTATTTCACAATTTATAATCTCAATGACTCCCTTCCCACTTGTCTTCCCCCATGATCATTCAACCAATTCTTCATAGAAATAGGTTTGTATAAATAGTGTCTCACTCATCAGTTAACCTGGGAGCACTTAATGAGTCAATTTATAAGCAAGTCTTCTGAATAAATTTACTTCATTGAAATGTCACCACCGAATTTCTTTGCTACCATTGGAACTCTTCTCTTCTTATAGAGAAGTATACAATCTGAGGCCCATAAGGTTAAATATATGACCCCACAAGCCACAGGTGTGATCTCCAGAAACCTCCAAGAATTGTGTCCAAACTGTAACTTCACCAAAGAGAAAAATGATTCTGTACATGACTGGAAAATCATGATATTAATTAATTTCAACTGTAAATAAAATGAAATCAGATGTAATCCCCCCCCCCAAATTTGGGGGAGTGAAATCTGGCATACCACTCAGCCAGTTTGATCTTCAGTCCAGAAAATTTGCATTCCCCTGCAAGAGACTATGACTTTGTCCAAAGAGAAATCTACCTCTGGAGAAAACATTTAATAAGATTCATTCCAAACAGAGAATTTAAATTTAATGAACTGCTTCTACCTATAGTGCCTTATGTTTTAGACCTGCAGTTCTCAAAACTGTGTACCACAATGCCCTGGGATGCTGCAGCAAAATCACAGGAATCTCATAGTCACTAGTTCATAATTTTTACCTAGGAGCATTGTGCAAAATGTATTGAGACACCATGAACTGAGAAAGTTTGGGAACTTCTACATTAGACCCTGAGTCTCATAAAAGTACTAACTTTTATGTACTAACAAATATGTGGGTTATTAGTTATTTTTAAAAATATTAGAATTTAAATAAAGAATTATTTAAACCAAAATAGTATATTTGTTCATAAAGGCCTAAACAAAAGAGAAGGTAGAAACCTAGGCTATTTATGTGGACAAGAATGATTGGATCATTTATTGGTGGGAGTAAAATCTGTAAGTTTAGCGGTGTAGTTTCGTGACATCTCTTTCATACATCAATGACATTCTATACTGTATTGTCCACATATCATATATATGGACAATGACTTTATTTAAACTAAACTTGTCCATCAGTGATTGCATGACCTCTGTAGATGCCATACCCCAAACAAATAATCAATGTCATTAGGAGGGATCATAATTTTATTTTTTACTGTGATTTAGTATTAATTTGGCCACTGCATTACTTGCTACTCTGACATAGTTGTCGGTCTTATAAATCTTTTCTCTTATAGATATCTTCGTATTAATTGTTGGGCTATGACAAGTGATGTTCTTCCCCAAGAAACATGATATCTGATGGAAAACAAAGCCTATGCTGAAAACTTTTGCTTTTCAAGACAGATACAACTGGAAACAGAAATGCATTCTTAGACAACCCAGGCCTAATTGCTACAGCTTTTCAGCTATATTGCCAGCAAATGGCGAAGTTATCTCTTTTACTAGAACTGGAAGGTGTTTCCTTAATCAATAAACACAAATGGACTATGAATGGATTAATCAACAGCAGCTTAGAGTTCCTTAATGTCTGATCCTGCAAAGTACAAATTGGAAGAAAATAGACTGTTTCAAGGATGGGCTGCCATTCAAGGATGGGATGCCAAAGCACTTTCCATATATTCTCATGTACACTGAGAGCATATGCACCAAGACAAATTCCTTGTGTGTCCAATCACACTTGGCCAATACAAAATTCTATTCTATTCTATTCTATTCTATTCTATTCTATTCTATTCTATTCTATTCTATTCTATTCTATTCTATTCTATTCTATTCTATCCCCACTTATTACTATAACCATGTTGCTTGTATCTTTCAATTATATTGTTTTTATTTGTTTCCTAGTACGATTTGATAGCTTATTAGTAACCTTGACTATCACTAAGAGGAGAGAGTGGAAATCTGTGGGCCGATCTTTGGGAAGGAAGAGCCACCACTACTAGCAAAACCCTACCCTAGCTCTGAGGATAAAAGGCAGGGGGCGGAGATGAATAGATGTGGCAGACAACTATTCATCTCCCTGCCGGACAGACTTGTTAGCATGCGGTGAGAGAGAAACTTTTTGCCGGGGCTGCTGGCAGGAATCATTGAGTTTACTTCAGATGGCTTGCTGTGTTTGGGGCGCTGGGTCAGAACAAGTTTAAATCTGAGTATTGGAACTGCTGGGGAACTAAAGAAAGCTATTGTCTTTTAGTCTACCATATTGGTTTTCCAGAATACCAGGAAAAGAGGATGTCAAATGAGATAAATCTTGCTTTTTATCCAGATGGCTTTCTTTTATGTGTTCTAAACAGGCGGGACCATAATTCAAATGTTTGTAAAGGCAGAGCTCAATGAAATTTAAATCCAACGTTATTCAAAATTAAACTGAAATCAATCAATCAGGTTCAATTCTTTTTTTCATGCTGCACAGAATCTATGGCAACGCAAACATATTTAATTATGCCTTTGGACTAGATAGGGCCATTTAATGGTTTAGATTAAAAGATTATTAACTCTGTTTAATACTAGCTAGTTGCCCACAAAAAATGGCTGCCTTGCAGAAAAGAAAGCTATGTGATTTGATTTCTTACATAACAACGCTGCAATCATTGGCAATTTTGAATATAAAAGCATATTTAATTCAGTTTGGACTTGTGATGTGAATATATTCTCTACTTGTGATGTGAATATATTCTATACCACTTTAGATGGCCCTTCAGCTTCCTTTTTTACTCTTAGAAGTGTTAGAGTATAATACATCAATTAAACGTGTTACATTTCATCTTTGTAAATGTCTAATATGATTCTTCTTCCCCTACATTCAGTAGAAATGGATAACTTTCACTTTCCAGTTCATTATTATGATTATTAAGACACATTACTATCCAAGTGGCTGTTTTGTGTTCTGATGTCTTCCAGCAACCTTCACACTTCAGTCCTCCTAGTTCTTGATCAATCAATGACCCTCCTCCTCCTCCTCACCTTTCCCGAAATACTTTGTCTTTCTTGGCTGCTAAATAAGACTCATTTATCTTCTTTATCACTTTATTAAAGTAGTAGGCTAAAACTGATTTAAGAATTGGAATTCAGATACATTGGTGAGCTTTAGTTCAACCTCAGATGTTGAAACAAGCACAGTCAGTCTAAGGATAAATCCTTAAAATCATTTAAACTGAATGAGACACTGGAAGTACAGTATATTTAAATAAATTAGGCACTTGCAGGTAGCAGAGCTGACTACAAATTATTTTATCCAGTAAGTGGAATAGGATAACATTATCCTTCTCTACACTACTGAAATAACTGTACTGTGTGATTTTAATTTCAAAAATTTGAAGTGATGTTTTACTAATTCAATTTCATCCTCCCTTGACTGTTAACAATTGCTAAAATAATCTTTGTCCAACAGTGTATCTCCTGTATTCTTAAAAGGTCTAGGGCTCAGTCACACATGTATTCAGCGTATGCCTATCAACTTACTCTTATAACAAAGCTTGCTTGTGATCAATAGGAAAATAATGTGTGATGTTTGATTAGTGACTGCTTTTACTTATCCACTTTACTGCTATGTGGCAAATCTCTGACAAAAGAACTTGAGCAGTTTGGCAATTTCCTCTCAGTTCATGGAATGTTCAGCAATAAGTCCCTGTTATATTCCTATGACAGCTGCCTGTTGTGGGAACATTCCAAAGTGTATTTCTCTCAATACATTTTTCTGATGCTAGATGAGAGTTTAGTTTAGACAAGATAGCTTGTCTAAGAAAATAATGGGACATGGAATTAACTCTGTGTTCAATTTATCTTCAGGTTTGAGTTATGAAGCATTGGCACTGTAAAGGCTTTCTAAAGGTGAATTTTAAAAATCCAGTATCTATTCTATATATATAAAAGCGAAAACCACTCACGCCGTAATCACAAAATCTCCAGAACCATAAAGCCTACAAACTTGAAATTTGGCACGTATGTTCCTTTTGCCTTCCAAGTGCTCACTAAGAAAGGATTTTTCGAAATGACCATCAGAGCATTAGTATTTCCTATATTAATAACACGCTCAGATGCTAAGGAGTTCTACTCCCCCTCCCCACCTGAAAATAAATCTGTTCCAAATGCAAAACACAAGCACAGGAGAGGAGTTTCACTTTTATTTTCACAGCAGCAAACAGCTTTACTACAGAACAGCTGAGCTAAGCCACAGCCAGCCTCCTTTCTGTCTCCTTCTTGCTCACACAGCAAATACTGTTTGAGTTTCAAAACACCCCTCAACTCTCTCACACACTGACAGGATGCTAGCCAGATGAACACCCATGGATGTTGGTAGGCAGAGGCAGATCCCCCCTTATTTTCCTCCTCAGTTCAGACAAATCTGTTCCTTCTACTGTAACACCACTTAAAGGGAAAAGAGGCAAAAAGCACAGAAAAAGGTTTACAGATCTTTTGTAAAGATCTGTAGGTCATGCAATTAGAAAAACACAAGTAAGGGAAGCTGCACATAAGTATCGTCAAACTCATCCCCAAGTCAGTAGACAGGCTATAAAAAAGTATTATTAACACACTCTGATGCTAATTAGTTAGACGTTCTACTCCCCCTCCCAACCTGAAAATAACTCTGCAGAGAATGGGATAGCATAGGAGAGGCCTCTGTGGGGCAAGCCTGAGGGAGAGAAGGGGATAGGAGAGAATCAATGGGGCCAGCCTGAGGGAGAGAAGAGGGATAGGATAGGAGAGGCTTCTGTGGGGAAAGCCTCAGGGAGAGAAGGGGAGAGGAGAGGCCTCTGTGGGGCAAGCCTGAGGGAGAGAAGGGGATAGGAGAGAATCAATGGGGCTAGCCTGAGGGATAGAAGTGGGATAGGAGAGGAGAGGCCTCTGTGGGGAAAGCCTGAGGGAGAGAAGGGGATAGGAGAAAAGAGGCTTCTGTAGGGCAAGCCTGAGGAGAAAAGGGGATAGGAGAGGCCGATCATAACTACTCATTAATTTTCAAGTTCTAAGTGTCGATTTATCAAGCCTGATCACATAGTTCCATAGCGGAGCACGGGTATTTAGCTAGTCTCTAATAAGGCTTGGCTTACATATTTTGCTGAGTTATAAAATATGATTTCCTGATTTGCTTACTTACTTGGGTTATATGTTGGTCCAGTCAACATTTCTAACTAATGTACAAATCCCAAAATCTGTCATAATATTTAGTAAATACATAATCATAAAACAATTAAACCAAGATAATCCATGATATGTAAAGTTATGTGACAATTATCTTGGGAAATTGGGGAAATAAATACTGCTTAGGAATTGGTCAGATGAGAGAGGGCATAACCAAGTGCTGAATAAAGGGCAGAGAAAGAGGCTGACAATTCCTTCTTAAAGTTTTCAGACTATAAAGCAGATGGGAGATTTGTACCTTCAGGCCTGCAAGATTCTATGGATGTAGCCTTACAATAAAGTAGAATTAGCTCATTTGGTCCTGTTTTCTATCTGGCCTATGAGGGAATGCTGACATAGAACAATGGTATATACCATGAATAAAATATTCCCAAACCATAATTAAAGCTCATTATTCATCAAGAAATCATAGCAGCTCTACTTTTGAGGCTTTGTGGAATAGCTAGAACTTCACAGACATTTTATAGATCAGAAGACAGGGGACCATCTGTGGGAGTGGGGAATACAAATCCAGAGGAAGGGGGCAGTCACTGCAAAGCTATGGTATAGCTGGTGTAAGTGCCAATCTATCATTGAAAGGACATATAAAGAGCCATTCAATAACATCTTACCAGGTAGAAAGATGTTATCAAGAAAAAGCATACTTTACTGCAAAGCTGCATTGATACAATCCTGCAAGTCCGAAGGTACATTTCTCCCCCACCTCCTTTATAGCCCAAGAAACTAGGGGAGATCTCTTCTGAGCCCCTTACCCCACCCACCATCCAGCTGCTGCATTATGCTGTCTTTTATATGCTAGTTCTCTTGGCAGCAAGTCTTTATCTAATCTCCCAAGGTCACTCCCAAATACCATTTTGTGCTTTACTAACAATCATCAAATTCATTCTCCAAGATATGCTCCTTCACAGTAAGTAAACATTGTCACAGTCATCTATAATATGATCAGCTAAAATATGTGAGAAACAGGAATGCAGTCTGAACACATGAACATGTCAGTATATGGATGACAGATGTTTATGTTGGCGTTCCAGATGCTGTGAGGTTTTAGTATAGAATAGTATGTGAAGAAGGGATAAGAGGGTCTGGTGATTTTAGAGTTGGTCCCAATGACATTCTAGAGCAGAGGTGTCAAACTGGAGGCCCATGGGCTGGATGTGTCATGCGCAGGCCATACCACCCCAGCTCCACGAAGGGGAAAAACATCATGATACATCACATGATGGCAACGTGACTCCGTGAGTTGGACACCCGTGATCTACAGCATTTTTAAAGACTTTAAATTCTTATGTAGTTCAAGAAACTGCAGCACTGGTGGCTGCAGAGAAGTCCATCAAGAACAATCAATTGGCACCAGAGTCAAAGAAAATGGCCAGAGAATTCCTTTGGGGTCCTGGCAGCAGCATGGCAGCCTTAGCAGTATCTCTGATCACCTGTTGGCAAATCAACTGGCTGAAGTTCATAGTATTTGGCTACAGCAGGGGTGTCAAACTCGCAGCCCATCGGCCAGTTGCGTCATATGCTGGCCACGCCCACCCACATTTTAGCAAAGGGGAGAAAAGTCACGATACGTCATGACATGACGCCATGAGTTTGACTTCCCGGGGCTAAAGCCACAGGACCCCAAGGAAGAGAGCTACACAAAAGGGCTGAAGATGGCCTATAATCTGGTTGCAACTTCAGTGGCAAGCGTACTGAAATGGTTGCCACCACCCAATATCCAGCAAAGTTTTGTGGCAGTGATGACCTGGACAGGTCTGCTTGTGAGGTAATGAAATCTTTGAGCATCCAGGTCTGGGATGTCAGCTGAAGCAGGAGTCTTGTGAGAAAACAACTTGTGTCCTTTTGTTCCTTTAAGGCTCGTAGGACAACAGCTACTTGGACCTTTCTTTTCATCATTGCATCTTGGTCTATGCTACACATTTGGGATTATGATCTCTTTAGCTTTTATTTTTTTAACCCTGTGATGAATAGAATGTGATCTAGGAGTTGAAGTATAAGAATGCCTCAGGCTTTGTTGTACTAAAATTGTATTTGAAGATTTGCATTTCTGAAAAACTTTTGTTCTGAAAATGGTTTTGGGAAAAGCTGAGTGCTAATAACCCCCAAAACTTTACCCTTGGATTGTCCACTGTCCACTGTTGACCTCACCCGATTCCTAAGAGGTCAGTAAGGGGCGTGCATAAGTGCACCAGTGTGCCTACCATCCCTGTCCTAATGTTCCCTCTTATCAGTACCCATCTTATGTATATAAACAATGTTATATCTATGTCTATTACCAATACGTACTTGACAAAATAAATAAATAAAATAAATAAATAAATAAAGTTAAGTGAAATGTAAGGTGTGGTAACTAATGTAGATTTGTGAATACTTTGTTTCTGAACACTACCCATTTAATTCAGGAATGACTTCAACATCCTCTAATTTCCCAAGGATAAATCTGGGATAAGCTCAATTTGAAAAGTTATCAACAATCACCTCTTTCACTTCAGTAGTTTAAAAAAAAAACCCTTGCATTTGAACACTGAGCAGAAGGGAGACACTTCTATAAAGGGGGATTTGCAAAATATAAGGAAAAACTCTGTCCCAGAGTTTACATTTCTAGGAATGTTGGGATTTTAGAAACAGGACCCCAAATAACAACAGTATGCAAAGTGGCACACTTTAGTAACACACAGCTTCCTAATAATTGCAATTTGCTACACCCTCTGTGAAACAGATATAATTATGCTAACAGCTTTCCTACTCAGACACCATACACTCCTATTATGAAGCCAGCTTCATTTAATTAGCATCATGCAGTAAATTAGCAGTTATAAGGACTGCTGGGTACAAGAGGCTCTCCGTTTTCCCACCATCTCCCTAATCCTCACTCAATGTTAAGATTAGTGTTCACTGAATCTCCAGATGAGAAAAAGAGATGCTGACGCCTTGCGGAAGTTATGATTCAGCATAGATCTGGGATTCATCCCCAGGAGTTAGTTTATTACTGAACATGTTTACAACATTAAAAAAAATGCAGCACATAGTTGAACAGCCTGTGTTTCTCTACAAAGGCAGCAGTAAAGCAGGAGTTAATTGAAGTTGTGTTTCCATGCTGGGTTTTGTTTTTGTTTTGCATTTATGAAACCATTCTGATTTAATTTTGTTGGGAAAAAAAAGGTTTTGCTTTTTTTTTGTTTTTTTGTTTTTCAAAGATGTCATTTTCTCTCAGGGATGTTAGCTGTAACAAGTGCACTATCATCATGTTTTTTTGTAGTATAATTGTCATAATTATTTAACTTGGACAGGTATGTCATTTTTTTTTTGCATCAGTTAATTTTGAAAGGAAAACATAATGGCTTCCCCACCCCCTAGTGAGGAAGCAGGGGCAGTGAGGCAGGCTTCAGAGGGAGCAAGAGTTCTGTAACACCCATCTGTTACCCTATAATAATTAAAAAACAAAAGTATATCTACAAAATGATTAAAATGTGTAAACAACCCCTTATTTTAAAGGAAGAAAGAATTGGGGAAAGTGCATGACAGATTTTGACCTTATAGAACCGTGGTGGTGAACCTATGGAATGCGTGCCGGAAGCACATCAGAGCCATCCCGCACAGGATGTGCGGCCTCGCTGGCTCCTCTGCTGCATTCCTGTGCATACACACGCAATGGTCAGCTGGCCGTCTCACGCGCAGGGGCGGCGAAACCTGGAAGAGCAGCGTTCCGGTGCTCATGCGCACACCGGCACCCAAACCTCCGGGTTTCCTATGTGCGATGGCCAGCTGTTTGTTGGGTGCGTGTCCATGCCAGAAACCAGAATTTTGGGTGCCGGTGTGTGCATGCACACCAGAACGCTGTTCTTCCGGGTTTCAATGCCCCCCGCGCACGAAGGCCAGCGAGGCAGCACAGTCCAGGTGGGATGGTTTTGCGTGCCATTTCCGGCATGCAGGTCAGCATGTGGGGACGAAAAAGGTTAGCCACCACTGTTATAGAAGGCAAAAGGCAGTCTTTCCTCATTTTTAAAGAGATTTTTTTTTCTCTTTCCCTTTTTTTAAAAGACCAATCTAGAGCATCTGAAAGGCTGCTCACAAATAATCCCACTTTACAATTTCCTGTGTGCTCCATATTGCTTTCTTGGAGGCTATTCAACCACAAACTAACCTTGGTCCAAGTTTTCTTAATCTGCACAACTACAGAAGAACCAGATAAATAAAAAATGTTTGATTTCAGGTACGGGATTAATCATAATCTGGAATTATTTCTATGTTCACATGTTAGGTTAGGACCATGACAAAGTTTATTTCATACATATCAATCTTGGCTATTTATTTCAATACACTTCTTATAGCAGTACTGTTATAAACATGAAATGCTGCTTCTCAACTCACCTATGTTAAATTTCATTTGTTAAACTATGTAGATCATAAACAAATCCCAAAGTTATATTTTTAACTCTGTTAAGGTAAAACCCATTTTTATTCCCATACAAGTCCTTTAATGATAACTTGTAGTTTAAGATCCAGCAGATTTTATTAACATCAGCGTAAGGGTCTGTTACTGGCATCATATTTCCTGGGACTACTTCAACTCCTGATAGAGCCAGATAAATGAGCAGAATATCCTAAAGAGCCATAGAAGTGATGGATGATAATATGCTGGTCACAGAAAGTATTAAGATCAAGCTGTTAATCAATTAAAAGTCTACTAAGTATAATTTTATGATTATGGGTCATTGATAGTCATGCAAGAAGAGTATTCAGCAATGTGTGCACTATATTATGTTTCTTAATAGAAAATGTAACCCATAATGGAGCAGCTGGATTTTTAGAATTCATTAATTCTGCCTACTGCATCCTAAAGACATGGACCTCTTTGTGATACTATCATTTGGTATAGAAAGCATTATTTTTACAAGCTAAAAATAGTGATTTCAAATGGGAATTAAATCTGCAATGACAGATTCACTCAGACAAATGCCTATTTTCATGGAAACACCATTCTTGCCAAAAAGCCTGGGATTAGACAAAATATGATTAATTGTATGAGAAGCCTCTATCCCAGTGGCCTATAAATGATTCTCATTTTTGAAGGGAAAAAAGAAATACATCTTAGCTTTCTTGTTTAACATGAGATTCAGAGTCTTTCTTTGGAAGACAGACAAACACCTTAATGAAAACTCTAGAGAGCAGAACAGAGGTGAAAATCATTGCTAACAAGAAATATAGCAGCCGAAGTCCACCCATATATTCTTTCCTATGCTATATTAGAATCAATAATATAAATAATAAATAACAGGATTCTTGAGTGAGGGGGCTTCCTTGATGGCTTTCACTTTGTTTAGGGTTGGGTGAATGCCTGAACCATCAATTAAATACCCCAGAAATTCACCTTGTGGCACTGCTATTTTGCATTTTTCTTTTTTAACTTTAAGTCCGGCTTCTTGGAACCGCCTCAATGTTTCTCTTAGCTGATGGATTAGTTCTTCTTTGTTGTCCCCAGACATGAGGACATCATCAAAGTACCGCACTACACCCGGAATGTCCTGTAGGTGGCGCTCCATTATGCTTTGAAAAAAGTCCTGGTGCCATACTCATCCCAAATTGTAACCGGCGGCATTTAAATGCCCCTCAGTTTGTCACAATAGTTTGTGCTTCCGCGGTGGTGTCGTCCACTGGCAGTTGCTGATAGGCTTGTGCTAAATGAAGTTTTGCAAATATTTTGCCTTTTCCTAGTGAGTGCAGTAGGTGCTGAACAACCGGTACTGGGTAGGCACTCTGCTGTAAGGCTTTATTTATGATATACTTATAGTCCACGCAGATGCAGATTGACCTGTCTGGTTTAATTGGGGTGACTATTGGGGTCTCCCACTTAGCATGATCCACAGACTCCAGAATCCCCTGGGCAATTAGTTTGTCTAATTGACTGTCTATTTTGGGCCAGAGAGCAAAGGGGACCCTCCTTGCCTTCTTTTGGATGGGGGCTACATTGGGATCTAGATTGAAAGAGATGGGTTTCCCCATGTACTTGCCCAAGCTTCCGTCGAAAACATATGCAGATTCCTTCATCAGGTCCTTGATGCTGTCGTCTTGGACTGTGTGAATGCTCGTCACTCCTAAACCCACAGACTCGAACCACTCCAGTCCCAGCAAGCTTGGCAGGTCGTTGTCTACTATGGTCAGCTGCAGCTGTCCTACAAACTTTTTAAACTGGACTTGAACAGATCTGATTCCTAGGATGGGGGCAAGGTTCCCTTGATAATCTTTTAACACTATCTTCTGTGACTTCAGCTGTTTCTTTTCCAGTCCTGGGACTGCTTTTTTATGGTTTTCCAGGACACAATGGTCAGGGATGACCCTGTATCCACCTCCATATCACATGGGGACCCCTCAATGAGGACCGTGACATGGATTTTTTTTAAGTTGGGCACGCTGAAATGTCCTATGGTCGTTTGGTGTGTTTCTTTGGTGTTCGCAGCTCAGGTCTCCCTGCGGCTGTTTTTTTTCAGTTTTGCGATTTCCTGAATCCGGTTTGCCCTTCTGGCTGCCTCACTGTCTGCCGTTGCCGGTACATGGCCAGCTGGTTGGTCCAGCAAGCTTTTGCGATGTGAACTCTTCTCTCACATCTTTGGCAGATTGCGTCCAGGAATCGACAGCTTGCTCTGGAATGGTTTCCCTGCAGCTGGCACAAAACAAGGGTCTGTCTCTCTTCTCTGAATTTCCTGTTCTCCCTTCGAATCGCAGGTGATGGATTTCATTGTCTTTCTCAGTGGAGTCTTCGGTCTCCCAGTTCTCCTGATGCACAGTGCTGCTCTTTGCAGCACGGTTATGTTTTCTGTTTTTTTATGGCTGTGGCTGTTTTATTGGTGGCTTCAGATGCTCTAGCTTCCTTTAATGCTATTTTAAATGTGAGCTTAGGCTTGGATAACAGCCTTCTCTGTAATTGGAGGTCTTTCAGTCCAAATACCAGTCTATCCATCATGGCTTCTTCTATGTTACTGAATTTGCAGCGAGCCACAGCTTTTCATAGAGCGGCGATGTACTGGTTTATCGTCTCACTTTCCTCTTGCTTCCTGTGGTAGAATTCGTGTTTATACAGCATTGGTAAGGGTACGGGTGCATAATGTGCTCACAGTGATTCCTGTAGCGTTGGCCATGGTACCATCTGTATTGGAGCTGGTTCAGATAGTGCTTCAGCCATATCGATGACTTCAGGTCTGCAATAGCTCAGGAAAAGTGCTTTCTTCCTCTTATCCATTAGCTCCAGTAGATCTTTGGCTTCCAGGAAACACTGGAATCAGAACATATATTTTTCTCAGCTCTCTTTGGCTGGGTTGAATGGAGGTGGTGGGGCGTGCATGGTCATCTTGGGTGCCGATGCAGCATTTCAGCTTTTGCAGTGATGGCCGATGCCACGTGGATGCCCAGCTCAGTTCCGTTGTCCTTTGTTCTCTTCAAAATCCTACCTTCATCGCCAGTGTTAAGTTGTGGGGTTGAATGAAGAGGTAGGACTTTGAATATTGACTTCAGCTCTTTATTCTGAGGCTTGGCAAAACATCTCTGCCAGCTGGCAGACAGCGCCCTCTTTTAAAGGGATATGTCAGGCAGCCAGCCACTACAATGCTTTATTTTCCCGCTGCTCAAATGGACCAATGAGCGGCGAGTACATTAATGTCTCTACTTATGCCAGACCGGATTGAAACCTTTTGCTCTCTATTTACATATTTAACAAAATTGATAACCTACACATGATGAGCTCAACCATCTATGTTGCACACATCAGCTTTGGCCTTGAACTGCAGCATTTTATGCTGCTTCAGTGTGGGGAGCATCTGCACATATGAAACAAATTGATATTGCTGTCAATGAAGCAGTATGCTTAGTGACAGGTTGCCTCAACTAAGAAAATATATCATCTCATTGGCATTGCCTCACCTAAGACCAGGAGAGATGTAGTAGCAGATGCTGAGAGAACTAAACAAGACGATGTTCCTCAACATCCTCTGAATGGAGATAGGCCCCAAGCCCACTGACTCAGATCTAGGAACAGCTTTATGGCAAGAACAAACATTATTGAGGGTACACAAGAACAAAATTGAATTAAAGATGGAATAAGGAGACCATTGAACAAGGAATTACATTAAAGGTGGATAGGGGTAAAGAATGTAATGTCCCTTATATTACTTGGATAACCCTGAATAGGCTGTGAGTTGGAGTTGCCTAAATGTAAAACCAATAGGCTTAAGTGGAGCCTCTTAGCAGATAATAACATGCTATGTGAATGTGGAGAGACACAGAACCCGGCCTATTGTTCTGGTATGTCAGCTGCTACCAGAAACATGTACCGATAATGACTTATTTTTGGCCAATGACAAACTCAAGAAGGTGGCTTTATTTTGGCTGTTTAAAGTTTGATCTAGACCAGGGGTGGGTTCTACTTACCTTCTCCACTGGTTCGCATTGCGATGGAAGTGCATGTTTTGCATGTGCGCGTTACTTTGCTCACATGTACGTGTGTGTCACTTCCCGGACATGCATGCACAGAGGGTTTATTTCAATCTGTGGTGATCGGAGGACCAAATTTCCAGCGACCGGTGCCAAATTTCCGCTACCGATTCTAAAGAACCAGTCCGAACTGGCAGCAACCCACCACTGATCTAGACATAGCAGAAGTAGTAGAAGAAGATGCTGTGATTTGGTGTGACATGACTGCTTACTATGCTGTGGCTTTACCTTTATATTCAAAGACTGATTAGCATAGATGTCCACCAGGGATGGAGATTTGATAGATGAATAAATCAATTAAGAGATAGGTTACTCTATTCCCCTGCTGGAATTCCAAAACCCAGCTGCGGGAAAGCTTTTTACTAAAACTGACTGCAACAAAATATAACCTTTTGTTGGAGACAGTTGTAAAAGCAGTTTCAGAAAAGATAACATGCATCCCAAACTGTTCAGGAAACATCTGTTCTGAGGAATGCCTGTAATCATTAAAGCTGTATTTACAGAGGATAATTAGTAGAAGCAAAATTAACATTAGTTTACACAGGGATACAATTTCTGTAGAATACGTGGGCAACAAAAAAACATAGTTTCACCTGATTGACCCTCCCTGGGCTGGGCTGGAAGCTAAGCAGGGCTGAGCCTGGTTAATGTTTGTGTGAAAGTCCTCCAGGAGATACAGGGGCTACGGATGGAAGTGGAACTGGAGCTGTGAAATCTCCTGGAAGAAGGCAATGACAAACTTCTTTCATGCTGTTGCTGACACATTTTTCAAAATTTGCACAAGTCAAAGGAGTTAATTCAAAGAAAGAAATCTTTTTATTTGTATTATCATGAATGTGTTTTGCAATCTACAATTTATATGGAGTTTCTCTCATTGCTAAATGTGGGCAATGACATTTTAGAAGTGAATACCAAATGTTATCAAAACTGATAGTCTTTCCAGGTAGACCAGATAGGAAGAAAAGCTGGATAAGGCAAGTCTACTTTATTGTAAAGCTACATTAACTCCCAAGAATCTTGGGAGTTTGAAGGTAAAATTCTCCTGCTGTCACCTTTACAGCACAATATCTTTGTTGTTGTTAGTTGCGAAGTTGTGTCCAACCCATCGCGACGCCATGGACAACATTCCTCCAGACCCAATGGAAAACATTCTCTAACCCTAACCATCCTCTGGAGTCCATTTAAGCTTACACCTACTGCTTCAGTGACTCCATCCAGCCATCTCATTCTCTGTCATCCCCTTCTTTTGCCCTCAATCATTCCCAGCATTAGGCTCTTCTCCAGTGAGTCCTTCCTTCTCATTTGGTGGCCAAAGTATTTGAGTTTCATTTTCAGGATCTGGCCTTCTAAAGAGAGTCAGGGTTGATCTCCTCTAAGACTGACCGGTTTGATCGCCTTGCAGTCCAAGGGACTCGCAGGAGTCTTCTCCAGCACCATAGTTCAAAGGCCTCAATTTTTTGGCGTTCAGTCTTTCTTATGGTCCAACTTTCACAGCCATACATTGCAACTGGGAAAACCATAGCCTTGACTATACACACTTTTGTTGGCAGGGTGATGTCTCTGCTTTTTAGTATGCTGTCTAGATTTGTCGTAGCTTTCCTTCCCAGGAGCAAGCGTTTTTTAATTTCTTGGCTGCAGTCCAGAGGTGGGTTCTAACTTACCTTGCCACCAGTTCGCTTCCTCCAGTGCTGCATGGCTGAGAGACCATCTCTTTGTCTGAGCTCTCAAGGTCATTCCCACATACCATTACAAAACAGACTGTAATATTGTAAGTCAATAATTTTTTGGGGGGGAGGGGGTTGTTACACTATGTCCTAAATCTGGTCACTTTCACCTTTCTGTAAGATGTCTTTTTAAGAAGCACCAGAATTATGCAACCTTTGTTGGCAGGATGTTAAATTTGGTAGATGTAGTGCAGACCAACTTGCATTGGTTTTTTTTCTTTACTAAAATTCAATGTAATTATCATTTCTTTATCTTCCACCTTATCATTGTAAAGGTCAAGCAATACCCTAGTATTTCTTTCTTCTTTTCTTTAGTCAGTTAAGTGTTTTCATGTTCTCATTTTTCCAATCTTGATCAACATAAGCAGCAAAGTCCTCATTATATTCCTGTGGACAAATAACAATTGTTGAAGGATAAAAGAGGTAAGAAGATGCTGCTGAACAGATATCTATTTCTAATTCAGCATTACCTCTTATTGAAATTGTAATTTAGGCTTTGGCTGTGATCTCAAGATTTGTAGAGGTCCATTGTGCACATGATTCCTTGGTTAGGAAACAAATGTATGGGGAACATTAATACTGACAACAAAAAGAGAATGTGGATTATTGGGTAGCTCATACATCTTGGTAGGCAAATATGGTCATGCTAATCATCAATCAGAAAGAATAGAGAAAGGATGCCTTGTTTCAGTTAGAATTTGATTTTAATCTATTGTCCTATTAGAACATAATTTGGTTTATAATGCATTGAAATAACTATCATAGATAAATATAAGAAATAACTCTGAAATATTTTACTCAAATAACAAATAAAAAGCCAACATCAATGCTGTTGATTGACTGAAAACGAACATAATTGCTTGTAAATGAATCTAATGTTATAACAGGCAGAAGAAACATCTTTTTAGTACAGGTAGTCCTTGAATTATGACCAGAATTGAGCCCAAAATTTCTGTTGCTAAGTGAAACATTTGTTAAGTGAGTTTGCTCCATTTTACGACTTTTCTTGCCACAGTTGTTAAGTGAATCATTGCAGTTGTAACACAAGTTAGTCACATGGTTGTTAAGTGAATCTGGTTTCTTCATTGTCTTTGCTTGTCAGAAGGTCGCAAAAGGGAATCACATGATCCAGGGACACTGCAACCATCATAAATATGAGTCAGATGCCAAGCATCTGAATGCAAATAGCAATAGCAATAGCACTTCGACTTATATACTGCTTCATAGTGCTTTTACAGCCCTCTCTAAGCGGTTTACAGAGTCAGCATATTGCCCCCAACAATCTGGGTCTCATTTTACCCACCTCGGAAGGATGGAAGGCTGAGTCGACCTTGAGCTGGTGAGATTTGAACTGCCGAATTGCAGCTAGGAGTCAGCTGAAGTAGCCTGCAATACTGCACTCTAACCACTGTGCCACCTCGGCTCGTCATATGACTGTAGGAAGCTGCAATGTCTCCGGATGCAATTTAAGGTGTTGGTTATAACCTTTAAAGCCCTACATGGCTCAGGGCCAGGATACCTCCGGGACCGCATCCTACCACATACCTCCCTACGACCGGTTAGGTCCCACAGAGTTGGTCTCCTCCAGGTCCCATCAACCAAGCAATGCCGGTTGGTGGGACCGCGGGGGAGAGCTTTCTCTGTGGGAGCTCCATCTCTCTGGAACCAACTACCCCCAGAGATCCAGACTATCCCCACCCTGCTGGCCTTCCGTAAAGCCGTTAAAACATGGCTTTTCCTGCAGGCGGGGTGAAATAGAGATCAAATGAGAACATCTTGGGTCTCCCCATGCACGAATGATGGTTTATGTTTTTATTTTTTTTAAATTATTTTAATTGTTATTGTCATTTTTATAAATTGTTCTTCTTTTATGTTGTATGACGCCCAGAGTCCTGCGGGAGTTGGGCTGCCTATAAGAACAATAAATAAATAAATAAATAAATAAATAAATAAATAAATAAATAAATAAATAAATAAATAAATAAATAAATAAATAAATAAATAAATAAATAAATAAATAAATAAATAAAATGCTCATAAGTGTGAAAAACAATCATAAGTCACTTTTTTCAGTGTCGTAACTTTGAACGGTCATGAAATGAACTATTTTAAGTCGAGGACTACCTGTATTAATGTATACTAATGTTATAGTGCCAGGTATGCACTTCAGATCCTAACATTCAAATATCCATAGATGTTATAGAACTGTAACATTTCACTTATGATATGATGAAATACAGTAGATCTTAACTCTGCCAATTACTGAGATTCTGCAGAATTGCTTTAGGAGGTTAGCTATGCCCAGCTGTAGCCTATGAATTTGATTAGATTGAACATAGGTCCTATTGACAATCCACTTGTCACCATCTTATTCCATCTGTATCAATTTACCACTTTACTCTTGCCATTGGCAAGACTGCTCAGCCAATTTATTATACAATTTAGCATGTTACCAACACTAAAGTACTCATTCACTAATATTGTTAGAGTGAGCCATAAAACATGTGCTAAAACCACCAAAGGAAATTCAGAAAGGTGGCATATATTTATTTATTTAAGGCTCATTGTTATTTCCTTGAGGGCAATAATCACATTTGCAGAACAATGTTTTGGTATTTGTGGTCAACCTATCTATTCAATTCAAACATTGTTGGCTTTTACCTGTGTTCAATATAACAAGATTTATCACTTCCGTCTCAGTGCATTGTCAGGCATCATTATTGTGGCCTTTTCTTTTTATTCTTTCTCTTTACCCCTTCCATAAAAGTCATATATTTATAAATCTTCTTGTGTGCGTGCAAACAGCCAGCAAACAATTAAAAAGTGGTTTAGGACTCATTTGTAAGGGTCTTTTTTGAACATGAAGTTATAGATTATATTATTGCTGAAAGTCCCAGAAGTGCTATCTGTGTGCACATGCAAACAGCCCGGGACAACCTTTAAAGCAGCCATGTGAACTGTCAAGTGCTAAGGATCAGGTTCACACGGTAAGGTCCAATTAAACTGATATATTGCTACTCATGTCTGTGCACAGGAATAGTCTCAACTAACAGCATCTGCTAGGAGTTAGATAAGGGTCAACATAATTCATAAGGCAGGTTGGACTTAGTATACTTGTGACCATGTAGAGATTCTACGTGGATCCCTCTTTTGACTCCTCCCCCAGGTTCTGTCACTCCTTTCCCTACATAGTTGAGCAAAAGGTACAACTGTTTTGCTCCAAGGAGCAAATCTTTTGATCCGATTAAATTAAAATACTTTGTGAATAGCTTTTTCAAATACTTTGCCTAGTCTTAGGTTCTAATACATGGACCTGAAAATCAGAAATGTGCTTTTGATTGTGTGTCTAATGTATCAGAGCCATGGAAGAAAACAGAAATAGAGAAGGGAAGAGATAACAAAATAAAGAAAAATTGAATCACTTTGGATTCTTCCAGCCAAGATTTGATAAGATTCTGCTTTTTAGCCCAACTGTAGGATGCAGTAAAAATGTCCCATTTTTCCAACTACTCACTGTAACTGAAGGTAATCCTAACTAAAAGTGACATTAAGAAACACTAAAAATATTCTCTATAATATATCCAGTATATACTGTATTTTGAGTGAGAAGAGTGCTTCATTAACTGAAAGAGTCAAAGGCTCAAGACATTACAAATGTGATAATCAGAGGTGGTTAAATTATAGGCGCTTACAAAATTGGTTATTTAGAGAACTATAAATCACAAAATACCTATGTGTCCTTAATATTTTATAGATTCTATTTCCACAAATGGGGAAATAATGCCAAATTAATTTCAAAATTAATTGAGTTACCCAGATGATAACCAATGAAATCCCAACCAGGATAAAAATAAAGGTTAGGAAATTTGGCATCAAATATATGAAAGGCAGAATTTTATTTCTGGGGATAATTCTTTCCACCTACTACTGGGGACAGTGAAAACTCCGTATGGCACAATCACTATAAATTGGTTCCAATGTCAGCTGGCACAAGAAATTAAATCTAAGCATGGGATTTGAACTTGAAACCTTTATATGTAGAAATGGTTCAAAAATGACAGCTGGGCCTAAATACTTTCACTCTAGAGCCTGTGCAATGAAGCTTTAGATAAAGAAATACTATAATAAGTGAATGACATTTGCTACCACCACATGTAACATCAGGTTGGAGAATGGAATCCTACTGGTATTCTAGTTGTTTAGAATCTATTTTCAATTAGCTTGGCTGATTTTATTTTATTTTTACAAGGAAGGAAGAAGAGAAGTGTATATTAAAGAAATATTCTCTTAGATCTTTGTTTGAATATTTAATATAGAAGAATCATGAATGGTGCATGCCTTCTGCAAAACACATTTAAGATGAGTACCAAGAAAATTTCCTCATATGCTCCTAGGACATCAATTATGCACTGGTACTAAAGTGTCAATAGCAGGTCCACATTTCAAAATCCAAATGCTGTGGGATTTTCTGTAGCACATACTGGAGTTGCCAAATACCAAGGGGTCTTTAAAATGGCTAATTCTGACACACACTATGGGATTCTCCATACCAGGGGTGGGTTCCTACCGGTGCGGTCCAGTGCGCAGCTCCGGTAGGGACCCACTGATTACCTAATTTGCGTGTGACTGCTCCGGTGCCGACTTCACCGATCCGTTGCGCGTGTCGCCATCTTTTATTAAGAATTATTGGGCTTTTTTGCTTCTGTGCATGCGCGGAAGCAAAATCTTGCTGAAATCTCACGAGGGGACACACATGTGCCACAAGATTTCGGCGAGATTTTGCTTCCACTCATGAGCAGAAGCAAAAACTTGGAGATGCGCGTGCAGCGCACCTGTATTGGTAAGTAAGCAACCCGCCCCTGCTCAATACCCTGCACCAAAACTCTTTACCCTGAAGGAATATTGGCCACTGTTAAAGGGAAATGTCTCCTAGCCTTCTCACATAGCACAATTTATGTGGTTGCTTCACATTGGATTTAGAAGCTTTGGACTTAAAGCTTTGGACTTTGCAGAACAGTTGAAGCATGGAGACCTTAATTCAAAGCTTTCTGGAGGGGAAGCAATTGTTCCAAACTTCACACAGGCCAGTGGTGGGTTCCTACCAGTGCAGTCCACTCTATAGCACCGGTAGCGGCCCGCTGGTGATGTCACAGTACCGGTGCGGTCAGTTGCCAATGCCTGGGCACCGCCATTTAAAAAAAATGTTTTTACATTTAAAAAAAAATTCTTCTGCACATGCCCAGAAGCTGAGCTTCTGGCACTGTGCATACGCTGCCTTCCTACCCCACAGTGAGTCCAAGCAGGGGAGGATGGCTTAGGGAGCGTGTGAGACGCTGAAAGAATGGGCGGCAGGAGCTATCTCCATTCCCCTCCCTTCAGCAGTCCGAGAAGCCACGAACATGCGGTAATGATCCCAGGCATTTTTGCATGTTCGAGGCTTCTAGAGCTGCTGAGGGGAGGGGGAACGGGTGGCAGGAGCCTAGGATCATCGAATGGGTAGAAGCATTCAGGCCGGACGGAGCCTCCTAGAAGAACTGCTGCCGCGGTCTTGCTGCTCCCGCTGCAGGGGGCTGCCTTGCGGGTGGGCAATGCCCCCCGATTCTCCGGCCGCTGCCAAGCTCCCGAGGCCCACGCCCACCTGGTCACATGGCTGGCAAGCCACACCCACAAAATAAGCCACGCCCACAGAGTGGTAGTAAAAAAATTAGGAACCCACCCCTGACACAGGCCCATATAATATTGCCAATTAAGAATCAGCACACTGCTTAATTACAAATAACTACATTAATTGTATCTGCAGATGAACATGCATAATCCAAACTCAAGGTAATTAAGGCATGACTCATGATATGAAATTTTCTCTATTCCAGCAAAAGGTGAGAAAAGGGCACTATAGGCTTTGGTAATACCTAATTCTCCACAAGTAATTCTGGGTTTAAATTCATATCCAAAAACAAACATGGCGTTTCAAAGCAGCATGTATTTAATTTTGGTTTTCCTAAATTCCATACATGTTTCTCTTTTTAATTTCTCTGAAGTTCTCTTACAAGAAATTTTTCCTTGCCTTCAAGCATATAAAATATTACCCTGGGTTTTACTTATTCAACCCTAAACGGCCTGTAATCAGGATATCTAAAAATTGACTTTGTCAAATATGTTAGTAGACTCTCCTTTGGAAGTTCTGCTATTTTGTATATTGCAGAACTGCCTCCAAATGTAGATTAGTTTGGCTTCTTCCTTGTCTAACTATCTCAATCCTTCACAAATATGAATTTTGAGTAGCATAACACTGTTATAGTCAAGATGATATAAAGATCTTTCCTTTCCTTTCCTTTCTTTTCCTTTCCTTTCCTTCCCTTCCCTTCCCTTCCCTTCCCTTTTTGATTTATTGCTCTGGAGGCAGGGGTGGGTTCCTCCCAGTTCAGACCAGATCGCCCGAACCATTAGCGACCCGCTGGTGACGTAACTTTGGCATCACGGATCCGGTTCTGTCTGTGCCGGTCCGTGCTCACCGCCATCTTTTTAAAAAAATTTCAGCCGATTTTTCTGATTTTGGAAGGCTTCACAGCGTTTTGTGCTGTGAAAAAAGCCCTCCCGCCCGCCCCCAGATTAATACAGACTTTTATTTCTTTGCCCGAAGCAGAGCTGATGAGCTCCTCAACTGTTTTCGGGCTGAATCTACCTTCTGAACATGCGCAGAAGAGAAATCACGCACACGAAATGTCGCGACCCGAACTGGTGGCAAAGGTAAGTGAAACCCACCCCTGCCTGGAGGTTACTTTTGGGCTGAAAAGAAACTAATTATAAGCTATTTAATAAAATAAATAATTATAATCAAATATCATTGGCTATATGTTACTATCATAACTCCATAATTTTAAATTAGATTATTTAGTAAGACATCCAAATTGCAGAGGGATTGGGTTGGTTTTGAAGAATAGCTAGCAAACAAATATAGCAATAGTACTTAGACTTATATACCACTTCATAGTGCTTTTACAGCACTCTCTAAGTGGTTTACAGAGTCAGCATATTGCCCCCAATAATCTGGGCCCTAATTTTACTGACCTCGGAAGCAAGGAAGGCTGAGTCAGCCTTGAGCCAGTAAGGATTGAAATCCTGGCAGTGAATTGAATTAGTCTGCAATACTGCATTTTAACCACTGTGCCACCCCGGCTTTATAATGTACAAATAAATATTTAAGATTTCTAAATTTCCATGTAATTTGTGACTTATTCTTTGTAGCTATCATAATGTGAAAGGTATCTCCTTTTTAGTAAGCAAAGAAGAGTTTGATGTTATCAGCATCAATAATATAATCTGGCATTATTTTTCCAAAGTTTTCTGGATTTTGAATGCTGAACTTTGCATTTTTATGCTGCATAATCAGCATAAATTCTGACTTTTTATTTAACTGAAATATTTATGGAGAATTGGAGTATTAAAGAATAAGTTCAGCACAGAATAATTAACAAAATCTAACAGTTGTAGAAGGAAATGTAAAAAAGATAGTTGACATTTATCAGAAATGCTAAGCAAATTGGGGTTTTTTTTTAAAGGAAGTTCCATGTGGACAAAAGTAAAAAAGAAGGTAAACATATTCTTGCACATATTTTGGTTAAATTTTCAGTACTTCTTTATTTATATGTTTTCTTATATCTAGTTTTAGCTTTTATTGTTTTTCTTATTTGGGATGTTACTAGAATTTAAAGAACATAAAAAGAGTATCCAAATTAATCATATACTGTATCTTAATATATGAATGTTATATTGCCCAGTTTTAACAACAAACTGCCAGAAACAGAATAGAACAATGCAAACATACCAGATACTTTATAGAAAGCTGTGGGGAAAAGGCAACAACACCAACTGTTATGTACTGACAGGGTACATGGTTTCACCCAGGTCCAGCGTTTGAGCGGGAGAATGCTCAAACGCTATTGGTTAAAGCATCTGACAGCTCCTATAAAAGGGGTAGCTGTCAGACTGCAAGTTGCTGGTTGTACAAAGAAGTTGCTTAGTAAAGAAGTGTTCCTTGAGTCTATCTCCTGTCTTTATTCCCACAACTCAACACCAACCCTGTTCTGAAGTATGACACAATACAATACAAAACTCATTCAAAAGTACTATATAATACAAAACTTTATTCATTACCAAAACTTTTTTTCTATTTTCCCCTTTTTTCTTTTCTGCACACTTTACTCTTTCTATTCTTCTGTCTTTTTTTCTTTGTATTAGTTTTTACTATTGTTATTATAATCTTTAATACAATTATTATTTTAAAAATAAAGCAATATCTCCACTCTGTAAGGGAGAAGGAAAAAAGGACTCGACACAGGATGCCAAATAGTAACTATACTGACTATAATGGCAAACACATGACTATGAGAGATGACTACAAAAGTTGTAAATATGGACATTGGTCATAAAATTATTTTTTCATCATCGTCATCATCAATAAATGGTTGCTGTCCAAGGCAGTTGCTAAATGAGAACGCATTGCATTATAATCTGTATACTGCAGAGGTGGGTTCTATTTGGATCAGTTCTCTAGAACAGATAGCGGGAATTTCCCTCCCGCTCACTGAACTGGCAGTGATGGCCGACTGGACACGCCCCTGTAAAGGTCCTCCGGCTTGAAATCCGTCCACCGGAGCCAAATTTTAGCAAAAATAACCCTCTGTGCATGCGCAAAGCCTCCTGCATATACGCAGACGAGTTTAACCCAGGAGTGACAGGGTGCATGCGCTTGCTACGCTCATGCACATGCACAAAACTCGCACTTCCGGCACGACTCTGAACCGGTAGCGAAGGTAAGTAGAACCCACACCTGGTATACTGCACTGGTAACAGTAAAAGATTAGCACTGCATGGTAGAGACCATTTAAAAGTTATTCTCACCAATGTGTACAGTAGCCAATCAAATTCCAAGGGGATGCCCAGAAGCAAGCAAACTGGATGGCAAATTAGAGATGACACAATAAACTGTAGATATGGGCAAGTATCACATTTATGAAGGGCTGGGGGCAACAAAGAAGATGACGTTGTTCACTTCGACTTACAGAAATGCTTGGTGGCATATTCTTGTGATGGGACAACCATGTAAAACAGTCATGTGCACTGTCTAATTTGGACATCTGGAAATTGAACAATTGTATGGATATGTGAAATCCATACCATGAAGATCAGTTAGAAAAAGAACAAGATGCTAAATGTGCCTAAAGGATAAAAATAAACTCCCCCACACTACTGTTTTTAAGGAGTGGTGGGGTTCAAATGAGCTAAGTAAACTGAAAGTAAAGTAAATTGAAAATTTGCAGTTCATGAATATTATAACATGATAGAAGAACAACAAACTCATTTGTCATGGCTTCACTTCTTTATTTGCAGTTTCAGTTCTGCTTTTCTCTGATCTGGCTCGTTGACATACATACTGTATGAAAAGAAGAGGGCTGGAGAACCATTATTCAGCCTGTAGAAGTTAACTTCTAGTTTATATCTGAGTCTCAATCTTCATTCAAGCACTACACAATCTATAAAAGGCTTTCCATTTGGTCTGCTTTGAAAACATCCAAATAGCAATTTTTTTCTTAGTCTCATCTGGGTTGTATGGAGAATCAAACTCTTATGATTGAATGTCCTAACCCAGTGATGGCGAACCTTTTTTTGCTCTGGTGCCAAAAGGGTATGCGCGCATGCCCACACCCATAATGCAATGCCCCCCATGCATGCATGCACAACTCCCCGCGCTGCCCTCCCACGCATGCGTGCAGACCTCACTGAAGCCTCTGGACTTCCGGTTGGGCTGTTGGGCCATTTTTCACCTTCTCCAGGCTTTAGGACTCTTTCCTGAAGCTTGGGGAGGGCGAAAAACGGCCCAATGGCCCAACCAGAAGTTCATTTCTGAACTTCCAGTAGGCCCGTTGGGTCCATTTTTCACCATCCGCAGGCTCCAGAGGCTTTCCTGAAGCCTGGGGAGGGCAAAAATGGCCTCCCCTGCCCTCTAGAACACCAAAAATCAGCTGGCCAGCATGCACATGCGCGCTGGATCTGACATGGGGCAACGCCTCATGTGCTTCAGATATGGCTCCGCGCACTATGCACACATGCCATAGGTTTGCCATCACGGCCTAGCCATTTTAACCTGTGACATCCAAGAGGGAGAAGGATGAAAAAAATCAAGAAGATAGCACAATTGATACCCTCCCATTCCCTTTTGTAAGTGTATTCATGTTACATAGACATAACAAGGAACCCACTTTTAGCATACTACTGCTCCCACCATCTTGACTGTTTTGACAATCTCCTACCTACTCTCCAAGGAGACCACTGAGTAGATTCCATCAATATAGCAATAGCACTTAGACTTATATACCACTTTACAGTGCTTTACAGCTCTCTCTACGCGGTTTACAGCATCAGCATATTGTCCCCAACAATTTGGGTCCTCATTTTACCCACCTCGGAAGGATGGAAGGCTGAGTCAACCTTGAACCTGGTGAGATTTGAACTGCCAAATTGCAGGCAGCCGGCAGGCAGCAGAAGTAGCCTGCAGTATTGCATTCTAACCACTGAGCCACCGTGGCTCATGCACAGATATTGGAAAGAAATATCAGCCCAATGAAAGCAGCATGGTGGCATCACTACATAAGCCCTATGTAAATGGCAGTGCTCTTAAGGAATGGAGTTTGTGGTGCAACACAAGGATGCTACTTGTGACAAAAAATTCTGACAAAAGCAATACAATCCAGGAAACATTGAAGGGCACTGTTTCTTGTTTTCTGATCAATTCAGTAGAAGGAAGAAGGAACCCAAGAGTCTTGTCACTGGTCTTCTTTGATCAGAGTTATAGGGCTAGCTGCCTGGGAAATGGATGGCTATTTATATTATGTTGGAATAGTATAACTAAAAGTTCATAAATTAATGTGAAATTGAGCACTTTTCAGCAGTGTGTCAATTTGTACTGTTCCCATGTTAAACTTAACATAGTTAATAAAGGGAATATTATAGCAAAAACTCATAAAAGCCTTATTTTTCAAGAATAGAGAAACTGGCAGAATGCTAAAATGATAAAATGTACCTGAATAATAGCCATAAGGTAGCTGAAAAAGAGCAATTATCTGTAGCCCTTAAGGAGGCATCACTGCAATTATTCTTCAGCGGGTGCACTGGAAGTGCAAAGTTTATGAAATAAAAGGCTGGCATGTAAGATCAAATAAGAGAGTTCAAAAAGCAGCCCTTGAAATTACTAAAACAATCCTCAAACCATATTGCTTCTAATACAAGGTTCAGGAAAAGAATGACAATTACGAAGGGAATGATATTTGAGAGTGACCCTGCAAAATGATGTGAAATAGTATGAGATATATATTGTGAATTCATAACAATATGTTTCACTAAAACCACCTGAACCATTAATACTAATACATTCTATCCATATTTTCTCCACATTCCATTTTTTAAACTGTGCAAGCTAAGGCAAGAGTATAAAAAGACTTCTGCTAAATCCAAGCAATAGATCAGATTACATTTCCTATTCTATTTTCTATTTTTCCTATTCTATTCCTATTTCATGATTTATTAGATTCCTATGGGAAGCCTGTAAGTAGACCACTGTTGCCTCTGATTGTAAAATAAGACCATATTTATCTGCAAATAAGTTGAAATGATTTTTTCCCCAAATAATTATCTGTGATTTGACAAGGGTCATCTTACATTCTGGAACAAAAGGTTCATATGGCTGCATGTATTTATGCTGAATATTGTGGATGCAACTGAACAATAGTTTGAAGATGAATTGTTATTTTGAAGCTGCTGTGTTCCTAATGGGTTTTAACCCATTTTGTAAGGTCAAAATTGTGTCTCTTACCTCTTTCCTTTTTTAAATTTTTATTTAGTTTTGTTCACCACTTTTACTTTTTTCCCCAGATCTCACTTCCTTTTTATAGCTTTCTCTCTCCCCCCCCCTCCCCATTTTGTGTGTGTGTGTGTGTGCTGGGAGGAGTGAACTAATTTTGGAACTACATGTAAGTGACATAGAAAGTAATATGAAATATATCAGATATGACAATTTGCATGGATAGAAAGATATGGAGAAATATAATGAATAGCATTGTTGTAAATTCTATCTAGCTAACTTTTCTTTTATCTTCTAATTTTACTTTATTTGCTTATTTTTTTCCCCTCTGGGTTTGCATAATGCTGCTTATTCCAACAGGAAATTGATAACAATGTCTCTGGATGTGTGTGTTATTTATCTATCACCAGTCTATCCATCTATTGCAGAATTTTTATTTGTATTGTAGCCATTTTATTATAGCTTTATTGTTATAATTTCTTTAATTTCCTTTCAAAACTGTCTAAACCATTGCTATTACAATATCTTTAAGAAGCTCTAAGTAAATAGAGTGAGTTTGGGATAGTGGTTAAGGCACTAAGCTAGAAACTAGAAGACTGTGAATTCTAGTTCGAACTTATGCATGACAGCCAGGTGGGTCACCTGGGACTAGTCACTTTCTCTCAACTAAACCCAACCTACAGAGTTGTTTTTGGAAAAATAGGAATTGTGCTTAAATTCCAAAGCCTGTTGAAATTAGTTTAAGGTGGATTTTTGAAATAGCATTCACCTGTAGTAGTCAAAAAGAATCATATATAGTAATAGGGTAATGTGGTATACTGTACACTATACAATTACTATGTATTAAAGTATACACTAATAAAGTATAATACAGTATATAGTATAGCCTTTAATGAAGTAATATATTTTTCATTGTGTTACAATACTCTGAATAACCCTGCATCATGCAACCCTGAAAGCTGCAATATGTTCTATTTCTTGTTGCAGGATGACATTTCTTAATTATGTGCTTATGTAATATAGAGACCATTCTGATTGTTCTTATTGGTTTACTAGGATTCCTGAAAAATAAATTAATAGATACTATTGGCCCCAAACCAATTTTTTTTCTTTTCTAATCAGAAATTCCAATAGCATCATTCACTACAGCTGATCTCCCAGTGCAACTGGCTTTTTTTTCTTATCTGATTTGTACAAATGTTTTCATTTTCATGTTGATAATGTAAATCTGGTTCATGCATATTAAGACCAAAAAAAACCCCATGGCAATTAGGACTGAAATAGAAATTACTTAGATTCTGGTCTTTCAGCAGCATGTTGAGTACAAATCCCACAAGAATTTTTAACATATCAGATAATTATACAACTTTGCCCTTCTTTCTTCGGCTCATTTTGGCCAAAGGACAATTTCATACTTTGGGAAAATCCAATCTCTATGCCCATCTTCTGTGATAATAAGGTGCCAAGGCAATTAACTGATATAATCACCTTCTGCTTAAAAGCTTCTATGTTGTGATCAACCTACTTCAGATGTTTTTTCCCCTAAGTCGAACCTCCAGAAAATGGGGATGACCTAACTTGTACTAAATGAAGCACAGCCTAAGTATAGTTCTATCTACTGTACTGACATCATTCATACATAACATCACTTAATCTAGGAATATTTATAAATGGAAATGTTGATCAACACAGGCTGGTAAGATCCCCTATTTCTAGAATAATCAGTCATTAATTGTATTAAAAGAATGCATTTCTTCACTGTATTCTCTTCTTTCTAATGAGTCAATAGTGTTTATCTCAACAGTGTTTAGTGAAAATTTAATGACTTTGTATAAAAACAGAAATGTATTTGTGTTTAAGGTTTGTCTGTAGCATGCAGTTAGAACACAAAAATAGTCCTACTCTATGAGAAGAAGCATTTCATCTACGACTGTATTGTAAACACATTACATAGAGGTAACATGTATTGATTTAAACACAAGATGTCTAGGAGTGCTTTTCTTTTAAAAATCCAAAGACCACAAAAAAAAAAAAAACAGGCTATAAAAGGTAACCCTTCATAATATGAGGAAGTGGATTATCACTCTAATTAGCCATCTCATAATGCTGTGCCATATTACTTGTGTTAAGACCTTTCCCCCCCTTTTTTTTTAAAAAAAAGAGGGATATAGATTTAGTGGCATGGGATTAAAGGCTTCATTGAAATGATAATAAGATTGAAACTACAGGAAGCTCAGGTGTAATGCTCACATATTAAACATGACAAGGGAAATGTTAATAAAGTATGAGATGAAACTACAACATTCTACTGTGATCTTTTTTAAATATATGTTTATGTATGACAGATTGTTTGCCCTAGCCCAAGGCCAATAGGTGGAAAAAGTGAGAAAGTATAGAATATTATTTTGAAAGATATTTTAATAGTCATAAGCATGACATATAGGGAGAGATAACTGCCTAAGCAAAGCTACTAAATGTTTACTTTAGTAGTGAAATCAGGAATAGTCAACATGTGGCCTTCCACATGTTTTGAAGGCTAGATGTGTCAAATAACCAATGTTTTGAATAGTGATTGGAATTGTAGTCCAAACATAACTAGAGAGAACACATTGCCCATTTCTATTTAAATCATTGGTCTTTTTAATTTAATTGGAATGGCTACAAAGTGATCATCAGATAACTTCAGGAGGCAGAAGACAATCAAGGAAAGATATAAATTGAAGTGGGGAAAAATGATCAGACAAACAATATTTAACCAATTTAAAATGACAAGAAGCCATGTTTTTCATAATATTACTGAGGGGAAAAACAAAAATGTAAGCTTTAGAGTAATAGAAGGATACAAGTCAACTAGGTTTAAATTAAATTAAATAATTCTGTAAGTTTCAGCTCAATAAAAAGTGTTTGCATACATTTTATTTATTTATTTATTTATTTATTTATTTATTTATTTATTTATTTATTTATTTATTTATTTATTTATTTATTTATTTATTTATTTATTTATTTATTTATTTTGACAAACATGTACAGGATAATAGTTGTTTGTATGAACATAAGTAAAAAGTACCGATAAAAGAGGACAATAGGACAGTAGGACAGGGACGGTAGGCACAGTGGTGCGCTTATGCATGCCCCTTACAGACCTCTTAGAAATGGGGAGAGGTCTACTGTAGACAGTCTAAGGTAAAAAGTCTAAGGCAAAAGTCTCTTGAATCTCTGGATCAATCCAAGAGTATCTATTAATTTGAGTAACTGATTTAGTGAACTTCAAATTGAAGTTTTTCACAGTTCTTACTTAAATGGGACTTTATAGTGTAAGTTCTTAAATGTGTATTGTGTATCTGAAAATTATTAAAGAAAAACCTCCGTAGCCCTAATAATTGGGTTTAACTAATTATTGGGACTATGTCAACATTGTCTTCATACACATATACATACATACTAAGATGATGTGGAAAAACCTTTGAAATTACAAGGATGAACTTTGGATTAGATGTAATATCTTGACATTTTGGGCAATGAATTTGGAAACATGCTCAGTTACTTCACAAAGCATCTTTCTAAATGATTCACCCTACATCTTGGCTTCAGTCTACTTATTGAAAATATGAGCTATAATACTTGTGCATACCAGTGATACAATATTTGTAAGGATTATAATAATCAAAGTTAAATAATGTGAAAATCCTTAAACAGTTAAAAGAATATGTTGACAACAATATTAATTTTGATTGCTCTATCTATTCCAGACTAAGAAACTGACAGGGGAAAGGTTCCAATCATTTTGAGGAAATAGTTATTTTAAAAACTTTTTAAGATTGGTAGCTGCTTATGGATGGAAGACAAGTATTCAGAATTGCATATATTTAAATTCAATATAAAATAACATTTAATTGAGTTATTCCCTAGTTTTTGAGACAAACACGTGTCTTCTTTACAAGTCATTTCAATACATGTAGATATAGAAACATAATTAAAGGTAATGTATAGACTGGCTGTAATCTATCTTCATTGAAAGATATTTGTGCAGAATTCATGTTTATAGACATATTCATTCTATATAGCTACCTATGTATCTATTCAATACTCTAACAGATTTATTCCACTATTCACGCTGCAAAATGCAAATATTTGTGGCCATGGAAAGAGGTACAATCCAACACAGGATGTAATAGATACAGTTCCTCCTGCAGTACTTAGAATAAAAAGTAATTGAAACTCCTTCGGGAGTTTTAAACTCCTATATACATACAGTGTAGGTTTGTGTAATTCATGATACCTCTCCATACATTTATCCTTGCTTTCACCATGTCCATGCACCACTTCATTTATTGCCCTTTACTGCTAATTTTAATATCTCATCTCTTTCTTCTTCCGGAGCTCATCAGCTTCAGCTAACCATAATTCTTGTGGTCTTTCCCTTCTCTGCCCAGTGGAAGAATTCATCCCTGCACTATCTCCCATACTTGACTCTTCAGTGTTTAAATGCAGCACTTCTGGAGAAGGAGAAAGTACTACCTTTCAATGAAGTCTGTTGTGTTTTCAAAAAATAAGTCTTACTGCTAAGATTTTTTTAAAAAGTTTCATCACACTGTTAATTCAGTTGGTGCCTCACGTGTTTGCTATCTCCCAGTTTTTGTGTTGTCTGCAGATTTGATAATTCTATTGTCTAACCCTTTATTCAGTCACTTATAAATATGAACAGCACATTCTGACCTGTCACAGAGCCATTAATGCACACAGTCTCGCTGAATGTTGCTGTGCCAGCTCTGTATTCATCTCATAGGAGCATAGTCCACTCCACATTTCTCTATCTTCTTTATTAAAATCTCATGGAATGTTTATTGAATGACTTCCTAGAGTCAAGTTACATTCCAATCTCAGTCATTTTCTCTATCTGACTAAATTACCTCAATTTACTTCTTTTATATGGTCACTGACTTTGTGTTCAATCCACATTCGCTCAGTTTGGGCTGTTAGGTTCTTCTTGTTTTATCAAATACATTTCTTCAGTAGCACATTCTCACTGCATTCTTATTTTTACATCTTTGTTGAAATATCTCATTATCACTTCTACGTACAAAGTGTGCTCTTGTGCACGCAAGACTTTTGCTTTTTTTTAAGACACTTCTGACAACAAACCAACTACTTTTCTACCAACATGTGTATATTTTAAATTTTTTCCAACCATTTTCTCATCTTTAATAGACATTATACCAAGGCAGTGGGTCTTAAACTGGACGGTGTTCCTCCCAAGAACATAATTTGGGCAATTTGTAATATCTTGTTGGTGAGTTGAAGATCCAGTTTGTGACTGTTGCTGATGAGACACTTGTGTATGTCTTTTTTTAAAAAATGGTAATGACTTATTTTAGAAAAGGACTAAAAGGGTCAAACAATTTAAGAACTACAGTACCAAGGAGTATGAATTCATTTATCTCTCTAGAGTATCTTTTGCCACTTATTACTAACTTGCCAATGTTCACTCCATTTTCTTTGTCAAGCACTATTACTTTGGTTTTTTGATATATCAATTTATAAATTCATATTCCATACTGCATCCTACGATGCAAAGGGCATATGAAGCCATGTTGTCTGAGAACATGAATAATTTTATAGCACCTATTAATGTTTGCAGACAAAGCGGCATTATCTTCAGACCACAAGCATTTCTTATGTATTTATCCATAAAAACATTGAACAACCAAAAGGACTTCACACATTTTCATTTTATTTCCTATTCAGTGTTGAATCATTTGTTAAGCATTCCATTTATTTTCACATATTTTATTTCCATAAATGGTGGTGTTATCACATTCTATAAACCACCATTAATTCCACCTTCATCTGAAGCGTTCTATAATTCAAGGCAATTAACTATGTCATGCATTTCCTCTAAATCAACATATACAATAAATTTATCCTCTCAATTCCATAATGTTTCGTAGTGATCTGCTAAATAGCAGAAATGTCGTCCACTTAAACACTGCCTGATATAACTCATTATAAAGAGTTATGTTTACAGTATCTACTTATTTTACAATGTCTACTATTTTATTTTATTATATAGAAGATATATGAGCTACAGAAATTTGGTGGTTGAGCTGGAAGCTAATTTTGAACAGGTATTGCATAGAAAATACTTACATATGATAAAATTACCAATAAAATGTACATTTGGGAAATTGAGAACAACAATAAATGCAAATATCCAATATTTTATTTACATGAAGAATATATATTTATGATTTAATATTGACAATGACTAGAAATATAATATTCAACCATCCTTATCACAATTCAGGGATGGGAAAGCCTGTCAATTTCAGTTTTTCTCAGTTTCTTCTTCCTTCAAGCTTTCTGTCATAAATCTGATGGGTTTTGTTCTTGTTAAAAGTTTGCTTTGAAATTAGTACATATTTTAATGCACATTTCTCTTGCTATTTGATATTCTTTCCAGTTTTATCTAACTTTTGCTCTTAACAGATTGCATCTTTGCACATTTTCATAAGTGTTTTTATACAGACATTTCAAATACATGCTTTTATTATCATTGATTAACATCAATGCAAAATTCAGAAAATGGAAAAATGCTAAAATTAACTAGGTTTCATTTGGTTTGAATTCAAATGTGGAGACATTTCCTCCTCATTCTACAGTCTACAATTCCCTTTTTTTTTGCTTTTATCTGTATTGTTGCCAGATCACACTGCTGTAGTAGTGCTAAAGGCAAATACAGTATTGATTCCATACTAAGCAGTCCTATACTTCCATTGCATAGCCACTTAGTTCCAACCAAGGCTACATAGATACTCTTGTGCAAAGGATCTGCATAAAAGAGTCAATAGGAATATTTAACTTTCTTTCCCATTGGCATAATCTATCACTTGACATTTGCAAGAGATTTCTCTGGAGCAGTAAACCATATTTGCTTCTCATTTTAAGGATTTAAGAGTTTTCTCATGAGTATGAATTCTATATTTAGTTTTGCGAGACAGTGCCAATCCTCTGGGGAAGATAATCACTGAATCATGATCCTATCAGTGGGGCTGCGACATGCTGAACTGGATTAGAAGTAGTAGGGAAATAGCATGTTTATGTTGTGCCTAACATGCAACTAAAGAACAGGAGTCGGGGGAGTTTTTTGTGCATTTAGATGAGCTTCCTCTGTAAAGAATGTTATTAAAAGAGGAACTGAGTCTCCAAATGTTGTACAGATATGCTTTCTGCTAAGTAAAAGGAATAGAAGTTGATCCCATTGGGCTTTAGAAAGCTGAGGGTCAAAGTTGTTCTTAGACCTGCCCCAACTGCTCCGTTTCCAAACCTTAATCTCTACATGATGGTCTGTAACACTCACTTTCTCACTGGGGAAACTTTAGAACAAAGACATGTTTCATTTAAGGTCACACCGAGAACAGTCTTACAGACGATGAAGCCAAATGTAACAGCGTGCCACTTCAGTAGAGTAAATTGAGCTGCACTCATTTGTAGCAGGTCTGAATTTGGCTTGCAAAGCACTGAAACAGATTCAATGCTTCTTACAATATTTATACAGATGGTAGAAAGAAACCCTCTCAGTCCTTCCTCCTTGGAATAAAAATAGTATTCCCGCTGAGAAGTTGAGCATACAAGTGTTTTCCGCCTGTATATCAGGTAAAGGAAAAGCCACATCAAAGCTGCACGTTTACTCCCTGATTTCTTTCAGCAAGCTGTCACCCTCAATGGATTGGCTTCCAGTCTATATTCTGCTTTGCATTTTTTCTCTACCCCTCTCAATTCCGCACCTTAATTTGTAACAAATTGTACCAATAAAATAGGCTCAGTCATGATTTTCTAGTGACATACATGCACCCAGTTAAGCATTTAATAACTGACATGTTTCTTTTATAATTTCCTGAGCCAATTGGAAGGGGTGTGAAAGACATCAAAAGTGACTGAACATAGTCATGTGGAAATCCTGAATGAAATCTTCATTAACTTGAGCATGGTACTGGATTACTGGATTTTCTCTGAAAGAAGAACAGTCATATGTATGATAGATAATGCTATGAAAGTTGAATAGAAACTTGTTCTACAGGTATATGTGATTTAAAAGTGACAGCTTATTGAATAAGGTATTTATTGAATTTTGAGACTAGATTTAGCCACCTCACTCTGTTTTTCATTGATGTTATTTCTGTATCTTTTTCTACATAAGTCTGCTCCATTTCATCTATAGGTATTTTTACCACACACACACACCAGCACATACACACACATACAGACAGTATATATTCCACTATAACAATATATTTTATTTGCATTGAACTGAAGTGTGCGTGTCTGTTTGGTTGTTGTTTTAACTATTTAGTCATGTCTGATTCTTGGCAATTTTATAGGCAAGTGCTCTATGTGTGTCTGTCTCTGTGTGTGCATGTGTGTCTGTATATGTGTGTGTGTATGTGTGAGCATTTCTTAAAAGAGCATATATGCCTTTTTGGTAAAATTTGTAAGCCTGAAAAATGTAAATTTTCTAGCACTGTGAAAAATCACACTTGAATTAAAGAGATGTGAATCTAATCAGTTTACTTCTAAATATGAACTGAATAAATATAAGATTGGCATCTCTAATGATCGATATTGCAGTGCTTTCTCATGACAAATGCTTGATACATACCTTAAGACATTTTTTTGTTTGGTAATCAAATCCCTGGTTATTCTGTTGTGAGTAGGAATGTTTGGAAACTAGAAATTTTGCTAATTTAACAGTAAAGCAGACTGTATTTTTTTTAAAAAAAGATGATATTTAATATCTAAAATTAACTGCACTTTTTCTTCTACTTCTGATGTAGCTTTTCCCTGAGATGTAGCATCTTTCTATTCAGAAAAGGGAAATATTGGAGGAAAATCTGGAAGTGTTGTGGCAAGACAGTCTGGAAATAGCAGGCTCTGATGAGCCCCGCGAAATTCTAGGCTGACAAACCACTGTCAGGGAGTCTTCGGACCGGATCCATCCCGGAGGGATGGAGAAGAATGAGAGGCACCTCAGAAGACAAAGAGGGGTAGCAAACCCCTCGGAGGTCGGAGGAAAAGCTCTTCGAACTGGAAGCGGGGGCGGTGGCCATGGTGGCCATCACAAGCTGGGGGAACCAGAATAAGTTTTGTGCAGCAGCGGTGAATTGAGTGGAGTATCGATACCAGGTGAGTGATTTGCCAATGCATTTTTTTAAAAAAATCTATTTAAAGAACTTTAAAAGTGATCCCAGTGAAGAATTAGCAGCTAATTTAGCATGTGGGAAAATGAAAGAGGCGGAAGTTTAAACACTAGCCCAAAACGGAGACTGAGACAATTAAAGCATTTTGAGAAAGAACCCGAAAGAAAGCAGTTGCTTAAGAAGATTGGAAGTAACTTTAAATTTGGAACATTGAAAGAAGAATAAAGAACAGTGTAAAAGAAGATTTAAAATGTGGATTTATACTGAAAGTTTTTTTCTTTTTGCTATTTCATTGACTGGAGCTGTGGAGTAGAGAGATACCTACTGACAGGAAAAAGAATCACAACAAATAATTTGGGAGCCATAAGACTGCATTTGTTTTTCACATAGTGTCCTTCGATTAATGACTATGAGAATTTTTAAGGAGAATTTGTTTCTTGTTTAAGCTGTTTGGTCCTGGCAACAGGAGGTGGATTTACAAAACTTTAAATTGAAGTCAGAACATCGTGAAAACAACAAAATGTCCCAGGAAATAATTGAAATGATTAATGAACTTAAATAAATGATTAAAATGACACGTGGACTATTTAAACTTGATGAAACAGAAAGCATGCAAGAATATATTCAAGTGAAGAAGAAACAATGAAAGAGAAGCAAGAACTCAGCATTGAAGAAAAAATATTGATTTTGACATTGGGAGTAATAATGTAAGAAAGAGAAGGATTAGGAAAAAGGTAATTAAGAAAAGGAAACAAATAAAGGGAAGAAAGGGGAAGGTTAATTATTGCACTGGGGTTAGCAGTGGTAAAAATGGAGTGGGAGGAAAGAAACAAAGAAGAAAGGAAAAGGGGAAGAGATTAGGTTCAAAAGAGACAAATGAGTACACTGGGAATAACAGTGGGGAAATGAAGAATAGGGAAAAGGGAAAAGAGAAGGGAGTAGATGGGACTTTAAGGCAGAAGAAAAGATATAACAATTGCAAAACTAAAAAAAAAGAAGAAAAGAAATATAAGATGTGAGGATGCGACGAAAACAATAAGAAGTGGAGTTTATGGGAGACTAAAGGAAAATGGTTAAAGGAATAACTAAGGAAAAGAAAAATGGGAAATATGATATGTACAAATGGATTGTGTAATGACCAATATATGTAAGTGTAATATTTGAATATGATGATATGATGAATGAAATGGAAAGAAGGAAAAGAAATGTAGTATATATTTAAAATTGTTTGAATAAGTAATATTAATGATTGTAATAAATGAAATTAATGAAAGTAATATCTATAGGTATAAGATAGATAGATAGATAGATAGATAGATAGATAGATAGATAGATAGATAGATAGATAGATAGATAGATTGATTGATTGATTGATTGATTGATTGATTGATTGATTGATTGATTGATTAATATTGGGGAATGTAATAGGTGGTTAATTGTTTATAAGATGACATTGGAGAGCTGGAAAAGAAGAATGGGAAATATGATATGTAAAACTAAGTTGTATTATGATTAATATGTGTAACTGTAACATTGGAATAAGCAGATATAATGAATGAAATGGAATGAAGGGGAAAATGTTTGAAATGTTTTATAAGATGATGCTGAGTAGGTAAAAAGGAGATGTGAAGACTAAGTTTAAAAGGAATTAATTGTTTATGAAGTTAAATGGAGAAGATGTTGAAAAGTGAATGGAATACTATTTTATTGTAACAATTAAGAAATTAGGAATTAAGATGGAAAGGACTGCTTTTAAAGTATTTTAACGAGAAAAGGGAATAAGAAAGTTTTGGGATAAGGGCAAATGGTGATATTGTTTAAATGTTAGAAAAGAAATTATTTGTGAATTTACAAAGGAAATTAAGGAAAAGAAAGGAAGGAAATATCTTTGAAATGATCAAACAGGTCATGGTTATCTTGTGTTTGTGTGTGTGTGTCTGTGTGTGTGTGTGTGTGTGTGTGTGCATACACAAATATATGCACATACACTTGTAAAATACAGGGTTATTCAAAAAGAATGAACTGATTTCATGATGCATTGCTTCAGTTCTCAAGCATCGTCATGTAATGAGTCAGTGACCATTTGAAAGAGGAGTTATCTAAGTTTTCAATGGCTGCCACAGGGGCGATGTAGTCACATTGTTCTTCTGGCAACGTTCATTTGTTTGTTTACCCTTGGAATGGCGAGTCCTCAGGAAAAGGTGTTCTGCGTTGGGGGGCCCAAGACCTTGCTCTTTGTGCTTGGCCTGCGAGATCCCCAGACCTAACCGTGTGTGATTTTTTCTTGTGGGGATAAGTAAAAGATCGTGTTTATGTTCCACCACTACCCACTAACCTCGATGACCTTAAACATCGAATAACAACAGCGATCAACTCAGTGGATTGTGATATGCTGATACACGCGTGGGAAGAATTCTCTTATCGCATTGATGTTGCCCGTGCTGCAGGTAGTGGCCACATTGAACACTTGTAAAACAGGAAATAAAACTTGATTTTGAGTAGAATACTTGTGACTTGGCTGGAGTTTTGTATTACTTTTCCTTAATAAAATATTGCGACATGAAATCGGTTCATTCTTTTTGAATAACCCGAATGGTTGATATTCGCCAGTGCTTCCCTTTAGTGATACAATGTTTATAATGAAATAGCCATGAATTATTGTGAAATTGAATCAGAAGGCTGGGGAACAATATGGATGTAAAAGTGGTGGAAGTAGTTTTCATGAGCTGTTTGGCCTGGAAAATATAAAGCCAGGTCTGTTTGCATTTAGAAATATCTCCAAACATAGGTACCGTAACATTCATTAATGAAAAGGGCGTTGTTACTTACCTGAACGCCCATTCTCGTAGGGTGGCGCTAGCCTCCAAGATTGGGATGACCTCATCCATCAGCCAATCAGGACTGAGTCTGACCTCATATAAAAGCTGTCACTGTGCCATAATCCCCCTCTTGAGACGAAGGAGTAGGTCAGACCCATAGTTTATCCCCCACGCACACCTTCAGTATGTACAACACCCAAAAAGGGAGGGACTTGGAGGCTAGCGCCACCCTACGAGAATGGGCGTTCAGGTAAGTAACAACGCCCTTTCTCCATAGTGGGTGGCGCTAGCCTCCAAGATTGGACATACCAAAGCCGTATCGTCCCCTAGGGAGGGTTGTCACCAGAATCGTAGACCTCGTCAGGAGCAACTATGGTCTGCAAGACCTTGCGCCCAAAATCCGCCTCAGCCGAGGCAAAGGAGTCTACTTTATAATGTCTAATAAAGGGCAATGGAGAAGACCACGTCGCCGCTCGGCAAAGTTCCTCCAAGGAGGCATTAGTAGTCCAAGCTGCCGTGGTGGCGGCGCTGCGCGTCGAGTGCGCCGTCAGATGTGGCGGACGAGGCAGGTCCTGCTGTCGGTAAACGTCCGCGATGACTGCGCGTATCCAGCGACCAACCATTGCCACTGAAGCCTTGCGACCCATGGACGAGGCGTGGAATCCCACGAACAAGGACTCTGAGCGGCGGAATGCAGCCGTGCGGACATTGTAGATTTTTATCGCCCGCCGGACATCGACAGCGTGCCATTTGCGCTCGGTCGGCGTTGTAGGTGGAGAGCAGAAGGAAGGAAGAACCACTTCCTGCGCCCTGTGGAAGTATGTATTGACCTTGGGCAGGAATGTGGGGTCAAGGCGAAGCACCACCCGGTCCGGATGAAAAATACAGAGATCGTCCCGGACGGATAGGGCTGCCAGTTCGGATATTCTCCGGGCTGAAGTGATCGCTACCAGAAATGCAACCTTATGCGTAAGGTGCTGCAGCGAAACTGTCCGGAGGGGCTCGTAGGGGGCCTCGGTCAGTGCCAGAAGAACCTTCTGCAGGTCCCAGGTGGGGTACCTATGTACCACGGGAGGCGAGATATTGACCGCCGCCTTCAAGAAGTGAACGACTAAGGGATGCATTGACAAGGGTGCAGAAGAGTGGCAGGAAAGGACCGTTGAGAGCGCTGCCACCTGTCGCCGCAAGGTGCTGGGCGAGAGACCCTTGTTGAGGCCCGCTTGCAGAAATTGGAGGACCTGTATGACTGAGAGGTCGATCGGGTTAAAGCCGGCGCCGACACACCAATCATGAAACGTCCGCCAGGTGGAGTTGTAGATGCGGATGGTGGAGGCCCGGCATGAGGAGAGCAGAGTTCAGATAATGCTCTCGGGGACCCCGCGAAGAGTTAGGGTGCGCCGCTCAAGCGCCAGGCGGTCAGTTGGAGCCACTGTGGATCCGGGTGCTGAACTGACCCCTGGGAGAGCGATGATGCGGTCTGCGGGATCCTCCAGGATGGGCCGGTCAAGAGCGACTTGAGGTCCGCGAACCATGCCCGTCGCGGCCAATGGGGGGCCAATAGGATCAGTTCCGCCTGCTCGTCTAGCATCCTCCTGATAACTAGGGGAATGAGTGGAAGGGGCGGAAACGCGTAAGTAGGCCCCTTGGCCACGGGCAATGGAGGACGTCCGTGTCCATCGCGCCGGGTGTCCGATACCGCGTGATGAAGCGCGGGAGCTTGGCATTCAGCGGGGTCGCAAAGAGGTCGACCACTGGGTTTCCAAACCGGGCAGTCAGCTCCCGAAAGATGTCTGGGTGTAGGGCCCACTCTGCCGTGTCGACGTCGTGGCGGCTGAGCCAGTCCACTGTGCGGTTCAACACCCCCGAGATGTGCTCCGCCCGGAGCGAGAGGAGGTGCCGCTCTGCCCAGAGGCCCAATTCCTTGGCCTCGGAGAGCAGACGGCGCGAGACAGTCCCACCTTGCCTGTTGACATGGGCTTTGGTGGTCATGTTGTCCATCAACAGGAGGACGTGTTGCCCAGTGAGGAGATGCTGGAATTGCTGGAGGCCCAGGGACGCCGCTCGTAGCTCCAGGAGGTTGATGCTGGCCGTTGACTCCGCTGCGGTCCAGGTGCCTTGTGCCACGTGAGACGATGTGTGAGCGCCCCACCCGTAGAGGCTGGCATCCGATGTCACCGTCACCCAGTGAGGCTCGAGGAAGCTGGAACCCTTGCTGAGCGCCTGGGACCGCCACCAATGCAGGGACCACCGGACCGCCGTCGGGAGCTGGACCTTGGCCAATGAGTTGGACTTGTTCGCCCGCTGAAACTGCAAAAGAAACCATTGTAGGTCTCTGGAGTGCAGTTGTGCCCAAGGTGTTATATGTATAGTGGATATCATCTTTCCCAACAGGGAGGACAGGAGGTTCAGCAGAACCTGCCCCTGTCCCAGAACCTGTTGGGTCAGAGAAGAAAGACTGAGTTGTCTTTCCGACGACAGATACACCCTGCACTCCAGAGAGTCCACAATGGCCCCCAAGTGAGTGATGCGAGTGGAGGGAATCAAGTGGCTCTTCTCCAGGTTGAGGGAGAAGCCATGGTATTGCAGAACATCCATGGTGGTCTGCAGGTCCAGTTCCGCCCGGGCCAGGGAGGACGACAGAATTAAAATGTCATCGAGATAACACTGTATTCGAATCGGCACTGCCCTCAAGTGAGCTGCAAGGGCAGCCAGAATCTTTGTGAAAACCCTGGGTGCCGAGGAGAGGCCGAATGGCAGGGCCGAATACTGATAGTGCTCGTTGTCATACGAGAATCGCAGGAACTTTTGGTGGGAAGGCCGAATTGGGACATGTAAATATGCCTCAGTGAGGTCGATAGAGCACATAAAGTCACCCTTACGAATGCCGTCCAATATGGACTGTAGAGTATGCATCTTAAATTTCTTGTACACCAAGAACTTATTAAGGCGCTTGAGGTCCAAGACCGCTCTCCACCCACCCGACGACTTCTCCACGAGGAACAAATTGGAATAGAATCCTTGCCCCCGCTGGTCCTCCGGGACCCGCTGGATGGCCTCAATCTCCAGCAGATGCTGGATGGCTTCAAGCATCTGGGCCCGTTTCTGCGGGTTGGAGGACTGGGAGCACCTCATGAAGGAGTCGGGGGGAGTGGAGAGGAGATCTAAGGTGAGTCCGAGTGTTAGGGTCTCGCGAACCCAAGCGTCCGTAGTAATCTCCTCCCACCGCCTAGCGAAAAAACGCAGGCGACCCCCAATGGGAGAAGTCTGATCCACTACTTGTAGCGGCGGAAGGGGCGACCACCTGCCTTCCGAAAAGAGCGCTTGGATTGCTGGTTAGAATTGGCCCTGTCCTGACCCTGAGTCTGACGGGGCGAGGCCCGCGATCTGCTTTGGTTATAGGAAGGTGCCCTATACTGTCGCCTGGGGAACGCCGGGGCAGGGTTCTGAGGCTTGGCCTGTGCCTTCCTGGTGGAGTTTGGCAAGACCTTGCGTTTGTCTTTAGTCTCGATTAGGTAGGGATCGAGGGCCTCACCGAAGAGCGACTTATCTGTCACTGGAGCCCCAGCTAGCCGCCACTTGTGGCGACAGTCAGCGGGCCAGCTCCTCAGCCAGTGCATTCTGCGTGCCACCACAGAGGTTCTCATGGCTCTGGCAGCAAATCGGGTGGCCTGGAGCATTGCGTCCGAGGTGAACTGCGAGGCGGCGATGAGCTTGTTGATATCTTGCCTCGCTCGAACGTCGGAGGCAGGCAGGTGCTCTTGCAGAGCTTTCAGTCATCGAATAGAAGTCCGGCAAAAGAACGAAGCCGTCGCAGAAGCCTTGACGGCCCAAGCGGCCGCTTGGTGCGTCTTCTGCAGGGCTTGTTCCGTGCGTCTGTCTTCCAGACGGAGTAACTCCTCTGAGTCACCAGGCATCTGTGCGGGAGAATACAGTGCCTTAATGGCCGGTTCCACCGGAGGGACTGGCAGGTGTTGAGCCAGAGCGGAGGAAACATTAAAGAAACGCTTGTCCACTGTAGAGGGGACGACGCCGGCAGTCGGGGATGCCCACTGCTTGAGCACTGACTCCACAAATAATTTGGGGGTCGGCACCACTTCCAGCTGTGAGGTGGTTTCCTCGAAAAGAGGGTCCTCGGGTTCATCCCCGGCGGGCGCCTGGTCCTTGGAGGAAAACTTGGCCGTGGCCCTGGCCTTGTGGAGCAGCGATTTAAAGAGTGTGGGGTTAAACAATCCGGTGATCACCGGGGCCTCAGGGGCGAGACCCTCGTCCTCTGACAGCTCCAAGTCCTGAACCTGGTCGTCCTGTCCGTGGAGTGACAAGGGAGAGCCCGGGTCAGCTTCGGTCGCCGGGGGTTGCACGGTGATGGTAGCAGGTGGCGTGCGAGGTGGCGCCGGCTGCAAAGGTGGAGCTGGGGGTGGTGCTGCGATGGCCACGTGCTTCATGCCCGCCTCTATGCCCTGCGCGATGGCCGCCTGTATCAATGCCTGCACCTCAGGTGAATAAAATTGTTGTGTGGCAGTGGGCGGGCGAGGCGTAGGTGAGCTGGGCCTGGGGTCCTCCCAGATGTCGTCCTCCCCCAAACAAAGGTCTGGATTGTCCAGCGACAGGGTGCCCGAGGAGCGCCTGTCCCTCTGAGAGGGCTCATGGTGCGCTAAGGGGGCTGGGCCAGCAGGGGGAGGAGCGGAGCGCTCAGGAGCCTTGGGAGCCTTGTCCTTGCTGGGGTGGGACCCCTTGGAGGAGGCCTTGGTCTTGTCTGGGCCCTTGGATGAGGCCTTGGCCTTCTCGGAGCCCTGCTTCAGGGGGGAGTGGTCCCTGTGCCCAGATGGTGGGGGGAATGACTTGCCCCACCCTCCCTGTCGTTGGCCTGCCTGGGCTTATTCCTACCCGAGGTGGCTCGCTCCGTCATGATGGAGGCTGCGGGGGAGGTTGGTGACCAGCAGGGGGGGGCGCTTTTACGGCCCTGGCGCTGGCGCTGGTCCCGGCGAAAGGAGCAAGGTCCAGGTGCCTCAGACGGCCTCGGCTGAAGTGGCGTTGGCTCCTGCGCTGGCCAAGGCAGAGGTCCAATGGAGCCAGACACCCACGCCGCTTTCACGGAGCCGCAGGGAGAAGCCGCGGCGAAGGTCCGCTTCACTGGTGAGCCGCCAGGCAGCTGGTCCCAGGTTCGTCACAGGGGAATCCCCTGTGACGTCATGGATCCCTCTGCGGCCGCGCGAAGAGGCCGGGGAAGCCCGCGCCGGCCGAGGGAGTCCGGAAGGCGATCTGCGGCTGCGCGAGGGTCCGGAAGTCGGCCGAGGTGATCTGTGGCTGTGCGCTCTTCAGATCGGCAACAGCTGATGGGCGGGAGCGCGGCTCCTCCGGGCGCCAAAAGTATCAATAGGGAGGGCGCGGCCTGCAGCCGAAGTTGCTGCCGATTAGGCCGCAAGCCTCTCCACAAGGCCCCGACCAGGCACAGACCCGAAAAAGGGGGCAATTGGCCACGGAGGAAGCTGGCCAACGGTGACAGGCCTCAGTGAGGAGGGGCGGTCGCGCAGGCCGATGAGCCGCCGACTGGACCGCCAACGCTCGCCCTCACGAGGCCACACTCCCCCAAAGGCAGACTGAATAACTGGGCCGATTAGGGGGAGTGGAGAAGGAGAGAGAGGCCCTGACCGCTCAAGCGCTTGGCTTCTGCGGGGCAACCAAAGAAGGGTCTCTCTCTGCGGAAAATGGCAAAAGGCCACCCTGGCTGCTGGTCACCCAAGCACTAGGCTTCTGTGACAAGATGGAAACAGGAATGCCAGGCCGCATTGTGAGGATGGCAACCATCCACCAAGGTGGAGGTAGGCCGAGGACTAGGCCGCAGCCTGTCCAGACAGTCCCAACACCCCCGATGGATATGACAGGTGGGGACTCACTCACAGTTAGTAATAAGGTTGATAGATGGTCCAAAAATCTGGATTCAGTTGAAGGTGATAGAAAACCTGCGAAGTTGGGGTGAAACAATCCTAGGCCTAGGACTGAGTCGAAAGAGGGGGATTATGGCACAGTGACAGCTTTTATATGAGGTCAGACTCAGTCCTGATTGGCTGATGGATGAGGTCATCCCAATTTTGGAGGCTAGTGCCACCCACTATGGAGAACAGTTTTCCTATATTTACAGTAGGATTCAACAGTAGGAGCTTTGGTGATATAGTGGTTAGAATTCAGTATTGCAGTAATTCTGCTGACTGCAAGGAGTTTGATCCTCACTGGCTCATGGTTGACTCAGCTGTCCATCCTTCCAAGGTCAGTAAAATGAGGACCCAGATTATTGGGGGCAATATGCTGACTCTGTAAACTGCTTACAGAGGTCTGTAAAACACCATGAAACAGTATATACAGTAAGTCTAAGTGCTATTGCTATTCCTTTAAAAGTGATTTAAGATAAGTTTAAGAAGACTCACTTTTAGTCATTTATATTGATCAAAATGTTGGCAGATTATATCTGGGTAACAATTTCTGAGTTTAAAAACTGGCAAATAATTAGTTATCAAATCTTTGGAGTGAAACCTCTTTGTGGGTCATTTTTACATGCTGAATACAGAACAGTTTATGCTGTTTTGTCAAAACAATGTCATCCTGTTTTGTTACTCATTTGAATTTTATAGTTGCATCAAAAAGGGTGGAGAAAGGCAATTGTGTGTTAGGAATGAAAAAATGTGGCTATTTTATTTTTGCTTACCCACACAAAAAAGTATATTGCCTGGTATGAATAGGTTTCGGAAACAAATTAAGAATGGAGATAAAATAGAAGCCATATTAAAGACTGAGCTTTTGTATTTTGTATTACGTATTTGGTGCAAGTGAGTAGCTGAATGCTTGCACATAGGCAGCAAAAAATAAGAAACTTACACCCACTTCTGTGGATGCTGCTTTCTTGGGAGTGAAATATACATAGGATCTTATATTACTCAGTTTTAGAACTGGCCTTGAAATAAGTAATACAGAGATACAATTAAAAACAAACAAACCCGTGATTATCAGAAAATAAAGTGAGAGAATAATTGGAACTGACCTGGTCCCAGATATAATGTCACAACTTTTGATGTTATGTGACATTCTTATGGCAAGTTCTCAGCTGAAGATCAATCAGCTAAGAGCCATAGAAAATCTGAAAAACAAAATAAGGTCACCACCAGCCGAGGTGGTGCAGTGGTTAAAGTGCAGCACTGCAGTTCAGCAGTTCAGCTGTTCAAATCTCACCAGGCTCAAGGTTGACTCAGCCTTCCATCCTTCTGAGGTGGGTAAAATGAGGACCCAGATTGTTGGGGGCAATATGCTGAACTCTGTAAACCGCTTAGAGAGGGATGTAAAGCACTATGAAGCGGTATATAAGTCTAAGTGCTATAAGTGCTATTGCTATCCTGTCCTAGATCAAGACGCCTTGGTCACGGTCACTCATGCCTTGGTCACCTCCATCTGCATTATTGCAATATGCTCTATATAGGGGTTGTCCTTGAAAACCATCCAGAAAATTCAACTGGTCCAGAATGTAGTAGCGGGAAGAGTAATGGGGGCCCTTAGGTTTGCTTATGTAACCTCTCTGTTTAGTGAGTTGCACTGGCTTCCAGTTTCTTTCTGGGTACAATTCTAGGTGCTGATCATCACTTTTAAAGCATTATATAGCACGGGGACAAGCTAACTACAAGATTGCCTTTCCCTAAGGAGATTTACCTGTCCTGCCAAGTCAGATAGGGTGTGCACAGTCCTGGTTGCTTTCCCCAAATATTGTCATTTAACAGGAGGTCAGAAATGTACTTTTTTATAGCACTCCCTGCCCTATTTTGAAGTTCAGCAGGCACTCACCTTTTAACCATCCATAAGGCTTTTAAAGAGCTTTCCCCAAGCTTTGGGAGATTAGATGATGGTACATTACGATGGATTGATACCAGGGCTTTGGGTTTTTTAAAATATATTATATTTCATCTGATCATTTTTTATAGTTTTTAAAATGCTTTTATATGTTTTTTTAATCTTTGATTGACAGCTGCCCAGAGTTGACTGAAAGATGGGTAGCTACAGTATATACATGTTTTAAATAAATAAATAATTTTTCATGGACTAGGTTAGCCATAAAACCCACCTGAGTAGAAGAACCAGTTCCCAGTGATAGGTTATATAGTTCAAGAAGTCAGAATATTATGTAATGGCATGTGGTCAATTTTTAGTATCAACGACAGTTCACAAATGTCCAATAAAAAATTAGCATGGGCATTCTGTATGGCTAGTATTACCATAGTTATAGCAGCAATGTATTTTGGCTACACAAAGTAAGGAACCTAAGAAAAGTATTGAGTAACATAGTGTGTGGTGGAAAAGTGAGTACTAGAGATCTCACTTAGAGATTAAATCCAAAATGTAGAAATTTGTCTTGGAACCAAGTATAAAAATGTCATCAAAGTGACACAAAGATAAATATTCATGGGCAGAACATGTCATACAAGTGGAAAACAACAGATGGTCGCAAAAGACTGGTGTCCTTAGATCTTTAAACACCCACAGGTTTGACCTGCAATCAGGAGAGATGAACCATGGAAAAAACTTTAATCCAGTTTGAACACTTTCTATATGCAAATAGAATTCTTTATTGGCCAAGTGTGATTGGACAAAAGAAGGAATTTGTCTTTGGTGCATATGCTCTCAGTGTACATAAAAGAAAAGATACATCTGTCAAGAATCATGAGGTACAACACTTAATGATTGTCATAGGGTACAAATAAGCAATCAGGAAACAATCAATATTAATATAAATTGTAAGGATACAAGCAACAAGTTACAGTCATACAGTCATAAGTGGGAGGAGATGGGTGATAAGAACGATGAGAAGACTAATAGTAATAGTAGTGCAGTCTTAGTGAATAGTTTGACAGTGGTGAGGGAATTATTTGTTTAGCAGAGTGATGGCGTTCAGGAAAAAACTGTTCTTGTGTCTAGTTGTCTTGGTGTACAGTGCTCTAGCATAGTTTTGAGGGTAGTAGTTGAAACAATTTATGTCCAGGATGTGAGGGGTCAGTAAATATTTTTACGGCCCTCTTTTTGACTTGTGCAGTGTACAGGTCCTTAATGGAAGGCAGGTTGGCGGTAATCATTTTTTCTGCAGTTCTGATTATCCTCTGAAGTCTGTGTCTGTCATGTTGGGTTGCAGAACCAAACCAGACAGTTATAGAGGTGCAGATGAACATATTTTACTGTTGTTTCAGGCAGAAGAACCAAAGTATGTATTTTTGTATATATGTTTGAATGCATTATACATGTTGCTTCCCACCCAAAAAAAAATGTTGTCCAGATTGGAGTCATGAGACTAAATGACTGAAAATATTGTTTTCTACTGGAAAGACTCAAAAGCTGGCAACTAGAGCACAGACAGATTCCTGGATTTCCTTTATATCTTTCCTTTACAAAGTTTTACACATTTTAAGTTCTGAGCAACCACATCTCAAAACACAGCTATGTTCTTTCTTGGTTGAAATATTATCTCCTGAGATTAGTCCTGGACTTTGATTATGGACTCAAGGGCTTTTTGAGATGGTCATCTTCTGTTTAGCCACTGTGTATGATCCTTGACCCGGCTTCTGATCTGACTCTGCTCAGAATTACTGACTTTGTGTATTCCTGAATTGGTAATCAGTTTGTGTGTGTGTATGTTCAATAATCCAGGCACTGGACAAAAAGAAGAAACAGATAAATATTGACTGTGCAACTAAGATCCTTAAAACTAAATATTTAGTTTTCAGGTCCAGTGTGATGCACTCCAATGATTTTCAGGTGCCTCAGGGAATGGATATTGAGCACCAGTTAATGGTCGGTTTGGATGTAACTCTAAACCATTGGTAATGAATCTTGAAGTACTGTGCTTGGATCTGTGTATTATCCTTTCTCTCTCTCCCACCAAGGAAGGATTGGACATTTTCACTTTCTCTTCTGTTGGATCAGTGTTGCTTATATTTAAACTACAGGGATACTGTATAATTTTGATTTCTTATAGTTTAAATATTAGGTTTTATATTAAAATGTTGGGATATTTCTCAATACTGCTTTGTTAATTTTATAGTGTATTATTCTATTTAATTAAATTTTATTTTTGATCAAACCCTATTAGCAAGGTTTTCTCCCACTTAGACTCTAGTTCCTGAATTTACAAATAAAAAATTCCAGGTTTAGATAAGAGATTTTGTTTCTTGCATTCATCCAAACCTGAACTTCTACTCCCTAAATTGCTTACATGTTTCTTAGATGAACAAGTCTTCTGTTATGGTCCATGTTTCTCCAGCTGCTGTGGCCTAAAGGTGGAGCTCTTGCCTCACAATCAGGAGGTTGTGAGTTCGATCCTAGGTAGAGGCAGATGTAGGGTCTCCTGCTTGGGCAGGGGATTGGACTAGATGACCTGCAAGGTCCCTTCCAACTCTGTTAATCTGTTCAATCTGTTGTCCCCTGATAGGAATTCTCTGAAATGGGGCATGCTATTTGACCTCACTTAATATGTTTTCTTTCTCTTTTACTATTCATTGTGCAGTAATGCAAAATGCCCTAGCACCATTATTTTCCCCTCTAAGAGTAAAAAATATTTATAAATGAAATTAATTTGAATTTCTGTAGGAACATTAAATGAAAAGCAGTTTGGCATCTTCATTAAAATGCTTTTCTCATCAGGCTTGCCTCAGGAGATACAACATGTTTTGTTCATGACGATCCTGAGGGACAATAAGCAATATGCTATATGTCAGTGACATCATATTAATTTTTGTAACACCTGGAGTGTCTTAGCTGTAGCTGAACAAATTAATTTAACTGCACGTTGGATCTATTACTGTACAAAGTAATAATAGTTAACTATAAAATTACTTAAATTTTTAAAATGGTTTAAATTTGTAGACCAGCTTCTTAACAGTAGTTCCTTAATGTAGTACTTTACTGTACATTGTAGTTACCATGTGGATGTTGAGAATGGACCAAAATAGGTACTACTACATCCAAGGTCAGCTTGCAAAGTCATGCTCATTATAAGCATTATACTATTAAACTGATTTTGGTATTCTTCAGATATTGGAAATAAACCAGGGGAACCACAATTTATGTTGGTACAACTATAATACTCTGACATTAAAGTTGTTATCCATAGAATTGCATTCAAATTATTTTTGATGATTTTTTGTAGCTAAAGCTTTAAACAATGCTGGGATCTGGTAAATTGTATGCTGAAACAGCTATTTCTTTGCACCAGGATTCCATTTAAAAATTATATATTTGTTAAATTAAGCTTTCTGTGTTTGTCAAAGGAACTGATTATGTGAACAGAATTGTCTATCCAGGTATAAAAGAATTAAAGAAAAAATTAAAAATCCCAGTCATATATTGTCTTCATATATTTGGCAACTATGCAGCAATACTATATTAGTCCACCATTTTTGTCAAAAATGCACAAAGAGCTGAAGAAGCTTCTTGAATGAGAAGCAAAATGTCTTCAAAGGAAAACAAGAAAGTCCAGTTGCCTCTTGAAAAAGCACCTTTGGGACAACCGTGACCTGGATGACTGAGAATCTCCATAGACAATCTTTTAAAATATGAGCAGTGAATCACCGAAAGAAACAAAGAAGCATAAAAATATGAAAAAGTGACCTTTCATTCTGAAACACTCAAGACCCAAATCATAAATAATTAAACACCTATTAGTTAGCAACTTAGAATTAAAAAGAATTGGTTTATAAAAGTGAGAGGGGGGGGTAGGAAGTAGGGAGGGAGGGAGGGAGAGAGAGAAAGAGGGGGGGCATACTATGAGGCATACTGTAAAGAAATTTCTGTTCCAAAATACAAAAGAGGTTGATTAAGGTCTATTCTTTGACAGTGGGAGAAAGAGAGAGAGAGAGAGAGAGAGAGAGAGAGAGAGAGAGAGAGAGAGAGAGAGAGAGAGAGAGAGAGAGAGAGAGAGAGAGAGAGAGAGAGATGTATGTTAGTACAGAAAGGTTGGAAGTATCTGTCAAGCAGTGTGTCCATAAGATGCAAACTAGTGACCTGACTCCAAAACATTTAGATGTATCCTCTGGTTCAACCTATATTGAATTATTCTATTATCTTTAGAGATAGGACAGTCTGGGAAAGGCATCCAATTACTGTATGAATGTATGAAAATTATTTGGAGCTAAACAGTATTTCAAAAAAACCCCACCTGAAATAGTTTACAATAAGTATAAAAATGGATGAATAGAACAGAACAGAATAGAACAACAGAGTTGGAAGGGGACCTTGGAGGTCTTCTAGTCCAATCCCCTGCTCAGGCAGAAAACCCTATACCATTTCAGACAAATGGTTGTCCAATCTCTTCTTAAAAACTTCCAGTGTTGGAGAATTCACAACTTCTGGAGGCAAGTTGTTCCACTGATTAATTTATCTAACTGTCAGTAAATTCCACTTTATTTCTAGGTTGCATCTTTCCTTGATTAGTTTCCATCCATTGCTTCTTGTCCTGCCCTCAGTTGCTTTGGAGAATAGCTTGACTCCCTCTTCTTTGTGGCAACCCCTGAGATATCGGAACACTGCTATCATGTCACCCCTAGTTCTTCTTTTCATTAAACTAGACTTTTGCAATTCCAGCAACCATTCTTTATATGTTTTAGCCTCCAGTCCCCTAATCATCTTTGTTGCTCTTCTCTGCACTCTTTTTAGAGTCTCAACATCTTTTTTACACCGTGGTGACCAAAACTAGATGCAATATTCCAAGTGTGGCCTTACCAAGGCATTAAAAAGTGATATTAACACTTCATGTGATCTTGATTCTATCCCTCTGTTATTGCAGCCTAGAACTGTAAATGATAAAACAGTACAAACAACATTAAGATCATATTAGAGCTAATTGCTGGAAAATTCAACTTTAATCCAACTTTGAGTTCTAAAAATTGCTTAGAACTTAAAGCACATTCACAATTGGACCTGGATATTACCAGAAAATATTGGTATTACTATTGTAAGCCTGAGCCCTAAAGCATCATCAACTGGTAAGCTGAGCAGCTACATACCGTATTTTTCGGAGTATAAGAAGCACCTTTTTTCTCCCTAAAAGAGGTTGAAAATTTGGATGCGTCTTATACTTCGAATGTAGCTTTTTCGAAGCTTTTTTTCCAGCCCTAATGCAGTGCTATCTTCCTGGCATTTATTTTTATTCCTACTCCCTCCGAAGCAGTTTTTCCTGCCCTAAGTCTTTGCAGGCTTGCTTTAATTCCTACTCCCTCCGAAAAAGGCTTTTTCAGCCCTAACCAGAGGATAAAATAATGTGTTGAAGCTGAACAGACTAAGGACGCTAGCCAGATGAATACCTGGTAGGCAGATTGTTTTCCCCTATTTTCCTCCCCAAAAACTAAGGTGCGTCTTATACTCTGGTGCATCTTATACTACCATTATTCAATTTCAATTTTATTTTAAAGGTAATTCTATTGAATTCTCTCTCCACATTGGAATGTTTATTTGTATCCTCAAACTGAACTCATCAACAGATTCTGAATGCCGACTTTTGTATAGCGATATACTTTTTTTTACAATTTAAACAGATTAAAAGAGTGGTTGATTTGGAGACCAATACTGTGTAATTTGCCAGTCTTCTTTCTGTTGACCCATCTACTGTTCTTTCCTGTTTTGTGGTTCATCATATCCTAAAGCAATCGGTTCCCCTGTTTTACCTTTAGGTTTAGCTTTTCTTAACATTTAGCAGAAATTTGATTCCACTTTGAAGACCGCTTCTCTCCTCCCTCATAATGTTCTTTGTTCAGGGACTTTGTTGGATCTAATTGAAACTAACTTCCAAAATACAGAGGAAGTCATTTAGATAGTATTTTAAATAGTCGTATGAAAACAGGCCAATTACTGATTGTCATCCTGAAGGCTGAAAATGTTTCTATAAAATGGCCCCAAATCCTTTAATGGGTAATGAAACACATAAACACCTTCCCTGTCTAATTGTGTCTTTGCCAACAATAATAGCTTAACTATTTTATCCAGTTAACTGTGGTGAAAGGCACATTCAACATTTGCAAATAATTTAGTTGTTGGAATACTTTGTGTATTGCAGGCCATTTCAATTAACTAAGCACTGAAATCTGTCACTGTTCTCAAACAAAGGGAAAGGAATAAAGATAAGCTTAGGAATGATCTATCATTCATTCAGCAAAAAGCTTGCTAAATATTAAAATATGCTCTTTCAGGATCTTGTTGAACTACAGCTGCATTATTTGAGTCATAGGCACTGAGCATCGAGAACGGAGACATTTGAGAAAGTATCATGTTTCATAGTGGCTCTAGTTGGGGAATAATACTAGAAAAGCATCTGTTGTTTACAAAGTTAGAGAAAACGCTAATGTTGTGTTTATGCACAGATGGATAAAATGCAGCTTCCTAGTGCCTCTCTGCTACCACCTGTCAGCAATGAAATTATTTTAATGGGTGAGCTTTCCTTTACCATTTGTGTCTACATAAAGGACCCAAGGATACCAAAGCAAGAATGATGGTTCATTGTCTGAATATTAGCCTCATGGATATAAATTGCCCCAATGGTACTTCTGTCATTCCACATTTCCTTTTCCCCCCTTAGAATATTCTACTCTATAACTCTTATCTAATGAGAAAAAATTACAATACTATTGTGTGCTTTCACTCTCTGAGGTCACAGAATGACTTATTTTTCTTTTTTCCTTTCCCTAAACTTTTAGCTACACTTATTACCTAAACTCCAATTTAACAGCGGGAGTAGAGAGTAAAAGAAAGCGACGGGGAAGGAGGTAACCAGCAACTTAGCCTAGTTTTAAGCTTCCTCATCAATGCACACTTATGTGATTTCACGATTTTCTTTGTCTGGATGGAATCTGCTGTTCATCATTATATAAATATTTAGGCATTTAGGCATCAATGTGAAGGAGCAGAAAACCATGTCAAATGAGAATTATTTTTAGACTAGGTTTTTAGCTACAAGCATAAAATAGAAAAAGAAGATGATGATGATTCTAAATAAAAGGTCATATCTTTGTTTAGTCAAGGCTTAACAGCAAGGCTAAATGCACACAACAGAAATGGAATGCATTAACCTTCATTGTTGCTTTCCCTTACTTTTCCATAAACACCACAAATCAGACAAAGTTGTTGCTCTCTTTTGTTGGGTTTCTGAATTACTAAGTCTTTTCATATTCAAAGAACATATTGCAGACTTTTATACAATTCATTTGAAGGTCAGGAAGGAATCACATTCATTCAGTTGAATTGGGCTCAATGGAATGGGAAATGAGGTACTGATTATATATAAGAGATTTTGCAAAATTCTCTTTGTGCTTCTGTCTCTCTTGGCTCTTTTTTTTCTTGTTTAATTCAAAAAAGTGTTCATGAAACCAAACAACAACGGATGAGAATTATATATTTTTTTAAATGTCTGAGATGGTCAGAAAATCTCTTCCAACTCTGATTAACCATTTTAAAAGGTACATTTAATATCTTTGGTGGACTCTTAATTATGGAGGCTTCATCCTTTCTCTAATGCTTCCTGGACTGGGAATGTGTCAACAATGGTACTTCATCAAGTGATCAGTCCCGGAAGTATGGAGGCATTATCTATGACTGGGGCTTATATTGATAGTAAAATACTAAACACCAGGCAAGGGATAAGAAAGTTATTGATATATAAAATGTATGATAACAAACTTTATGTATCCTGTATATATGATACACTACAAAACATTAGCACAATGAAATTCATGTATGGAAATATCCACATTTAGGCAGAACATGAAGTAGCTATTTTTGAGTGGTCCTTTGTGCTCTCTGAGCTTGGTTTCAGAGGTTTCTTACCCAAACTAGGTAACATCATCAGTGCTAATTTTGCTCTTTTGAGCAAACCCCATTCCTTGCTAGTACTGATGATGTTATCTGGTTTGGTAATGAAATGTCTGCAAGGAAACAAGCTCAGAGAGCACCAAGGATTCTTCATTTCAACCCTGAGCTACAATGATTTTCCTTTATTGGCAGTTTTCTTCCCTGAGATTCTTGGATGAAGAGCAGCAATGGGTTAAAAGAGTTATCATTAAAAAAGTTTTACTATGACAAGCCCTACATTTTTTATCCTACTAAATATTCTACTAACATATAAAATGCTAATAAGAATGATTTCTCACTGAAATTTCTTTAGTAAATTAAGATGGTCTTGCACAAGTAGTAATGAAGAGAATGCATGGCGCTTTAACAGTGCATGCCACCTTTGTCTAAATGGTGAAAATATGGAATTCACATTCCTTGATACTCAAGGAAATATTTGAATTTCATGGAGAGAACACATTGACTGCAGGCTGGAGTACAATGCTGAAAAACCTCACTGTTCACTGTACATTACACACTTTTGTGGCCCCATACTGTACACATTGCACAAAGATTAGTTCCATCTTTTCTGAAACTGTTATGTATTGTATGGTTTCACCCAGGTCCAGCGTTTGAGTGGGAGAATGCTCAATTCCTATTGGTTGTTACATCTGACAGCTCCCTATAAAAGGGCTAGCTGTCAGACTGCAAGTTGCTGGTTGTACATAGAAGTTGCCAAGTAAAGAAGTTCCTTTTGAAGTCTGTCTCCTGTCCTTATTCCCACAACCCAACAGAAACAGAATGCAGAGCTAAGTAAAGCCTACTTTGCACTATTTGTTTTTATAGAGTGCTTTAGCTTCAGGGCACCATCAGGTTTTCTGAAACTGGAAAAAGACTGTGTCTCCAACAAAAGCTATTAAATATGTGGAGAAAAATCAGGAATGGAGACTGGATGCAAATCAAGACTTCCAGCTTCCCATGAATGTTCTGCTTTTGATCTAGACAGTCATTCTCCTCCTGTGCTTATGCCAGTAAAATCACAACTGCAATGGGAAAAGGCAGCCATTATCTTTTAAGAGGGAAATCTCATGCCAGCAGAAGGGGGGGGGGGGAGAAATCAAAGCGCAGCACATTTCCTTTGCATAAAAGTCTGTAGAGATTCTCAGTCATCCAGGTCATGGTTGTCCCAAAGGTGCTTTTTCAGGAGGCAACTGGATTTTCTTGCTTTTTTTCTTTTGAAGACATTTCACTTCTCATCCAAGAAGCTTGTTCAGCTCTGACAGGATAGTGGAGAATGGAAGGATTTATATTCCTTGCAGACAGCTGGTAATTTGCATCCCTTTGGAGGGTTGTTGAAGCACTTGGACGTTTATCTGTGTCCTCAGGGTCACCTGAATAGTGTTCCTTTGCATGTACAATCCATCTATACCAAATTTCAGTTACATTAGTGTTCTAATGAATTGACAATTTTAGGTGGAGTTAGCTAGAATTTGCATGGGGCAAACATTACTTTTAATTTCAAGAGTATTAGTGGAATTTCTGGGTTGTGGTACCTATTCATATTTTAAGCTGGATAAAAAAGCTATCCAATGAGTCAAGAATCCTCTCCACCAATATAATTTTGGGAAGGAGAGCCTGAATGTTCATGGGGGAGGGATACGGTTGGGGGAAGGAGCTACCTCCAAAGTTTTGGGGAGGGAGTGTTGCACACAGAGTATTATTATGCATTGTCTTCTTCTGGGTGCAATTCAAGATGGTTGTTATTATGAGCCGAGGTGGCGCAGTGGTTAAAATGCAGCACTGCAGTTCAGCAGTTCAGCTGTTCAAATCTCACCGGCTCAAGTTTGATTCAGCCTTCCATCCTTCCGAGGTCGGTAAAATGAGGACCCAGATTGTTGGGGGCAATATGCTGAACTCTGTAAACCGCTTAGAGAGGGCTGTAAAGCACTATGAAGCAGTATATAAGTCTAAGTGCTATTGCTAAGTGCTATTGCTATTGTTAAAATCATACATAACTGAAGGCCTGGATATTTTTAAAATACATTTTATTAAAGGTTTTACAAATAACATAAAAATACCAACTAACCCCAATTAATAAAGGGGAAGGAAGGAAGGAAGGAAGGAAGGAAGGAAGGAAGGAAGGAAGGAAGGAAGGAAGGAAGGAAGGAAGGAGAAAAAAAGAAAAGGTACAGAAAGAGAGACCTAAAAGAAATCATAAGATGAACCTTTCAATGTTATCTTATGCAAGATTGATGTTTATTAAAATATGGATGATAGATATAACTATTTTTCAGATTATAGGAGGGTGGTTCTTATGGTTTCCTCAATCACCTTTTACTCCCTCATCCTTCCTTGTTCCAGATGTACATTGCTGGCCAGATGTTCAGGTGATTTCATCATCACAACTTGGACAACAGATCACTAGATCAGTGAAGGCTCCAAGAGTCATAAAAAGTAGTTCAGAAGATAACCCTTGCATCAGACATCTCATTGCCTAAACTGGGTTGTTTTTTTTTGGGGGGGGGGGTGATTAGAAAATGTTGTTTGGATAAGATATCTGTAACTTGCATGTCTCCAAGCCATTTGGGATACAGTGGGGAACCAGGCATGAAGGTGAGCTCAACTGCATTTGTTAAGGAGGAGTCTTCTGATGAGATTTTATTTTTCTTTGCTTAAGAAATGGAGCCTCTTCTGAAATAGTTACACAGACCATTAACCATTTTGAAATTATATTTTAATCATAAGCAAAGATATGTGTATGGGCTCTTACTCTCCACCCCAAAGGAATTGACAAAGACAATCTTTTTAGATAGAAGAATATTTCATAACTCATGTAGGAACAGTGAGTTTGATATATGTATAATAGATTTATTGTAATCACTAAGACACAATTCAGTTATGTGTGTAACATTTTCTGTTTAGTATTTGTTTAGAAATCCTTCAAGCTCCTAGCTAAATTCCAGACCCTCCCTTCTTGCTCCCTCCTCCCTCCCTCTGTCTCTGTCTCTGTCTCTGTCTCTGTCTCTGTCTCTGTCTGTCTGTCTCTCTCTCTCTCTCTCTCTCTCTCTCTCTCTCTCTCTCTGCCTGTGTGTAGATAGATAGATAGATAGATAGATAGATAGATAGATAGATAGATAGATAGATAGATAGATAGATAGATAGATAGATAGATAGATAGATGATAGATAGATAGATAGATAGATAGATAGATGATAGATAGATAGATAGATAGATAGATAGATAGATAGATAGATAGATAGATAGATAGATAGATAGATAGACAGACAGACAGACAGACTGATAGACAGATAGACAGATAGATAATAGATAAAGATTCCATTATCCCAAAGACTATATATGTGACTGGTATGAATGACATACCCATAGATATATCTAATACCTCTCTCTCTCATAATCTATACATACATACATACATACATACATACATACATACATACATACATACATACATACATACATACATACATACGTGTGTGTGTGAGAGAGTGTGTGTGTGTGTGTGTGTGTATGTTCTTTGATTGCTTTACAAGTTTTTCGGCAGACTTTTTAAGACTAGTTATCTCACCAGCATTGGCATTGATTATTTACTTAACTATGTTACTTATTTGTTAGTTTTATACTTTGCCTTGAGAGGGGAAAAAAGAGATGTGCATATAGCTTTCTTCCTATCATTTTGTTTCTCAACAACCCTGGAAGGTAAATTAAGCTGAGGGAGAGTGACTGATCCAAGTTGACTAAGGAGGTTGCATGGCTGAGCGTGGATGAGAAGAATTGAGTTACTCAGATTGTAAAAACTGTCTTCCATCTTTTTAACAAAACTTAAAAACTGCTTTAATTCCAATGATCAAATGGCTTAAAATAGGCTCAACTAAGTTTTTTTCAAACCCATTGGTATATTTCCAATTTAACTATTGTCTTCACTCTTTTTGTTTCAGGGTAATATCTAAGGCAGTGTTTCCCAACCTTGACAACTTGAAGATGTCTGGACTTCAACTCCCAGAATTCCCCAGCCAGCATTCTCTGGCTGGGGAATTCTGGGAGTTGAAGTCCAGACATCTTCAAGTTGCCAAGGTTGGGAAACACTGATCTAAGGTATCCAAAATCTGAAGCATCTTAAAATAAAACCAACTGTTTTTGTCAAACGTTTCAGAAAATGGAATAAAGTTTGCCACACTGCAAGTGGCTGTTCAGCTGGCTTATAGCAAGGTTTATACCAAGGAAACATTTTCATTTTTAATACTGCTGCAATCTCACTAGAGTGGACATTAGATGGCATATAAACTATTTCAAGGAAGATCATAAGAAACAAGGTAGTGCTCTGTTCTTCATTCCATGTTATGTCAATTGCATAGATACGTTGTCAAATTCAAAGCCAATGCACCTGGTTACATTAAATATATCTTTTCTAACAAGTCATTCAGTAATAGTATTATATCTCCAATGCATGAAATGATGCATGACACTGAAATATATGAGGCTCACCTCCATTTCATTCTGAGGTAAAGAAATAAGATACATTGTAATTACAGAACAGAGAACTAATAATAAAAGATAAATTGAAGCAAAAGTCCTCTTGCACTCTTCGAAATAAAAAAAAATGATAATGCAAACAGGAAAATTTAAAAAAATAAATGTAGTGTGTCCTACAGCAATATTGTCAAAATCTATGCAAGGTTATGACTCATACCCTGACTCTGCCATGTTTAAGTTGATCAGAATCACTTAATGCAGTCAGGATTCAGTTGGAGTGGCTAATCAATCAATGAGGGATGACATTTATTAAAGGATACTTAGTTTGCTTGAGCATGGTGAATTTTGAAAAGACATTTCTTTCCTCATGGGCATTTTCCTGATATAAACTATAGTCAGTATACTAATAATTGTAGAGAACTCCCACCCCACCAAAAATGAATACAAAATATTTGGCATAGCACTAACTCTAACTCTAAATTTGTCAACATTGATATGACTTCTCTAAGTCAGTCAGAAACTAACAATGACAACAGTACTATTAATGCTAAACTGTGGTTTTAGATACCAAAATGGTTCTCTGCACTCTTGTCACTTTATGTTTGTGACATCTCAACAAAGGGAACTTTAACTGAAAGAAAATAAATGGATGAGGGTCAGCTACAGAGCTTTGAGGAACATGAACCAAAATATCTCATATCCTGGGCCTACTTCTACTTCTCACGCTACCACCCTCTCTTCAACAATGAGACACTGGTGAAGCGGGCACAGCAGCACCTGCATTTTCTGTGTTTCATGAGAAAAGTACATCTTCCTTTCCCTGTCCTTATCACTTTCTATAGAAGGACAATTAAGAGCATCCTGTCATATTGCATTACTGTCTGGTTTACTAGCTGGATGCCCTTCCTGGTTTTTTCAGCAGATTATATATATGATCTGAAAAAAACTACGCATTGGCGACAGGAAGGGCATCCAGCCAGTAAACACTCAGTTCCATTCAGTTTCTCAGACTCCACCCCGCAAGGGATTATGGATTTGTTAAAGTATACCGATATGTATATGTATATGTATATGTATATGTATACCGATATGTACATGTACATGTATATATACCATGTGTATATATGCTTTATGTATGTGTATAGATAGATATATACTTTCTTTTGAGAGCAGGCAACAGAAATTCATTTTTAATGTGTGCCAGTGTGTTCACAGTAAAAAATGACTATAAAGGTTATCTTATCTTATCTTCAAGGAGTCCTTTGGTTTTGGTGTCTAATAAAATAATGAAATGCAGTCCAGTTAAATAGCAAAAAGCCAAATTTCTATTTTTGACAGTTGTTATAACTGTTATAAGTGAGAATTAATTTTTCTTCGGTCTCATACAAATCACTGTGAAGGTGCTGCAATTACATCATAATCTTATTTTCCATTGCTTGCATCTCATTTTCTTATTCATTACATGCAGATCTTTATGTTCTTTTAAAGTGCAGCAGACACAGCATACAATTCTAAAACCTTATTAGAACAACAACAATTATGGATTTCCACATCATAAATTTAATTTTTGGTACTTGGGAACTGACTCCTTCATAATGTCACAGAAGTATAATAGCTGTACTGTTTGTTTGTTTTTTGCTCTGGGTGTGATGGATTCTGGGAATGTGTCTTGTGAACTTATTTTGTTTTCATTTAAGGAAAGTGTCAGTGAGATACAACAAAGCTAGGCCAACTTCTTCTATAATTGATACCAATTTGAAAAGCAGAATTGAATTACATTAGTTTTAGATAAGCATCAACCATCTAATCTGGCTGAGTTCAAAACTCAGTCCAAGAGGTTTTATTGTATCTGCAGTGTATTCAAGCACTTTAATTTTTGCTACTTAGAGACTTTGTCATACCCCAGGGATGAACTGCAAAGAATTCATTGTTATCAGCAGGTCTGTGCAATTGAAAGGTTTGTTCAACTCATTCTGATCAATTCATTAAAGGTCTGAATGCCATCTGAAAGCCATCTCTACTAGTTGGATTTCTTTCACTATTTTTAATTCACAGTAATAGGTGTCAAGCAAAACATACAATGGAGGAATCCACCTTGTTCAAAACTTTTACTTTCTGAGAAAAGGAACATCTTTGCCTTGACCGAAGAATGGAAGCTTTAAAACGTTTAATGGTTTCATGGGAATTCCTTATCTGGAAAAGTAAGGTCAGATTTCCTTAGAAAAAGCTCAGCATTGGGGGGGGGGGGAGAGTGGTAAAAGCTTATGCCAAAGTTAGATATTGTTTTATATTCTATCCATTCGATAAGATTTTTGTTTCCTTTTAGAATCTAATGTGATTATACAAACATAAGGAAAAGGACAACTATCTGTACCTCATAAAATTAGTGAAAGGTAGACTGATATGTTCTTATTGAAAGCAGGTCACATAAATCCATAATTAAGAAAGTTCCATTTGCATTTAGGTAAACATAAGCAGAATTTCCAAGCAGATCTCACTGCCAACATTACAAGATTGGGGAGATATGTAATATGGTATAATGTGGAACCCTATCCTACATTTCCAATGTTCTAAGAATATAGTAGCCCATATGAGAATACTTAATGGTTACTTCATGCTTTCAAACATGTATATTTCGGGGGGCAATAGACTAATCCATTTGCCAAATTTCAAATACAGGTAGTCCTCAATTTACATCCATTCATTTAGTGAATGTTTGAAGTTACAATGGCATAGAAAAAATTGTCTTACGACTGTTTCTTGCACTTACAAACATTGCAGCAGCTCTATGGTCATAGAATAATAACTTTATTGTCACTTTAAATGTACACTAATTGGCATACATTAAAATGAAATTTTGTTGCGTTCAGCTCTCAAAGGGTCACTACTAGAGGTGGTATTTTGCTGGTTCGGACCAGTTCGGGCAAATCGGTAGTAGCGACCTGTGGATGGGCCCGCCCCCACCCACCTGCCCCGGCGCTATGCTGTCCTATTTAGGCTCATTTGAAGCCGCGTGAATGCATGCAAGCCGTGCGTGTGATCAAAATACATGCGCGGAAGGCCATGTGCATGCGCATGCGCTCACATTTGCAAACCAGTAGGGAAGGTAAGTGAATACCAGATCTGGTCACTACCTCAAATATAAACATGATAAACAAACAAAAATAAATAAATATGCATATACTCACATACACACGTATATTCTATGAATATAGTTGACCACTTTGGCAACTGGCGTGTATTTATGACAATTGCACTGTTTCGGGGTCATATGATCACCATTTCTTCGCAGCTGGTTTCTGACAAGCAAAGTCAATGGGAATCCAGATTCACTTAACAACCATATGATTCACTTAACAACTGCTATGATTGTTTAATGTCTGTGACAATAAGTCATAAAATGGAGCAAAATTCACTTAAGAACTGCCTTGCTTAGCAGTGGAAATTTTGGCCTCAGTTGTGATCATAAGTAGAGGACTACCAGTATGGATTTCCTGTGATGTACAGAAATGTCATGTATTGATATAAATCAAACATAAACCCTTCCTTTCTTCCTTCCTTTCTTCCTTTCTTCCTTCCCTCCCTCCCTCCCTCCCTCCCTACCTCATCCATATATTTCTAGATAATTCAAAGCATGTAACTTTGCAGAAAAGTGATTTGGCTGGATGCCTGATAAAGTGCTTTAAAAAGCCATTTAGCCAAAGAAATTGTCAACTTCATTTTGTATCTGTAGTTTTATTTGAAATATTGAATGTTTCTATTAGGCAAACTTTCTCTTTTGCTTCAGTTTTTCTAAACAGTCTTGGTCATCTTTCCTTGTCTGCATTTGTAAAATAAATTAACACAGGCAGAGAAAGAGAATATTCCATATTATATTATGTATTACTAAATGACATTTAGCAATGGGGTATGAACAGCTGACCTTTCTTCTGGACAGCATGTATTATCATCTTGATACTATGTGACTAAAATGCATCCTGATGTGCAGGCACTTACAATGAAGAGCTGTATCATACTGACAGAGCAAAATAATTGTGAAGGCGTAGTTTAATGGATTTGCATCACCCTATTAAAGTTTTGAAGAATGAAATCTACCATGGGACTCAACCTACATTATAGGGAGAGTTGCACAGTTACATTGATTAATCTGTAAAAAGAGGTTTTAGTAAAACCAGCTCTTTCTCATTGAAAAGGGATATAATCTGGATATATTTCCCAGCTGTTTGAGATAAGAGGAAAATATTGATGCTATCTCTAAGAGTCAGGGACACAAGAGAGCAGCCCATGGTAGAATTACAGCTTTTACAACTATAATCTTTTTTATTTTTATTTTATTTTGTTCCTTTAAGTCAGTTTTTGACTGCCAGTAATTGCCCTGTAGTTTTCTTGACAAGGTTTTTCAGAAATGATAAACTGAGAGAGAGTGACTGACCCAAGATCACCCACCTGGTTTTGTGCCTTAGGTGGAACTAGAATTCATGGTCTCCTGGTTTCTGCCTTCAATGCTTTTACCACTACACCGAACTGTCATTCTAATGCTGTGGATCAGCTCCTAGAAATGATGTTTGGCTGCTCGATGAGCCTCATTCAGAAATCTTTTCAAGTCTATAAGTACTTTTTAAAAGATTGGAAACCCTTTATGGACTATGAAGAAGAATAAAAATGACTTGATGATTCCTGGATTTGCTGATTGAAAAGAGTTGACTGTAAGTTGACTGTAAGTTGACAAGTTGACTCCAAACTTGACTGTAGAAAATACGACTTTAGCAACAGAGTGGTTAATGCCTGGAACTCACTACCTGACTCTGGTTTCGTCACCAAACCCCCAAAACTTTACCTTAGACCCGTGGTGGCGAACCTATGGCACGCGTGCCACAGGTGGCACATGGAGCCATAGCGGCCGGCACGCGAGGGTTCCCACCGGCAAACTGGAAGTGCGGAAAAACGCACTTCCGGTTTGTCGGTGTGCTGTTTTTTGCACTCCGGAGGGTTCAGGGAAGCTCCCTGAAGCTCCGGAATGCAAAAAACTACAAAACGGACAAACCGGAAGTGCACTTTTCCGCACTTCCGGTTTGTCCGTTTTGTAGTTTTTTGCATTCCGGAGCTTCAGGGAGCTTCCCTGAACCCTCCGGAGTGCAAAAAACAGCAAACCGGCAAACCGGAAGTTCGCACTTCCGGTTTGCCGGTTTCGTCGTCCCAGGCTCCGGTAAGCCTTTGCGCAGGGGTGGGGGTGTGTGCACATGCACAGGGGGCACCATGGGGGGGGTGTTGTGCGCATGTGTGTGGGGGAGTGAATGGGTGTGGGCATGCGAGCGCGCGTGAGCGCGCCCCCCCTTTTTGGCACGCGAGCCTAAAAAGGTTCGCCACCACTGCCTTAGACTGTCCACTGTTGACCTCACCCGATTTCTAAGAGGACAGTAAGGCGTGTGCATAATGTTCTAATGTTCCCTCTTATCAGTACCCATCTTATGTATATAAACAATGTTATATCTATGTATATTACCAATACGTACTTGACAAAAATAAATAAATAAAATAAAATAAAATATGGGAAGAAGCAAACTAGATGATGTAACCTTGATGGGAGAAGAATGACAACAAGTACATTCGCAACTGCTGTAAGGAAGATGAGAAATTGCTTCTTTAAATATCTCCTTTCTTTTTCTTTTCTTACGCACTTCACTTTATTTTCTCTTTTTCTTAATTTCTTTTTTATCCAAGTATACAAATATATTTTTATACTTGTGTTTAGTTGTATAAAGAATCTCTAATAAAAAGTATATTTCTTCCAGTTGTTCTCTTTTCTCTCTCTCTCTCTTTCTCTGTCTAGCACACACAAACACATTTTATAACTGGAAAGATTACTCTGTGTGTGCATGAAGCCTTAATATTAGTTTTGTTATGAATGTTGAGAAATAATGCAACTAATAATGAAAATATTTATCCTTATTCTTTCTAAGGGATATACAAAGGGATATATAAGGGATATATTTGCCAGGTAAAAGTTGAATGCAGAGATCTGAACGAATATAGTGCAATACTAATTATTTAATAAATACTATAAGTAATTCTTACTATGTAAAGTATTCTCTCAAACTATTTTATGATTTGGTGAGAATCCTTAAGATGCTGTAAATCTCCAATGAGTCAGATTTCAGGTCTTATTCTTAAAAACTGACAAATTTAGAACACATTGACAAGTTTATAAGGAACCAAGAAACCTATTAAAAGGCAAGTTGGAATTCTTATGGTTAGAATGGTGAACCTTTCCTTTTAAATTATATGACATATAAAACAAAAAAGATATATCCTAATGCAACAAATGCACATCAAAACATTTATATTGATCTGAGTTTTCCTTTGTGTCTTTTCCTTTGTGTTCTTTGTAAGCAACAAACAGATGATAAAGATTCCATGTGTGTCTTGCAAGTTTCTTTCATACTGCTTCTAATGTTCTCATTGATATAATAGCTATAGTTATGGAGTCCTTAGTACTCTTTGAATTGGTTGTATGCTTGCATACATTTAATTACTCAACTAGGTAACATCATTAGTGCTGATAAAGCTACTTAGTTTGATTATGGTGTTACCTACTTGGAGGATGATGATGATGATGATGATGATGATTATGATGATGATGATGAAGATGATGATGATGAGATGATGATGATGATGATGAAGATGATGATGATGAGATGATGATGATGATGATGATGATGATTGTTGTTGTTGTTGTTGTTATTATTATTATTATTATTATTATTATTATTATTATTATTATTATTATTATTATTATTATTATTATTAGTTATTAATGAGATTTATATACCGCCTCATAGTGCAAGCACTCTCTAAGCGGTTTACACCATTAAGCAATGTATATATTTTACATTGCCCCAACAATCTGGGTCCACATTTTACCAACTCGGAAGGATGGAAGGATGAGTCAACCCTGAGCCGGTGAGATTTGAACAGCTGAACTCTAATGATCACAGTCAGCTAAAGTAGCCTGCAGTACTGCTCTCTAACCGCTGTGCCACCTCAGCTGCTCTTCTTCTTCTTCTTCTTCCTCTTCTTCTTCTTCTTCTTCTTCTTCTTCTTCTTCTTCTTCTTCTTCTTCTTCTTCTTCTTCTTCTTCTTCTTCTTCTTCTTCTTCTTCTTCTTCTTCTTCTTGTCATTGTCATTGTCATTGTACATTGTACACAGTATACAACGAAATTCACATAATGCCCAAAGACCAGGCCCAACTCATATAACAATCCCAAAACACACACCCGCCACAAATTCCCCACCCTGAACCACTCAAACATCCATACAACAGACCAAATAATACTATCCAACAGCTCACTGATGGTGACCTTTTAGTTCATTGTTGAGTGCAATTATAGCTCTGGGATAAAAACTATTCAGAAAACGTGTGGTCCAAGTTTTAATTGTTCTGTATCTTCTGCCAGAAGGCAACAGTTCAAAAAGATTGTAAGCAAAATGGGAAGAGTCTCTGAGAATGTTGTGCAGCTTCCTCAAACAGTGAGATGTGAATGAAACATCTGCAAGCAAACAACCAAGCTCAGAGAGCACAAAGGACTCCACAATTCAACTCTGAGTTATATATATTCTCTTTAATTGGAGTTATAGTCATTATAGATAATACTTCTACATTAATAATGCTTAATATCTACCCCATCCCTACTTGAGATGCTTTTTAGTTTTGATTATGTGAGAACTACATACTTATGAAGCATTAAGAGATGCATATAGCAGTGTTAATAATTGGACTTCTTACAACTAGTTAAAGCTAATTCATTTTCCAAGGCAAAAATACTGACAAGTAATTGGAGATATTAAATGTTTTTCCTTTCAGAGGATTTTCATTTCTATGCTTATTTTAATAGAAAAAAAACAATAACAAAAAAGTGCAAAAATATGCTATAATAAATAGTTCCACATGAAATACTATTAGCATGTTAATATAAAAATGGGAGCTTCTAAAATCAATGATTAATATAGAGACTTTGAAGTTCTACAACACTGCATTGGAAAAGAAAATGGTATTTTATACCACGAAGGATCAGATATCAGGAGAAGATAATACATGCAGATTTTTATTTTTAGGCATTTTCCTGTGGTATATAATTGGTGAGGCTGGTAATACAGAAAATAAGCATATCCTGAAATATTTCTGCTTTCGTCTTATGGCCAAACCACAACGACATGTTGATAGAAAAGCAAATGATGGTGCAACGTTTTCTGAAATGCTAAAAAAAGGGGAGAATGAAGGATTTGTTTCAGCTTTGGGAAGATTATGGAATTATGTTTATACCATTCAGTTAAATGTCATTAAACGGTATTTGGCAATCACCTTTGTTTCAAGCTCTGTTATGCTTTATGCACTATGTATATATGAAAACAAATAAAATGACAGCACATATAACTTGTGGACAAAATATGACATGTTTCTTCAGTTTTGCTGCAGAAATGCTTTGTTTTTAATGTTCACATAGCCCTGGAGACTCACTTTCTGAAGAATATCTTGTAGACTTTAAAAAAGAAATGTCTATCTAGGCTACTGAACAAGAAGTCATACTCATTACCTAGCTAGAAGCTTATCAGGCATCCACAGCAAACCAAGATTGTGTCAAAGTGATGACATGGAGGTGATATTATTATAATGTAAGCTCTGCCCAACATTTGATGCAAGTGCATAAATTATTGGCACGTAGGATGAATCTAATTTCAATATTAGCAATAGTTTGAATCTCTTCACTATGCCTGAAACTAAGAGGTGATGCTCATAATATGTACCTCCTGGACTGTATACATTCTGTATACCTCTTTAAGGCTTGAAAGTGGCCTCCAAAATGCTGATGCTAAATTATAAGTGGATGACTTTATTATGTAATCATTAAAGAACTGAACTAGAGCTGGGAAGTCTAAGAATATCCCCAGCCATGGAAGTTCACTGGCTTAACTTTAACTGTCTTGAGCTCCTGGAGAAAAGGCAGGATATAAATGTAATAAATACATTAATTTGTTAAATAAGTTGATATAGCTGGAACATGAGTAGTTGGTTCTACTTTATACAATAAATGGAATAATACTTATGGATCCCTATATCCTGCGGTGGGTTGCTTCCGGTTCGGCCCGTTTCAGCAAACCGGTAGCAGTGGTGGCGGGAGGATCTGCCCACCCACCCGGGATGCTTCTGCGCATGCACAGAAGCATCGCACGCAAGAGCGAGCGCGCGCGCAAACCGGTAGCGACGGGATTTACAACCCACTACTGCCTATATCGTATTACTGAATATTCATTACAGATAGGCAAATTCAACATCAGAGCAACAAAAGTATACCATGATGTCACAATTTAAGGGAATATTAAAGTTAAAATCACATAAGCTCAGAGCATATTTATTTCCCTTTTTTGTTTAACAAGGATCAGATTTCTTTTGCTTTGCACTAGTGTATAAATAGAAGCTATTCTAAAACATGAAATGGCAAGGAATAGAAATGTTAATTGTGGTTACTTTAGATATAAACCACACAACACAGCTCTCTGAACAGAAGGGATTAAGATCATTAGGTCCGGGATCTACAATTAACTAGCTGCACCACTGATTTATTTATTTGTTGGTGTGTTCATTTATTTATTTGCCCCTAACTATAGAATGCCAAACCCAACAGACTCATGGAAGTTTGCAACATAACAAGTCCACAAGAAAATAAATTATTCCAAACCCAAATCCTAGTAACAGAGTATACTGTATCTCACATATCATAATTAATGTAAAAAGAGAGTGCTATTTGCTTTATGCAATGTCTTCCAATTTCAGATCACAGATCAACTGCTGGGGGTGAAAATCATCTCTAAAGCATACAGTAGTTCCCTCTATGCATCAGGTCCAAATGTATGCAGAACAAGCCTGTGGTAGTCATGGCCATAAACTTTTGAACTCTCCAAAACCCCTTTTCCAAGGTATGGTGGTTGAAATCCATCAGCACCAACTACCTTTATTTATATTAATTTATTGTGTATGCTCTCCCAACACCCAACAACTCTGGGAAGTTATCAGCTCTGCAATAAGCACCACAAGGTCAGGAAATAAGCCTGTTGTGTAGTAAAGTGTGCAGTACGATGGCAAGATCCCTAGCTTAGCCCAAACAGGCATTTATATTTAATGATTTCCATAGCAGATTATTTCAGACAATTATTTCTATGTAACCTCACATGCTCTAAGATTATGACTGATAGAAAACCCAAACTCAACATCAGCTGGGTTTCATCAATACATAACAGGCCTGCACATTCATTCAAAGCCTGACTCTAGCAACCAACTGCAGCAAAAGACCATACTGAATTGCTACCCACCTTTCTACCTTCTTTTCCAAAATGATAGTCTTTCTGTAGAATGCTGAGCTAGGTAAGAAAGTAGGAGGCAAAATAATTCCTGTCACTGTTTGTTCCGTTGTGTGTTTGTAATAGCCGAGACAGGATGCTCTCTTCCCAGGTCCCAATATTCTTTATATCCCACCATCTTCTTTTCTATTCTGGAGTCTGGCCTTGAATCCATTGCTCACATTGCTCTTTTCATTTTCTCCTGATGGGTCTATTAACCACCTTGTTTATCCACTCCAAAATGTAAATCAGTTTCTGCCTTGCCTTCCATAGCCCGTCCATTTCACTTTCCAGGTCCATCTTTGTCAGTCCCCAGCAGCATCAATGCCCATTATCTCATTAACTAAAAAGTGACTAACAGTTACTTTTGCTAACTGGCACATTCTCATGGCCTCTGGTGATTGACCATTAATTGTCTATTGGGTACAGCTATCCAGTCAGATTCTTCACTCAGTTGTTCTAGACCTTTCCCTGGGCTACCTGTATTACCCACTTTTTGATCATTAATAGCCATGCTAAATAACTCACAGACATGGTCCAAGCCCACCATTCACATCTCTTCTACTCCAATTGTCCTTCCATGAAATTAGTCACAAATGCTTCCAGCTTATTTACTTTATAAACCCTGCTATGGTATTTTCACCATTTAAATTCCACAATCCCTCTGAAGCATCTTCCTTCCTTCCTGTCAAACAGAAAATGCTATGAATATGCAGAAATTATCATGAACTAGATGGTGTTTCCTTCAGTTCCTTGATAGGATAATGCAAAGAATGTCATTCAATTAGTACTCTGCCCTGAATTGCTTAAGTAAAATCCACTCCACAGAAAAGGAGAACAAAATAAGCTGTTATCACCTTTGTTTTGTATGCATTTCTCCGGGTTTTGCTAAAAGAAAAAGAAATCTGAGCAGTTGCTGGGAGTAGAAGCTTTTTGAATACAAAGTCAGGTTTTTTTCTTGCATTTAATGAACTATTGGAAAATGCCATCAGACAAGTACTGTGATGGAATCACTACTTCTTTCAATATGGTGTACTGTTTTGTACCCTGAAGCTGAAACTCAAATACTTTGGCGACCTAATGAGAAGACAGGCCTCACTGGAAAAGATCCCGATGTCGGGAAAGATTTAAGGCAAAAAGAAAAGGATGAGGACAGTTGGGGATGAGATGGTTAGATGTCATAGACGCAATGAACATGAATTTGAGCAAATTCTGGGATATAGTGGAGGACAGGGGAGTCTAGTGTGCTATGATCCATGGGATCACAAAGTGTCAGACATGACTTAGCAAGTAAAAAATAACAACAAATTGCATTGTACCAGAGGTGGGTTCCTACCGGTTCTAACCGGTTCTTTAGAACCGTTAGTAAATCGTCGATGACATCATGGAGCCGGTTTTGTCGGTGTCTCTGTGGGTGCCGCCATCTTGGATTTTGCTTCTGCGCATGCACGGCGCAACCCTGAGCGAACCGGCAGCAAAAGGATCCAGAACCCACCCCTGCATTGTACCATATCCAGAGCAGGGCTGTGAGACAGGAAGAATAGCTTTATTTGAAGCATTAAGCATATCTAAGATAAGATAAATTTAAGTTTATGTAATTTGTTTTAGGACAAATTCTATTAACAAATAATTGTTAACTTTATAATTTTTTGGGGGGTATAACAATAGATAAGACAATAGCTGTCTGTATTTAGTACATTCTTCCTAGGTTTGATAAAATAAAAGGGGGTTGGACCTCTACAAACATATCTTTATAGTTCACACTGCTTTATTTTCGTGTCTGAAACTTGAATAACATATTGTGATAAATGACAATCTCAAAGTGGCCTAATCAAAAAATGCATGGTAATAACTCATTGTTAAGGGATTCTCTTTTTCAAAATCTCAGCAGTGATTTGATGTTTTTTTTAGTGCAGTTAATAAATGCTGTCTCCTTATTCAGTGGTGGGCAGAAAAAATACTATTAATGGGAAAACTCCTGCCCAGATCCTTGTTTGTGACCATCATTAAGGAAATATTACTCCATTTTTACTTTTTATTCCAGTTATATATATAATACCAGTTTTTGGTTTTTAAAAAAGATCTTTTTCTTAATAATTTCACCTAGAAAAGCATAGCTGGAGGTCATTTTTCCTTTCACCCTTCCTTTATTTTCAATCACTTCCTTTAATTTCAAGGATAATGTGAGGGAATGAGAAAAAGTGTTCCTGAAGAAATAAATTATTAAGTTGCAGAACTGCCACTGACAACAGAGATTCTGATGAACTCAGTTGGGTTCATGTAAGCAAGTGCTTCGGTAGAGAGAAAGAATACAACTCCAAGGAAAGCTTGACAGGTATAGCATAATAAGATTGTAGATACCTGGCCAAGTTAAAATAGAAATGCTTATTGACTCTAGCACTGATTTTATTCCAAGCTGAACAAAATGATAAGCAAATCCTTATGCCCAGATAGGTAAGACATAATTAAACAAACCTGTTTCAGGAATGGTTAACTACATTTAGAAAATAGAAAGGAATTAATATACCTACTAACTAGAAAATGATGTATTTTTTTAAAATGGTGGATGGCCAACAAAGCTTTTTGGATAAATAGCACCTGTATTCTCAGTTTTTCCAAGTCCTTGAACTAAATTATGGCTTCCTTTTGACTTTCTTCAAAATGAGCTCAAGAGTTTAGAAACTGCTATATGATATTTATTAAATAATTTAAGAAAGCTCTCACAAGCATATTAGATTTGCAATAAAAAAAGAAGGAAAAGGGCTGTGCAATGAGAAAGAAATTGGCAGAACTGGCTTTGCTTAGGATGATGTTTCCAACACCACCACTGATGCCTGAAAAGCACATGGTGACACATCCGTTACAGTGGATGTCACAGCAAACATTCAGGCAATATTACAAAAAGCACAGCTGATGCTGAAATGATGAAATTCTGGAGTTATTCTCTGGAGATAAAATGGTAATAGCAGCTAGTCATGGATCATTCTACCAGTAACTCTATGAAATTGAAATATTCATGGAGGAAGCCAGCAACTAATAAAACCTGGTTTGGATTGTTCAGTAAAAGAAGGCAGGCAGGAAAGAATGTAAAACAATAAATGCATTTTTGTAGATGTCCATCCATTTCATTTACGGGAAAGTATTCACTGTCTCAGGGTGTATATGCAATACAACTATTTTGATGTAAGTTGTTTACCTGGACCTATTTAGTAGTGAGGTATTGATATATAGGGAGCCCCAGTTCTTTTAACAAGAATTGCAGGAAAGAATGGTGAGATATAATTCATAAGTAATGCAATGAAAGGATGTACAAAACAGGTATGTTCCATCTTAGTACTTCACTGTAAGTGGTGTCAATGACCCAAAGACCATTGACTAGCCAGAGAAATAGTCAAGCAAAAAAAATCTGTACTGATGTAGAAAATAAAAATATTTCTTCATTTGATGCATTTGCCTTAATTAATCAAATCACCTTCAAATCATATCATTCCAAGTGAAGCTATGCTTAACCTTTATAGACTGTATACCTGAGTAATGTGATCTAAGTTGGTGTATTTTCTGAAACAGACCACTATTAATACACCATTGTCTCAGAATAGTGGTGAACATTTGCAAAGGCTAATTGGATTTTTATTTAAGATAAAAATCAGAGACATAAACATTTCACCCTCTGCCATTCTTCAGTGATAACCGTTTGTTGGTGTTGGTCTGGAATTTAAATTTATATGGCTAATCAGCAAAAATTATGGGGATCCTGCTAGCAGTTTCATAGCTCTACAGGGTTGTGATGAGGGCAGACCCAAGTGGTTAATTAAGCCCATATACAATACATAAGAGCAGGGGTGTCAAAATGGTGGCCTGTGGGCGGGATGCATCACGCACAGGCCACGCCCACCCCAGCTCTGCAACAGCAAAAAATGTCACAATATGTCACAATAGATCATGTAACACGATTGAGTTTGACACCCGTGCATAAGAGGAAAGGGCAGAAAAAGATATGACAGGACAAAAGAGTGAGAATATTATTGGATCAGCTTCAATTGAAAGTGCCATTCAATATGGCTGCCCAGAAACTTCAACTACTACAAATCATAGTCACCCAAATATTTTCTGGATTTGAATATGGCTGGAGACATAAAAATCTTGTGGTATTTTATTTGATCATTCTTTCACTGTCTTGTGTAGCTGTTTCTCCATTGCTTACAGTCAGCTGTGACTGCAGAGCCGTCAAGACATAGCTCTTCCTGCAGGCAGGGGGTTGAGACTAGTTTTTATCCGAGATCTCCCCCATTATGTATGTTGTTGAATGTCTTTTAACTTTTTTAATGTTTTAAAATTGTTTTTAAATGAATGTTTAGTGTTTAGTGTTCTTTTAAAATGTTGTACGCCGCCCTGAGTCCTTAGGAGTAGGGCAGCATAGAAAAACCTAATAATAATAAATAAATAAATAAATATGAATCCGCCTACTCTCCCATCCTGTCCTGGCAGCTTTAGCAAAATGGGTCTCACTTGTACCTCAAATCAGGCTGGACAGGAAGGTTGTAAAACCTGAGTGTGCACTAGCAGGTAAAAAAAAAGGGGGGGGAAGCCTTTTCAGTTTTGTGGGACACATTGCATGCCCATATATTTACTTATATTTCATGTTTCTAGACTGCCTATCTCTTTCAAGGAGAGCCTGTGGGCAGTGTACACTATAATTGACATATTATTGCCAAATTCAATAAATTGAATGCACTGTAGGGAGAAGTCATTGGATTTACATACCCTTTAACATCACAAGCCTTTAGTTCTTTGTCAAAACACGGCTCTGGAAAAAGTAGAAGAGACAGAATGACAACTCTATGTGTTCAGCTGATCCCTCATTTTTCTTGTTACTTGTATGAGTAGGAATTATTTCCACTCACATCTTAGTTGATATCAGTGCTGTCTTGACAAAGCTGACAACTATGTTAATATGGTGATGGAAGGAGATAGCTCTTTAGTTGACATGACCCTGAGGAATATATGGTTTTTAATTCAGTTGAGCAGAGCTAATAGAAAAAGCGAAGGCAACATTAATAAGGGAGTGCTTAGAAGCATTGGATATGCTTTTAAGAATGCTTATCAACTGAAATACCAATTCTCCGATCCAATTTTTGGAGTTTCTACAATAACCAGGACCACTAACCAATTATTATTATTTTTTATTAAACAGTTTTCTTCATTTTATATCACAATTTCAATCCTTACAGCGCTCAGGTATCAATATATCTCCTAAGTACATGCAAATTATTTTTGTTATTCTTCCTTTCCTTTTGTGTACATATCTATTCTATACAATGCGTCAATGTTGTGATTATATATCTATATATATAGCAATAGCACTTAGACTTATATACCGCTTCATAGTGCTTTACAGCCCTCTCTAAGCGGTTTACAGAGTTCAGCATATTGCCCCCAACAATCTGGGTCCTCATTTTACCCACCTCGGAAGGATGGAAGGCTGAGTAAACCTTGAGCCGGTGAGATTTGAACAGCTGAACTGCTGAACTGCAGTGCTGTACTTTAACTACTGCGCCACCTCGGCTCTATACCATTTCTCCTATCCAGTTTTTTGGGTTTCTACAATAACCAGGACCACTAACCAATTAAATGGATTGGGTTTCCATAATACACTGGAAGAAAATACGGTTGGCTAGTTGGTGTTTCAGCGTATCATGAGAATGTAGCTTCTTTGATAGACTTTGTTAGGCTTCAGATAACCTTTCATTGTGAATTATCTTGTTTTGTTTCCAGATTGTCGTTGTCTTTCATTTTTAAGCTTCCTATCTTTGCATGTACTTCATTCATCATTCTACTTAGCAGAGAAAATGAATTAAGGATAGAAAGAAGGATTATTTGCACAAGAACTGTTGAACTGCAGCGCCAACATTGAAGACAATAGAAATGATCACTTTACCGCCTGATGTTAATTGTGGTGGTCATGTATTGGTAAGGCCCCTGTCCCATTTTTGTAATGTTTATAGTTGTAGCTGTTTTAGTCTGAATTGCCTGTGAATTTTAATTAGTGTATTTTTTAAAAAAATATTATTATTATTATCTCGTTTATTCATTGAACATGAAACTCAGTCAACTGAGCCGAGATGGCGCAGTGGTTAAATGCAGCACTGCAGGCTACTGCTAGTTCAGCAGTTCAGCTGTTCAAATCTCACCGGCTCAAGGTTGACTCAGCCTTCCATCCTTCTGAGGTGGGTAAAATGAGGACCAGATTGTTGGGGACAATATGCTGAACTCTGTAAACCGCTTAGAGAGGGCTGTAAAGCACTATGAAGTGGTATATAAGTCTAAGTGCTAAGTGCTATTGCTATTGCTAACTCAACATTTAAAAAAGTGTCACAAATACTACTGACTGATGCTAATGGTTGATGCGGGTTGCTGCCAGCGTCTTAGGTATCAACCAAGTATCTTCTTAAAGTATATGATGTTCCGAGTAGCACAGTTTTTTACAGTTCCGCTGGTGTTATTGCAGGAAGCTGCAATTTCTTGATGTGTTTTGTGAAATTCTTGGACATGGTACCAAGTGCCCCAATGACAATGGGTATCACTGTTACATGTTTCATCCATAGCCATGTAGTTTCAATGACCAGGTCGCGATATTTTGTATTATTTATTATTTATTATTTATTATTTATTATTTATTATTTATTATTTATTATTTATTATATATTATTATTATTATTATTATTATTATTATTATTATTATTATTATTATTTATTATTATTATTATTATTATTATTATTATTATTATTATTATTATTATTATTATTATTATTATTATTATTATTATTATTATTATTATTATTTGTTGTTGTTGTTGTTGTTGTTGTTGTTGTTGTTGTTGTTGTAATCCACCCAACATCTTCTGGAGTCAGCAACCATAACAAATCTAATTAATTTAATTTAACCAAATAAGTTAAATTAGATGGGTAAGACCTTAAAGATTCTCATGAGAAAAAAGTAGCTTTGAGGAAGCATTTGAAGGAAGTAGCAGATTAATCATTACACAGGAATTTTGGAAGGCAATTCCATGCATAACTAATAAATGCACCCAAGGAAACATGGCTGAGGAGGGTAGAGGAATAAAACCCATGTCCAAGTCATAGCACTGTATGTTACATAACTTCACAGAATTGTCTTTCTATTACTTTGGGTCTATAGAAGTACAGACCAATCACAGTTACTAACAACTAATTAAATTGCAATGAGGAAAATATAAAATCTTGGATTGTTAATATTAATGTGCCCATTACTCATATCCTGTTAAATCAATCAGTTATTATAGTTAAAGCAAATCATAATAGTATTTTGAGAATATTATTTAAGAATTTGTAGAGGCAAATTATGGTTTAATTTGCATGGATGATATTAGTACATAGGGATAGAAGGATATATCTCCCCAAAAAAGAGAACAGATAATTTTGAAATGTGTTATAAACATTTTGAGGGTCAGTTTGCTGTAATGGTTAAGGCATCAGACTGGAGACCATGGGTTGTAGTGTCACTTTAGGCATAAAGCCAGTTGGGTGACCTTGGGCTACTCACTCTTTTTCAGCCCTAGGAAAGAGGCAATAGCAAACCACTTTTGAAAACCTTGCCAAGAAAACTGCAGGAACTTGTCCAGGCAGCATCTGAGACATGATTGAATGGAAGAAAAAAAAAATAAACATTTTAATAACAAGCCATGGATAAATTGTTAGAAGAGAAAGCAATTGGATATGCTATACACATCAGACTCCAATATAGAGCAAGGAGTTATATTTTCAGTACCATTATGCTGAACTAATTTGATAAATTATATCTATCATATCATATATCCAGGTGTGTGTGTGTGTGTGTGTGTGTGTGTGTGAGAGAGAGAGAGAGAGAGAGAGAGAGAGAGAGAGAGAGAGAGAGAGAGAGAGAGAGAGAGAGAGAGAGAGAGAGAGAGATGATAAATAGATTATGAATTACTCTTAGACATGCAACAATCTTTTTTAACTATGAAAGGGAAAGGGAATTGGTCATTGGATCGATTTTCATTGGAGAATATCATTTTGTGCAATGCATTTTGTATTTGCTGTGAGAATGATACAAGAAGAGCAGAGATTATTTTATACAACTCCTTCCCCTTATTTGAAACAATGCTTTGGGAAAATCTGTGACATTTATGATTAGTAGAATTTATTTGCCTTTTCTATGATTTCATTTTCGATTGGGCTATCTGAACATAGCTAAATCTGCAACCTCTTAAGATGAAGAAATGGCACTTCCTTTCCTTAAGATGATGCACTTTCTTTCTCAATTATTTTGATTTTTCACATTTTAAGCACCCACTTAACATGAAACTGCCAATGGTTAATTGTCATATTGTATGTAGCATTAAAATGATATGATCATAATATTTGAGCTTTGCATCTGTCAGTGATACTTAGAGATTCCTTGTTTTATGGTACTGCAGAAAAGAGCTTTCATAATGTGTAGGTAGAGTTATAAATATCATCTTTTTACAGGCACATCCTTGCAGATCTGTTTCTCCTGACGTACTCGCCCATGATGCTGTCATAACCTTACCAGAAATAATATATTTAAAAAGTGCATTTCCAGCACTGCAAAATTATTCTTGGAAAGATTGCCTTCTGGGAACAATATTGTAGCTAAGGCCTTAAATAACTTTTAAAAAGTGAACTATACACATAATAAATCAATTGGAGCACTGATCCCAAGTCATAGGTACTTAGTTGATTGCCTTTCTACAGACTGACTTGTTAATGTCAGTCATCGAACCTGCAATATGAGTTTTTGAAACATAATACATTTCCTTTATGTTGGCCAGCCAATGAGATTTGTTATTGGAGTTTGATTGTGAGATAAGCAATGCATATTTGTTAGATTTTGTTAGAAATGTTAGACATTGGTTCATATCAGTATTTCTCAAGCTTGACTATTTTCAGATGGATGAGAAATTCTGGGAAGAATTCTAGGAGTTGATGTCCCACCATCTTAAAGTGTCCAAAGTTGAGAAAAACTGTCTTATATAATCTTGACCTGGTATGACAGTGATGGTGAACCTATGGTGGCACAGGTGGCACGGGGAGCCATATCTGCCGGCACGCGAGCCATTGCCTAGCTCAGCTCCAGCACGCATGTGCGTGCTGGCCAGATGATTTTTGGCTCGCACGGAGACTCTGGGAGAGCATTTTCGATTTCTGGAAGGCCTCCGGGAGGATGGGGAGGGCATTTTTGCCCTCCCCAGGCTCCAGGGAAGCCTCTGGAGCCTGGGGAGGGTGAAAAATGGGCCTACTGGGCCCACCAGAAGTTGAGAAATGGGCCATTTCCAGCCTTCAGAGAGCCTCTGGGGGTTTGGGGGAGGCCGTTTTCACCCTCCCCAGGCATGGAATTATAGGTATGGGCACTCGCGCATGTGCGATAGCACGCGTGCACGCACTTTCAGAAAAAAAGGTTCGCCATCACTGTCCTATGATATCTTTCTTAATTGTTCCTATTTTACCAATTTGCAATTGTTCAGAAAACAACTGACATCAGTCACAAAAAGGGCACAGTTCAATTAGTTTTTTTGATGGCAATCATGTAAATTCATCAGCATTCATTAATATTGGATGGAGAGGGGAGATGGAGTGATGCTAGACCTGTTGTGATATCATCATAGAAATAATACAATTTACATTTGTAATTTGCATCATTTGTGCAATGATTCTTAATTACATGAGATGACATATATAACGCAGTCTCTGGATAGCTTTGGTTAAACTGTTAAACTATTCCACTTCTTTATTTGCACATGATGCACTAGGTTGTTGTTGTACATCAGGCATCTTAGTCATTTAACTGTAATGCCACCACAGTAGAAATATCAACCATGCTATTTCAGATTCAATTGTCATACTGCAGTCCAAGATTTTAGACCTTGAGGCAGTAGTATATATAGTGGGCATATGGGGGCCTAATTTTGATCCAAGTATTTTTATATACCCCCCCAGATAATTATATTAGATGGTAATATAAAATTGCAATTCACAAAGTATTTATATAATGATCTAGGGTAAAATATGTACATTGAAGAGCCGTGATGGAGCCGAGTGCTTAGAATGCATTATTGCACGCTATTTTTGCTGACTGCCAGCAATCTGATTCTCACTGGCTCAAGTTTGACTCAGCCTTCCATCTTTCTGAGGTTGGTAAAATGAGGACCCAGATTGTTGAGGGAAATATGCTGATTCCATCAACCACTTATAGAGGGCTGTAAAGCACTGAAAAGTGGTATGTAAGTCTAAGTGCTATTGCTATTATCTCCGTAACACCTTTTGTCCATAGCCTCAGTTCCCAACTGCCAAGAATAATAACTGAGCATGAATAACAAGTAGCATTAATTGTAGAAAGATAAAGTCTCCACAGACTTTACTCCACAGAAAAGTCTCCACAGATCAGCAGGATTACAGATATAAAGGACAGTAGTATCAGATGCTCATACTTCATATACTTTGGTTTTAGCTCACAATGAGAGGCCATGTATCTGTAAATATTTCCTGTTTTGTGTATATACAGGTAGATGGTCAAAAACAGGTTGTTTTAATGGTCAAAAACATGGCTGTCTTTGATGCATTAAAATGTAATAACTTTACTCTTAAAAATCTTGGGTATAGATAGATTCCAGTTTTCATGAATGTCTGTACTTTTCTTCAGAATAATTTTTAAAAACCGGTCTAAATATCTTCAGCCATTTACTTCATTTGTATCAATTCTTTCCCATGCTTCCCTTTACATGGCTTTATTAGCCAGATTGTTAACTGAAAAGAAAAACCATTTACTTTGTAAATGAAGGCATTCTCAGAGCTAGTGTTAATATTTGCATTTTCCCCAAACTCTTCAGGATTGACATAAAAAAAATTCAAGAACTATAAGAGCAAATGAGTTATGTGTTATATTTTTATGATACTGTATGATGCTATATGTTTGAAATGATTAGCCTGATACCAGCACCTGTGCCATTGACAGAATCACCCAGAATCAGTGATAAATTGGTACAGTATGTTTGTTCACCACACACTTTAAATAGGGATATACTCAGCTTCTATTTGAATTCAGGCGTCGTTCAAATGCTGAATTTAGATTTCAGAAAAAAAGTGCAGATCTTTAGATTATAACTCCTGTCCGCCCCAATTAAATTGTTCAAAATATATGAAGGGCCTGAGATTGAATGAGGTTGATTTATCTGAATATGTATTTAGAGCCTTGAAGATGGGGATTGGTTCTGACAGTGATTTTGAATTCTCTCAGTTAACAAATTCTTATAGTTGTTTATTGCAAGATGTTAACACAAAGACATTACACTGTCTAATGCAGTGTTTCTTCAATCTTGGCAGCTTTCAGAAGTGTGGACTTCAAACTCCAGAATTCCTCAGCCTCCAGGGAAAATCCCAGGGAGGTGAAGTCCACACTTCTGAAAGTTACCAAGGTTGAGAAACATTGGTTTGATGCTTTCTTGTAATTATATGTTTAGAGCAGAGGCAGGTTTCAGCAGGTTCTGACCAGTTCTGGAGAACAGTAGTGGAAATTTTGAGTAGTTTGGAGAACCGGTAAATACCACCTCTGACTGGCTCCGCCCCCATCTATTCTCTGCCTCCTGAGTCCCAGCTGATCGGGAGGAAATAGGAATTTTGCAGTAACCTTTCTCTGGAGTGGGGTGGGAATGGAGATTTTACAGGATCCTTTCCCTGGAGTGGGGTGGGAATGGAGATTTTACAGTATCTTTCCCTTGCCACGCCCACCAAGCCATGCCCGCCAAGCCATGCCACGCCCACCAAGCCACACCCACAGAACCGGCAGCAAAAAAATTTGAAACCCACCATTAGTTTAGAGTAATATTTTATTGAGAACTGGAAACTTTCCTTCCCTCTCTTTCTCCTGTTACATGCACAAATATTCATATCAGAACCCAATTGTATTTAAGAATGGATTCAAAATGAAGCTTCCCTAGATTCACATTGGTATGGTAGGGATCCCTACCACATTGATATTTCCAGCATCCCTTTCCCTTGGTAGGATAAAAATTGTAGAGTTCAACAACATTCATTAAAACAAAGGTTTCCCAACCCTTGTTATGAAGTGATAAATGCAAAACATTAAATAAATCTTCGTATTCAAAAAGTAGGCAACTTTGTTACAGATATATCTTTTAAAGTATGTTTAAATTAAATAGTGCCTACATTTCACAAACTCAGCATGATTTGGCTATATAATTTTTGGGCCTTTTATTTAAATGTTAAACTTATTTAAGAGATTGGTAGGTTTCACCCAGATGCCAACTCATGAGGGCAATGTATTTTCAGTTCCAGGTATAAACTCATTATTTTCTAACTCCAATTTTGCAGAGGGGATTTGGGGTGACAATTTTAGACTTGCTGAGGAAAAAGTATCAAGAAACACAATCTGCATAAGAAGAAGAGAGTTAAAGGGAGTTAAATGAAGTTCTTCATGTCTCTGCTTTGGCCCTGGGTGACATCTTTCCTCAGTTAACTTGGGAGTCACCAAACTATCCTTAATGCAATAAGCAGAAGTTTATTTATGGTAGACTATACTGATAGGAAGCAGCACCATTTTACAAAATAGCATCAAAGGGGACCTCACTGAACACTTTATCCCTTTAAGACTTCATAAAATCCAGCCTTAGAGCCTGAACAAGGATGAGATCAGGCAATCCTCCTTGTATGATGCCAGCAAGACCATTACAGAAAGAAATTTTGAGTTCAAGGAAGGGAGGAAGTGCGAGAAAGACACTTAATAATGTTGCCTTAATTACACTATGTGTTATGTGGGAGAAATACTTTGGTAGGCTTTCAAGGTGTTGTTACATTACCCAACAGCAATAAATATCTTTCCACAAGTGCAAAAGATTCTTGTTTCTTGAGCATGCCAGGACTTGACAGTTTTTTTTGTTATGTATACCTCCTCCTCTGAGTTCAAGAATCTGTTTTGTAACATCCCTATTTCCTTCATTGTCTTCTGCCTCCTTTGCATTTTCAAACTCTATTAGATAACCATCCAGGGGTGAAATCCTCTGAAATCTGCTACTGGTTTGCTTCACGCACACTTTGCACATGCATGTGTGCTGCACGCGCATGCGCGCCGCAGGCACTACCGTGCAGCGCTGAAAAAGGAGCATTTTAAAGCCATCAGAGTCTGCAAAGGTAAGGAGAACAGCAAGGGGGGGATCAGCTGTGCCGCACGATTTAGATTAGCTAGAAAGCAGGAAATCCTGCTTTCTAGCTAATCAGATCGCGCGGCACAGCTGATCGTCGCACAGCTGATCGTTGGATATACCGGTTCACCTGAAACGGTAGCATTTTTTACTACCAGTTCGAGTGAACCAGTCTGAACCGGTAGCATTTCACCCCTGTAAAACATCATCTTTGCCCAAAAGTGAGCTTGATAAAAATCATGAGTAGAAGAAAGCTAGCTATTAACCTGAGGTGGAAAAGCTAAGTCAGTTTATATCTTGTGCAATATCCTAGTTATGCTAGCACTGCAACTTTTCTGGAGAGAGAGCTCTGATGTTGTTCCAGGGATCTGTTTGGAGCTACTCTCCCAGCTTAGGAGTCACAGCCCTGAGTGCTTTTACTACCATTAGGATAATTTTTGCCTTTACCTTCCACATTCTCTTTAATTCTTCCATCAAAGTGGTACTTCTCTAGCTTCTCATACTTCTTCCTAAAGTTGCAGTTACTTGGTGCTGCTACATCTATCATCACTGCTGATTTCTGGTCCTTGTCTACCACTATGATGCCTATTGATTGGCTAGTACCTGCCTGTCTGACTGAATCTAGAAGTTCTAAGATCTTGAAACAGGCCCATGGGAATAATAATTTCTGTGAACTCCTGAGCTATTTCTGACTCCACTAACAAGGAAGGCAAGTTGAAATCCCCTAGTATCATAAGCCTGGGAAATTCCACCACATAGCTCCCAGTGAAGTCTAGGAGCTGAGGCAGGGAAACTGATACACATCAAGGAGATTAGCAGCAGCCCTAACTGGTCCCTAGAGCCCACCTTAAGAAAAAGAGACTCACCACTGGGCATTTGTATAGTTGCACCACTGGTAGCAGCCAGATCCTCTTGGGTAACAACATTTATACCACCTTCATTATCCTCTGTTCCAGGATGGTGCCAGGCACATTTCTGAGAAAAGAATCATTTCCTCTGGTGCCAGCCAGGTCTTTGTGATACATGCCATATCAACATTCTTCACAATATCAAATTAGCAATAAGAGGACCTTCATATAGGATGACCTGGCACTTAAAAGCAATAGCCCAATAAATAGTGACTAGTTTATCCATGATGGTATGCCTCATATGAGCTGCTGTGCTCTGTACTGGAGTGATGTTCCAGCTTCAGGTGTTGGCTGGCAGCACATCCAGTGGTTCTTCTGATTCTTTTTGAGTCTGGGATTTAATGTGAAGTTGGTCCATCTCAAAGCTGTGAGAACAGCTTTCTCTTCACTATGTTGATTGGGTAGCTAGCTGTTTCTCAGTTAGTGTGAATGTAAGGTCTTCGGTCCATCTATAGTTCCATCATACATTTCATATATTTCGTCTCATTACGTTTGCTGCTGTAGTAGCATTCCTTCAATTTCAGATTCTCTCATCTGGCCCATGTATGTTCCAGTAGCCTCTTATTGTTAGATTGTCCTGGTTCCCCAACATATGGTTTCACGCTCATACTTTAAGGTAGGCAGTTGAACCCCTTCTGGTAAGGTGAATCCCAATCCAGATTCAACCCAAGTTTTCCATGTCAAAGATGGTGCTATAACCTCTAAGCTACAATATGTTTTGTGTGTGTGTGTGTGTGTGTGTGTGTGTGTGTGTGTGTGTGTGTGTGTGTGAGAGAGAGAGAGAGAGAGAGAGAGAGAGAGAGAGAGAGAGAGAGAGAGAGCGAGAGAGAGGGAGGGAGGGAGGGAGGGAGGGATGTGGAGAGAGAGAGGGAGGGGGAGGGAGGGAGGGAGGGAGGGAGAGAGAGAGAGAGAGAGAGAGAGAGAGAGAGAGAGAGAGAGAGAGAGAGAGAGAGAGAGAGAGATATATTGAAATTGTATATAGTTTAAGTGGAAATATTTTTGCATAAGATCCAAATCCAGTACATTAAGTGGAAAAGCTTTTCCCCTGGAGGAAGGCACTTTAGACTGGAATCATGTAACCATATCTAAAATCTATCCCCCTCCCCAGCTGAGCTCTTTCTCAGGGGAATAAATAAAGAGCAAGATAATATTTATTAACGATTATAACATTTGCTATGACTATGTCCAGTTTTGCTTCAGGGGGAAGTATCCTTTTCATGCTGAAATTTGTAAATGTATAACATACTCAGAAAATAATTATTCAGAGTTACATTTATAATTAACAGTGATGGACAGTCTGTAAGCGTTAGAGTGTGCAAGTAATTAAGATGTGGCAGACATAGAAAGAAATATTGGTGGTCAGTGTAAAATAGAACAGTTCTTGTTTTATGGGCTGCTGCAATAGGAAACCATCAGAAAGATATTTAAAGTAATTACTATAGATTTAGATGGTGTAGGACAATAGCCTTCCACAAATCTTTCAGAACAAATTGCAAATGGACTGCAGTAAAAGAGAAATGGAGACAAAGAGAGAAACTGTACCACATGAATGAAATGCGATCAAAGGCAAAAATTCAGTGTAATGCTGAAATAAACTTCTGATGGCACTAGTTAAACACAGCTTGTAACAGGCATACAGGTGGGCAGCTCAGAAAAATGGCTTAGATAATATTCAAGGTGGAAAAATCTATAACAAAACAAGACGAAAATTTCTAAATGGGATCCAATTATCTGCTAAAAAATAGAAAAGGTGTCAAGTGGCCCACAATTCTTTTTTTTAACAAAACAAAATATGAAAACAAATACACTGAAAGTAAGGGGGCACTCTTGTTTAAAATGGAAAACTTACAGAAAGTTTGTTTTTCCAGTAACAAAACCAAACCAAAACTTCTGAAAATAAGTGGAAATGGAAAAGTTCATCGTAAAAGAAAATAGGAAACATTTTTTGGGGGGAAGGGAGGAATCCTGAAGTCCTTTTTTAATTCCCATCTGATAGAATTTTCTCCTTTTGGGGTACTACAGTTTAATACCACTGCTAGCAAGGTTGTGTCAGTTTTTCATAAAGCATTTGAACTGGTTTGAAAAAATGGTCTAATTCAATTTTTGTACAATTTTTGTATTTAGACAAAATCTTCAAATCTGATTCAATTAGGTTGGACTTTGTCCATGCTATTCTAATGGACTCTATTTGAATCAGACCATATGGACGATGCTTTAAATCAGCCAGAATTGGTTAGAATCAGTTCAGACCATTAAACATTCATACAGACCTAACCAATATCCAGAACTGGTTTCATAAAGCCTTCATGATGCATGCCTTAGTAGTCCCATATTTTATTCTGTTTCAACTTTTCTCAGCAGTTTCCTAGACCTTTCCATTTCTATTTCACTGTGTTTTAAATGTGAATATAGAGAGTGATCCTACCCTTTCCATTGCAAGAAGTTACAACCTACTGATTATTCATTCTTTTAGGAGAAACTATGCAACAATCTGTTGCAACTGATCTTCATTCTATTTTTCTTCTAACCAGCAAGAGAATAAAGATAGATAAGACGGACAATAACCTGAATCTCACTCCAATTCTTATACATCCATCAAAATGTACACAGGAATGGGATTAGACTTATTCCTAACAGGCTTATGAACAATTGATTGCCTCTCCCCCATTGCTTCATAGGGTGAGAGAAAGTGACTGACCCAAGATCACCAAGTTGGCTTTGTGCCTTAAATGGGACTAGAACTCATAGTTTCCTGGTTTCTAGCCTAGTACCTTAACTACTACATCAAACTTCTCTCGGTCATTATATCTTATATCACTGGTCCCCAACCCCCAGTCCACAGACCACCAGGAACCGGGCCCCACAAGAAAATGAAGACCATCCATGCATGTGTGGGATCCAGGCAGTCCATAAAACTATATTCCCTCTGGTCCGCACAAAAAGCGCTCTCCACAGAACCGGTAACTGAAGCCCAAAAGGTTGGGGGCCACTATCTTACATTATTTTATCAATGATATCTCATTATAACAAATATAAGTATTTAAACCAAGGACTGTGTCATCTTTTAAACAAATGTAACTGTTCCTACATACTATGCTTATGAGATAAAATAATTTTAATTGAGACAAAGCCAGAGAGCCCTTATTGTAGAATTCATTCTCCATAGTGGGCAGAGCTAGCCTCCAAGAATGGGATGATCCAATCCATCAGCCAATGAGGACTGAGTCAGACTCTATAAAAGCTGTCACCCCGAAGGGCACCCCCTCTTTCGACTCAGTCCTTGGTCGAGGACTAGTGTTCCTAATCTAGCAGGTTAATTCACCTATTATTCTTCTATTCTACTATCTTCATCTTCAAACAGTAAGAGTCTAATCCCACACCTCTCATCTAGTGGGACAACTGCGGCTGGTGGTTTCTGTTCACCTCTGGTGAAAATCACCACCAACTGCCTGAGGAAAGTTAAAGCGGCCTGGCCACTCCACCTCAAGATATAAGTCACAGAAGCTGTCCGCTTGAGTGACCATCGGCCGCTAACCGCTACGAGGGGTAAACTGATCCATCTGACAACCTCGAATTCTGCTGTCATTTACCCCTCCGAATCAGCTCCTGCGCTTCTGCGCCCAAAAAGAGCTATTGACTTCCTCACACTGCCTCTCTCTTCGTCGTGCTGTCCATAGGCTGCTTGGACTGGTAGGCCGCTCCTTCAGAATTCTGGCACCAACGGCCGTTTTGCCTTAGAAGTTGACAGCGGCCCGACAAGCAGCTGAGAGAGAAAAGGCCTTCTGCGCATGCCCAGAGCTCATCGTATAGCTTTACTTTGCCGATTCCGAGAGCAGGCACCAAGTGCCCAGGCGCAGAGCTCATCTAGCAGCTTTACTGAGCGAGCCGGCAATTAACAGCTCTCCCGCCCTCGCGCGTCTCAGCTGGTACTCGGGGCGGAGAGAGAGGACTTGCTGTCGTCGCCAGGGAAGACCGGACAGCCCACAAGCCGTCTCGCGCCTCCCGGCTGCTCCCGGCATTTGACAGCTCACCCCGCCCTCACGCTCCACAGCTGACGGGCGGGGCACCGAGCGGAGCCGCTGACGTTGCCGGGGAAGCCGGCTCGACCACGCAAGCGCCTGTCTGCTCTTCAGGCGTTGGACAGCTCACCCAGCATTTGACAGCTCACCCCGCCCTCGCGCTCCACAGCTGACGGGCGGGGCTTCGAACGGAGCTTCGGGCGCGCTCAGGAACATCAGGCTCGCTTGCCTCGCATTGGACTGCGGCTCCCGTCGTTGCGCCTCACACCTGACTCACATAACTGACAGCTGCGCCGACGGGTTAACCTAGCAGCCACGCTCACCGTTGGTTCCGCGTTTTGCCTGTCCTCGCCTCCCTGACACAGGGCTCCCTTTCAACATCAGCTGGCTGTTGGCACCGCCTTGTGCGTGAGCCCGCCAGCTACAGCCAACCCCAGGCTCAAATGGCTGACAAAGGGGCCAAGCATAAGCCCAAATCAGGCAAAGAGAAGCAACCTGAGACCAAGGCCAGGCTCACCCCTGCTTCACACAGGGATCGCTCTCCCCTTCGGCATCCTCAACAGAAGGACGGGGGACATCGGGACAAGGCTCCTGAGAAGGCCAAGAAACCAACTTCAACCTCCTCAGGTCCAAGGGAAGGGAGCGATAACCTTCCCTCACGTTCCAGACAATCATCAGGGGCTCTATCTCTGGATAACCCCAACCTTTGTCTGGGTGACAATGACATCTGGGAGGAACCTCGCATTTCGTGGGTTCCTTCACCTGCTCCCCAGCAAGTCATACCATCTGCCATTTTCCAGAACCCTGAAGTTCAGGCCCTGATTCAAGCGGCCATTAAGGAAGGCATCGCTGCAGGCCTTCAACAAACTTCGGCCACTAAGCCTTCTACTTCAGGTCTGCCTCTTCTGCAAACCCCAGTGCGTCATCCCACGCCGGTCACTGAATGGGACCAAACCCCACAGACCGACGCCACCGCGCATCAGGATTCCCCTAAATCCCTGCGCGACGCGGATGACCAGGGGCAGGATTTGGACTTGTCAGCCAATGAAGATCTTGCCCCTGAACCTCCGGCGACTACTGGCCTCTTCAACCCAGCCTTATTTAAGTCGCTTCTCCATAAAGCAAGGGCAGCAGCAAAAATGCCTCCGGTGGAGCCCAAATCATCTGGGGAGGAGCCAGCTGATCCTCTTTTTGAGGAAACAACCTCTCAGGAGGAAGTTATACCGACTCCAAAACTGTTCATCGAAGCGGTCACCAAACAATGGCTGGTTCCTATCACAGGAGCCGCTCCGTCTTCTTTGGACAAAAAATACTATAACGTGGCTCAGGGCCTGGCACAACATCTGCCCATTCCACCAGTGGATGAGCCTATTAAGGCTCTCTACTCAGCCAATCCCCTACCGGGTGATGGCGAGGAACTGCTACATCCGGAGGAACGCCGTGCGGAGCAAGCAATCTTACGGGCTCATCAATCAGCTGCCTGGGCTGTGAGAGCATCGGCCACAGCGTCGTTTTTTTGCCGGACCTCTATTTGCTGGCTCAAAGCTCTTCAAGAACAATCGTCTGATGTGCGTACATGCCAGGACATAAACAAGCTATTGGCAGTGGCGCAATTTACATCGGATGCCACACTTCAAAGTGCACGCTTCGCGGCAAGGTCCATGGGAGCATCCATCGTGGCACACCGCATGCACTGGCTCCGTGGCTGGCAGTCCGACGCTCGACACAAATGGAGGCTGGCCACTTCCCCAGTTCAGGGTCAGTCCCTTTTTGAGGGGGCCTTGGACTCGTACTTGGTCGAGTCCAAGGACAAACGGAAGGTATTTCCCAATTGCACCCGTAGGGGTCCTTCCAAACCTGCAACCCCTCCCCCACCTCCTCTGCCCCGACGTCCATATAGGGCTCCTAGGTATAGGGGCAGATATCAGGTGGGTGGCCGGCAAACTCAGGGACAGGATAGACCTAAGACGGACCCTCCGGCCAAGCGCCCTTTTCGGGGTGCAGGCGGACGCTCCTACCGCCGCAACAAGTAGATCCGGCGGTCCTTCCCATTGGGGGTCGCCTGCAGTTTTTTGCCGGGCGATGGGAGGAGACTACTTCGGATAGTTGGGTGCGAGAGACCATTACATCAGGACTCGCACTCGACCTCCTCTCCACTCCACCGGGACTTTTTATGAGGTGCCCCCAGTCCTCTGATACCCAAAAGCGGTCTCTAATGCTAGCCGCTATCCAGCATCTGTTGGATATCCATGCTATCCAACGGGTTCCGGAGGACCAACGGGGGCAAGGATTCTATTCCAATTTGTTCCTGGTCAAAAAATCCTCGGGGGGGTGGAGAGCAGTCTTGGACCTCAAGCGACTCAACAAATACGTCGCCTATAAGACGTTCAAGATGCACACGCTGCAGTCCATTTCCAATTAAAATAATTTTAATTGAGACAAAGCCAGAGAGCCCTTATTGTAGAATTCATTCTATGGTAATTCTAAAGAGTTTGTTTCTTAATGTGAATTCTATATTATATTCTCGAATGAAAGGAGATCAGCCATTGAAGGATTGTGATTTAAAGTGTGATCCCCCTCCATTTAATAATATAAAAGGAAGTTTTGCTTGCATCTTATTACAGGGAACAGATTATCACTTATTTAGAAAATTTGTATGGTTACTGATTTTAAGCAAAGAACTATAGATGGCTCACAATATAAAAATGAAATCTCTTTTCTGAAAAATAAAGATAAGTGAGGGACCTATATGGAAACTATATTTTGATATGCTTCTTAATTTTATATTCCTTGATTTGTTAACCACTGTTCAAAACTTAAGGAAAAATGGCAGAATGAACGGAAAAATGCTATTTGTTTAAATGATAAGTTACTAAATCTAGCCATGTATATTCTCTATTTGGAAACTGTTGTTCCAAATACAATAAGAATCTGAACCTTTAAAATCTGGATTACAAATTAATCTGAGCAAAAAAGACACTGGCAAACAGGCGTACATTGAGAACAACAGTAAATATTGTAAGAAGGCTAGAATCTAAGTTTGTGAAGAACAATGAAACAGCCTAATTTCTTTAGTCTGGGAAAGGAAGATTAAGGAAAACATGTTAGCAGCCATCAGCAGCATTTGAAACACAAAAATAGGAGAAGAATTATATTTTCTTGTTCCAGAGGGTAAGTTTTGAAGCAATAGGTTGAAATGGCAAAAAAGCAGATTTCAATTAACTGCTTAGGAGAAATTTATTAGCTTGTTAGACAGGTATTAGTGAGAGCTGCTTCATGATAAATAAGGTGTCTTCCAATTCTAACTTTTAAAGAGAAAATAGGCCTGAAATATAGCAATAAAAGGAAAAATTCTATAAATATATAACTTGAATGAGGAAATTTTTTGTGCCCCTGGGAGGGTTTGTGTGATTCAAATCCACTTATAAATTGCAGTCCTTATAAGGATTATTTCTTTTATTGCTTTTTTTCCCCTATAGTTCCTTGATGTAAAATTCTAGTCTCGGTATTAAGTTTTGTAGTAAGTGGTAAAAGCCCAATTTTTTTTTTATTTTTAAAAAGCAAGCTTAGACTTCAATATACTCATCTTTCCTTATACTATTATACTATTTTATAATCAAAAAGTAATTGGCTTTTCTAATATAAGTGACAACAACATGTGCTATTAACTAGAGCTGTTTGTGGTCTGCCCATTTTTGTTTAATAAAACTTCCATTAATAACAAGAGCATGTATGATGGTATTATTGCATTAAAATTAAGATTAATATGGCTAAAATGAAACTTGTAATTAATGCCACATGTTGCCGTTTAATCAAAACAGGTTTCTGATTAACTTATTTCAAGACCTCATTCTTACGATCAATTACACTCCTCTTCTCAACAAGCTAAGATTGATAGAGGTGTTCTATATTTAAACAGGGCTTATTTGTTGGGGAATGGCTCTGAGAACCACTGCCAAACAACTTAGAATAGGTTTCCGGAGTTTGCAAATACAGCAGTACTGTCTTGAGAAGTTTCCTCCTTTTATAATGTTGAACAGAAGCTAATCAGGATAAACTATGTCTTATATTATGCTGCTACTCTGCCCAGAACTTCCAATTAATGTAATTAAATCTGTTTTATAACTTTCAGTTTTCAGCTAGAAACCTATGATTAATGTTTGATACAGCTGGCTTACAGTGCAATGAATGGGCAAACTTCTCACAGCAGGTAATCTGCTTTTTATTAGCATCGTGCCCACAGCCAAAATGTGTTCTTCAGAAAATGTGGTTCTCTATAATATGGGCATTTTCACAATTAGCTATCTCTTGGCTGGAGAATCTTTCGGGAATACCTCTATTTGTAAGAACATGTAAGTAAATGCTTTCTAAAATGAGCATTTGGGGAAAATTTGGAGAGTGTAAGCTAAATTAAATATGACAAATTAGTTATTAAGTATCTACAGTAGGTATCAATGATCAGTTTCCTAGTACAGTGGATCTCAGCATGTGATCTGGGGACCTGGGAGGTGGTGAGACTATTTCAGGGAGTCTGTGAAGTCAAATAAAGAAATAAACAAATAATTTAAAATTCTTCAGTTTTAATTTACATCAGAGTAAATATTGATAGACATAACCCACATAAACCAAAGGTCTTTGTGATCCTCAATCGTTTTTAAGAATGAAAAAAGGTCCTGAGACCAGAAAGTTTGAAAACCACTGTGTCAGTAGAAAGGGAAAGATTCTGTGTTTCTATCATGGCTTCATTTCTATAGGTTGCTCTAGAACAGTGGTTCTCAACCTTCCTAATGTCGCGACTCTTGCCCCCACCACCACCAACCCCGCCGCCGCACCTGCCGTCGCGACCCCCGACCCACCGCCGCCATTTGGGTTCTTTTACCCTCTGCACATGCGCAAAGTGTTCTGCGCATGCGCAGAGAGTAAAAGAACCCAAATGGCAGCGTCTGGGCGAAGTCTTCCAACCCCTGTGAAAGGGTCGTTTGACCCCCAAAGGGGTCACGACCCCCAGGTTGAGAACCGCTGCTCTAGGAGCTTCAGTGGTTTAAAAAAGCTTCTTGTGATGTGGTCATGAGAAAATGAGTGCTTCCTAAGAACTAGGTCACCTTAGTGGGCAAAAAGATGAAACATATAAAGACTACATAGCAGCAGCTATGTATTCTTCACAAATGACAACAATATAGTTTTTCTGAAACTATTTTCAAACATCAAATAATTTAATATGCATTAATAATCTCATTAAGCTTTATTGCATCCTTATTTATATTATTTATTTATGTATTAGCAGCTTTAGAATGCTATTGCAGTTATTTATTGTTAGAAATCTAAAGTTTTCTGGTCATCTCTCCTTTTAAATGCAATATAGTCTAAAATAATGTAAACAAATGCATGGATTTTTTAACCTAGATGCCAGATTTTTCATTATTTTTAGTGTCACAGAAAATTAAAACTTCCTTTTGTCCTGAAAAGTTTGGGAAGATATCTGCAGGCAAGGCTTTCAGAAATGAAGATCCATTAATCTCTCTGATGTGAACATTCAGAGCAGGAGCCTGCAATAGGAATTTCTATTTTTGAGGGGTACCAGTAGCAACATTTGACATCTTGATAACATACCAAAGAGCTATTATGGTAGATGTGACCACTCACAGAAATAACATAAGGCAAAATGGCACTTCCAAGAAATAGTGGAAGTCCCATAACAATTTCCTGAAGCTCCTTAAAGCAGTTGTGTCTTTTCCTAGGATCATGGAACCATAGTAGGAATCTGGGAAGAGCCACTCTTGGTTTACAAATTTAGAAACAAGTGCTTTGAGTCCATTTCTGCACAATCCAAGACTTATTTTTTTAATAAGAAGCACTTCACAGCATTATTTATTTATTATTATTAGTGAGACTTAAATACCACCTCATAGTGTAAGCACTCTCTAAGCGGTTTACACCATTAAGCAATGTATATTTATATTGCCCCCAACAATCTGGGTCCTCATTTTACCTACCTCGGAAGGATGGAAGGCTGAGTCAACCCTGAGCCAGTGAGATTTGAACAGCTGAACTGCTGGTCACAGTCAGCTAAAGTACCCTGCAGTACTGCACTCTAACTGCTGCGCCACCTCGGCTCTTTTAGTCTCTATTGTACCCTCTACTCTCCAAAGTGCTTTCTAATAACTTCATTTTCTATTGCTCTTTCTTTTCTTTTTGGTGCAGGGGAACTAACTTTCAAACAATAGAACACAAGCCTTCACTCTCTATTTTCTAAGAATCCTTCTTGGATTTACGTGTGATCAGGTCACTTTTGGAAAATACAGATAATGCCAATGGTCAACACTTTGCTTTTCAGCAAGGTAATGCCTCAATTAATATGTTTACATTAAATAATGTACAAAGAAGGTTAAATAAAGGTAAGTGAGTCTTAGTGAATATAAAGATTACTGTTTGTGGTTATGCTGTCTTTTTGGCACCTCTCCTTTGGGTTTGGATGGAGGTTCTTAACAGGATTATACATCTGGACAAAATATAGTAAATTTATATCCAGCTGCACTTTAAGCTGCAACCTGAGATGGAGTTTTCTTGGGCAACAGCTGAAGGTTGTATCACTAAAATTGGAAAGTTATTGTCTAACTAGTGAACCTTAGTATGAAAATAAATCCAACCCTTTTCTTTTCCAAAGACAGAGAATAGACTAAAATTCATAGAATCAAGTATTGCCATTCTTTAACTGAACTTTTTAATCAGAAGAAAGATCTGATAGTAAAAAAAGAAAGAATGGACAACTCTACAATCTTGTAGCATTTCACACACACACACACACACACACCCAGATATCTGTGTAATAATATCTGTGTAATAATTTCTAATACACAGACTGGTTCTTTAAATGCAGTCCTATTAATATCCATCACAATGTTAACACACCCCATTGTCAGAGGTTTGCTCCTTCTAATACAATTTTGTTGTCAAAAGTACCATTTGTTCATGCAGTGATGAAAATTACAGTTAACCTTCAATTATATCTTAATAAAAGTTTATAATGGTATGTTTTAAGAGGACAGGCAATATCCAAATTGAATTAGATGACAATTATCGTGTTGGTGAATTTGAAATAAAATTATTCTGCGGCAATTTTGTCTTGACAGTTATTTCTAAGTGACAGCTTTGGTACCATGTGCACATACACAACCATTTTATTACAGTATATAAAGTATAATTAATAACAGTGGCTTTCTATTTAAAATGTTTTCTTCTCTTCTTCTCCTTGTTATATTAGGAGAGATAAACAGCCAATATTTGCATGTAGTTAAGCTGGAAGTGTGTCTGTGTTGGTTGAAAAACAAAGACACTGGAACTTGCCAAGTCAAAATTTCTGGTGCCTGACTCTTAGCCTTGCAGTCATCCCAGCTGGTAATATTTGCATTTCCTTATTCCAAAGAATTGTAACAAAGCATGCCCATTGGCTGCCGTGTTCAGCATTTCCCTCCAAAGTGGAGATGGTAGGAAAGAGTGGACAATTTAGAACATGATTGATAGGACACAGACAGTGACCATGATGCATATTTTCATGAGAGGAGTAAACTTCTGAATCACACTTTCACATCCAGTTTTTCCTCAGACAGAAAAAAAATATCTCTCCAAAAATACAAATTTGCTCCTTTACATTTGCTTTCTGCCAGGAATTTTGCATGTTCAATAAAACAGATGGGTTATGTGTTTTTAGAGATGTTCAATTGTGAAGCAGAAAACTTCTTATTTAATTCTTGAAAGCTAACTGTATCCCAGTGTGACACTTGGGTTCCCTCAGATATTCTCTCCAAACCTAAACCACCTGTTGTTCCTCATTAAGAAAAAAAAAGAATGTGTGTATTGCAAAATGGAAATAATCTTTGTTTGGGAGTGTGTTCATAGGAAAGAACAAAGTTAGCAGAATTGGGCTCTGAATGATCTCCGTGGAGGAGGCTTTACTTGAATCATCCCATTAAAAGTAAGAGCAGTGACTTTCTCTCTGAAGGAACAAGTCAAATCAGGGAGCTTGAAGGGCTTCATAGCCTTTGGAGAATTTCACAGCCTTTCAAAATGCTTTGGATATTTGGTTATTTTTCTGCTGTTTGTGAAATTGCTGCAGATAATGTAGCCTTTATTTCCATATATGGAGAACATTGGAGGGCAAGGGAGAGTTAAGTGGCATGATTACCCTAAGCCAGTGAACTGTTTTCTATTATTATGGTTTGTCACAAAGCCCAGGTATTTAGACTAGATTTGACATTTTTGTTCACCTATCAAGTTATTCCCAAGGACCTGGGATAGGCAGATGTTGTTGCTTGATGTTTTTGAAAAGGTATAGTCACAGGATACAAACTGTTCCAAATAAAGCTGACTTTTGCAATTGACTGGTGGTGATTTTGTCAGTACTGTTGGTGTTCAAGTGGTGCTCTAGATGTTTCTACAATCATTCTACTTCTATTTACGGGTTGTACTATTTTGTGAATTTCTCCAGTTCTTTTTCTTCTATTCAGCTGTCTCCAGGTACTGCCACAACCACCATCCAGACTTTTTTTTGTCTTTCTTATCAACAACTGTTAAGTTTAGGGTGTTATGTGGCAGGTGCTTGTCCGTTTGAATTCTAAAGTCCCAGAGCCATTTAGCTTCTTTGGTTTTTATCATTTTGTCTATTTTATGGTCCCATCAGTTCTTGCTTGCAGGCAAATGGTATTTCTTGTAGATAGTCAGATGCACTATTTGTTTCTACCATGTCATGCCATCATTTATAGTCAGTCTGTATGATCGTTTTACAGCAGCTAACTAGGTAGTCCATTGTTTCTTCAACATTTTTGCAAAGGTGGCTTTTGCTGTTTATTGCTGACTTCTTAATTCTGACTTTGTGTGCATTTTTTCTTAAGATTTGGTCTTGTGCACACAGAATTACCCCCCCCCAATTTATCTTTCTTCAATTTTCCTACTTTTAGCCATTGCCAGGTGTTGTTCTCTGCTTTGCCTGCTACTTTTTATGTACTTTGCCTTGTGATGCTTCTTTTCTGTTCTTCATTTGATCTTCCTTGTTGGCCAGTTTGGTCTCTCCATTATTTAATAAGTCTTCCTGGAATTATTTTCAGTGCATTTTCTTCACTGTCCTTCAGATATTCTTCCAATGCCCTTTCTTCTTCTTCAACTGTCTCAATACTTCCAACATTCCATGTCCACCTATTTTCCTTGCTAAGTAGAGTCTTTCAACATTGCTGCATGTATAAGGGCATGATTCCTTGTTTTCCCCCCTGATTTTTCTATATAGGATTTTGTTTGAATCTAATCCACTATTCATGTTGTGTATGTAATGATTAATTGTCCAAGTGTTAATTACCTTGATGGTATTTCCCCCATTGAGTTTGGACTTTACTCTCATGATATATTCACTTCTAACGTTCTTGATTTCAGTGTGTTTGAAGTTATCAGTTTGAAGGATGCCCAGGTACTTTCAGTGATCATCTTCATCCAGACTCTTGATATTATATCCATTCCTTTTCACAATTTTCCTTTTGTTGAAGGACAGCACATGTATCCAGTTGCCAAGGTTAGACCCCTGATCTAAAGGCTCTACCATCAGTGCTATTTTCATCCTATCCCCCCCCCAACCCCAACCCCAAAGTATATTCAAAACATGCAGGCATTTTGATACTTCCTCATTATAGGCTATGAGCAAAATTTTCCCTATTGAATCTTAAAGTGGTTCAGATGAAATCAGTTTGTGTTCAGATCTCAAGTCCCAAACTCAAAATGAATCATGACCTCTTTGAATCTTTAAATCAAATCTGATTTGCACTGGATTATTGGGGAATATCAGTTTCTGATATTAAGCGGTAATAGTAAACCAGTGCTTTAAGAATGATTATGTGCTACATATCATCCATTTTCTCATTGGGCAAGCTGCCCCAATGAAGCCCATGAAGGAGTCAAGCTTAAATTGTCCTTAGCTACACAAGTTTTTAAATAGTGTTCTTCTTATTCTGACATGACAAGGGCACTCTCAAGGTAGATAAAATCTGTTAGATAGCAATCAAATTTCATGCTAAAACAGTTTTCTTCCAACTCAAGGACAGGTGACGGGAGAACTACAATTCAGCAGCATTTGGATTCCAGACTCTGTGGCAGAGGTGGGTTCCTGCCGGTGCAGTTAATAGCTGTTGTTCAGCGCAGAGCAACGCTGCTGCCATTTGCAGTGTGGGGGCTGTCCCCAGGCGCTGCCGCCGCCCGCATAGACGCCGCCGTTTGCGTTCTTTTGCCCTCTGTGCATGCGCAAAGCGTTCTGCATGCGCAGAGGGAAAAAGAACGCAATTGGCGGTGTCCATGTGGGCGGGGAAAGTGCCCGGGGAAAGCTCCCGTGCAGCGAACGGCAGCAGCGTCTTCGGCTCTGCGCCGAACAACAGCTATTAACCGCATCGGCAAAAACAGGCAGGAACCCACCTCTGCTCTGTGGGTGACACATATGACCTGGGTTTTGTTTCTTTCCCAACACATATACTTCACAATTTTAGTATGAACTCAGTGGTAGCTTACAAAAAATGGAAGAGCCCAGTAGGAAGATTAAAGTCTGAAATGTTAGTTTGGTCCAGAATTCTTGCTTTGCTCTTATATGCACCCAGACTGAGCTGGACCTGTGATTTGACTCATATTATGATGGTTGATAACATTGCAAGATCTGAGTAATCCAATATTGTGCAAATTAGATTTATGAAATTTCATGATATTCTACTTTCATGACTCAGCCTTTCAGGTCTGTTTCTTTGCCAATTGATTAAACTTTGTGAATTTCCAAAAGCAATTGAAATAGAAACTGCTATGCTGAATTAAGAGCAAAAAAAATTGTTTGCTGCTGTCATTGGCACCTTTCTCTTCTCTTTTGTTCTATCTTGCCTGGAAATTGTAGAAATCAGAAAACCAGGAAAACTGATCAGACGAAATCTGGGTTGAATCACACAAAGAGGTTTTATTCTTTTACTGAAGTAGAAACTTTTTTTCAAGGGTTTTTCCCCTCAGCAAAATTATAAATAACATTAAGCTTTAATAAGAAAAAATGTGTCTTCTAAAATGTAGCACTGTTACAGATGTGCAGTATAAACTATTTCTGATTGCACGCTATACACAAATTATTTAAAACATATGTCTATGCAGGATCTGTTTCTTATTTTGAAGTGGACACGTCCTCTTGTAGACAGCTGCAGTTTTTGAGAATTGGTGGAAGCATTTTGCTACATTCAAATGTAGCATATTGATTATTTAAATATAAAATACAATTGCACATTTTGGCATCAGTTTAAGATATTAGTGAATTCTTGAGAAAAGAAGTCAGGAATGCATACAGCATATCGTTTCCATGCAAACACATTAATTCACAAAGAATGAAAAAAATTTAAATGTGTAAAACTCTGTTTTTCCTCACAGGTTGTGTTATAACCTATCCTACTGTTCATATAATCTGTGACTATTTGAAATATAATCAAGCAACAGTTACTTTAGAGAAGATTTGACTATCTGCATTTTCCCTTATCAATGGGTTGGAATATTAATTTCAAGTATTCTAGTAAGATAGAAAAGCTGAAGATAAACAGTTTATCAAAGGGAAAGGCAGGACTAGACAGGTGTAAGAAATGGACAGCTATACCAATCAAAGGAAGGTTTATAAATACCTGGATTATAGTTATGGATTTGATAACTTTAAAAAGGTTAGAAAGATAGGGTGGACTAAATACTTTTACTTCTGATTGGTCACAAATATCTAAAAAGAGTTTCTGGTGATAGGCTAGCAAAATAATATTAATTTTAAGCTAATTTTTTTTGTGAGGTAAATACTCCCAACTGGTGTAAGTGTAATCCCTATCAGCCATGAAAATAAATCCTAGAGGGTAAATTTGGGAGGAATAACAGTGACGCTAAACCATATTATATTAAAACCCCAATATGGTAAAACTGTGATCTCAAAATATTTGATTCAGATAGTGAACAGATTCAAGTCTATTTATTTATTTTATTGGACTTATAGGCTGTCCTGTCAGAACTCACTGACTGAGTATCATGAAGCTAGTGATCTCTTGTCCTCTCTTTGTCCGGGGTGGGGGGGGGGAGAGAAGGAATCAAACTGCTTGTCAATTTCCTACTTGTGGCTGCAAACATTGACTCCACTTTTCATGAAGCTGTCTTCAGTCTGCCATCTTCTCCAGAAGTCTCTTGGTCACAACATTAGGAAGTGTGGAAGCCATCTATACCTTCCCTTTCTACCTTTAAAATTTGTAAAACATTTGGACTGATCCATTTCATCCAAGCCCATTAGCAGACATGACGAATCAAGAATCAATTTCTCAAACAATATCCTTGTAAGTTAGCAAGTTGGCAGAAATTTATAATGAAGAAACAAGCGTCAAGTTACTAATTCTGCAAACTCACTAGCATTATGGGAAGTTTGGAAAAAAGATGTAGAATCTGTTGACTCTGTTCTGAGCTTAGAATGCTACACAGAAAAACAGAAGTATTTAGCAATGTATAGAAAAGGTTACTGATTGGTTGTGTGACAAATTGCAGCCTACCAAAGATAAATTCCTAGGCACAATAGTCAAAAGATATTCTGAACTTTGTTTCTATCAGGAGGGTGATGTAAGACATTACATCTGGATTCTTTTATTAGGAGAATTCTAGACTGATCAAATCCGTATGTATTTATCAGTAAGATGACGAATCTTGATTAGAAATGCAATGCAAAATTTTTACTTTCTCTTATTCAGAGACTTTCTGGAAAATGGTCAGCAACTTTCCATTATACAATTACCCATAAAAATATATGGGCAACAGCAATCATGATGTAATTCCTGAAATCTTATCTAGCCTTTCCTGGCTGGACAATTTGTCTTAAATATAAACGAAATTAAAATGGAAATTTTGAGGTACCGTTTTCTGAAAATATGAAGCTGACAAACTGCACTTGCACAGAGACTCAGTAATTTATTTATTTATTTATTTATTAAAATTTCTATGCCGCCCAACTCCCGGGGGACTCTGGGCAACAGGTATAGAAACATATAATCAATAAAAACAATTTTAAAAAAAACATGTTAAAATACTATCAATATTTTAAAAAGAACTTTCACTCATACCCCGCCTGCCGGAAGAGCCAAGTTTTTATTGCTTTCCGGAAGGCCAGTAGGGTGGGGATGGTCCTGATCTCCGGGGGAAGCTGGTTCCATAGGGAGGGAGCTCCCACAGAGAAGGCCCTCCCCCTCGGCCCCGCCAACAGACATTGTTTGGTCGATGGGACCTGGAGGAGGCCGACTCTGTGGGCCCTGACCGGTCGTAGGGAGATATGCGGCAGGATGCGGTCCCGAAGGTAATCCACTAAGACTGGATTCCTTCATTTTCTAGGCTAGAAAAATAGTCCCAAATTTGTGTCAGTTTGATTAGAATCCAACAGCAACTTTGTTAGAAGATCGTTTTATGTTCAGTGAGAAATCATAACTTCTTGTATTTGTATTTGTCTATAATTCTTCTAAAGCTAATAAAAATGTTTTAGTAATTGAAAAATGAAATCACTTTATCAAATATGAAACCATGCCAGTTTTGAGTTGATCCTAAAGAAATAGATCCACATTTATGGATCTCTTTGCTCAAGTTCACATATAAACTCTCCCTGCTTGCCCTTACTTTCCAATTTCATACAAGGAATTACTTCCCAGTATTCTCCTCTAGCATTTAATAGAAGTGTGAGAAGCCAGGGATGTTATTATTTAGTAAATAAAATAATTTTTAGAAGATATAGAACAAAAGGTAGATATTCACATACTTTCCATGGCTCTCTCATAATGAAATAAGTGTCACAATATTATATACCATCAGGACAATATGGATTAAATTCTCTTCTTCGCAAAAAGAGAGCATTCTCTTTTGTCAAATGGTATGACAATATTAGCACATGGATACTGCAAACATCAGTCTAGTTCTACTTTCTTGAACTGAACATGCCAGATTTGAACTATATTTTAGAAAGAGTATTCCTTGGCATGTAACCTATCTCTACAAAGCTTGTAAATGACAAGTTTGTACTGCTATAAATGCAAAACAGAGAAGAACTTACATGTGTAGCTTATTAATTTCAGGTTAATTTTTTATATTAAAATGGAATTTTTATTCAGAGCCACTGGTCATAAAAGAGTGTCTCTCCCCCCAAAAAGAACACTTTTCTTTAAGATTCCTTGAGTTTTTTTGTTTTAGTTTTTATGTCCAACATGTGGTCTGTATCATTCACACATAAGTTATAATGATGCTAACATTCTGAGTGAAGCTGAGAAAGATCTTGAAAAGCTAAGTTCATAATAAAATCTATTCTTAGCTTCTTTCACAATACATATGTCAAAGTGTAAAATAGCAGAGAAGAATTAAAAACTTCATTGTGTCATATAATCAGTATAATTCACTCATAGCATTATAGTCATAGCCATTCTGGAGTAGATATTGTTTTATCCATGTGTTGAGTTACTATCTCCACCATCCTCCTTTAATTATGCAGCAAGGAATCAAGTTTGAAAAGTGGCAATTTCATTGACAATTCTACTGTATATTTAGGTTATGAAAATTATTTTGAATCCAACTTGATTGGATGTGAAAGAAACTTAATGCTTACTTATTACTAAACACCAGAGAACAGGATACAATAGCTAAAACAAGATGAATCCATTGAAAACAAAGCCACATAAAACCATATAAAGACATCAATCTATGGTTACTGAAACACAAAAGCTTAAATAAATTAACATGCCCAGATCACCTGCAACCTTTAATACTGTTACATAAGTAAGTAAGTCACAGAGTCACCGTTCTGGTCGAATAGGTAGTAAAAAATGCTTTAAAAAAGTAAAATAAGGTTCATCAGCTGTGACAATCAGCTGTGCTGATCATTGGACCCTTTTTTCTTTTTCTTTTTACTTTTTAAAAGCATTTTTACTACCAGTTTTGTGAACCAGAAGCATTTGTTACTACGGTTCCAGCAAACCAGCCCGAACCAGTAGCATTTCATCCCTGTAGTGAGCCATGGTGGTGCAGTGGTTAGAGTACAGTCCTGCAGGCTATTTCTGCTGCCTGCCAGCTGCCTGAAATTTGGCAGTTCAAATCTCACCAGGCTCAAGTTTGACTCAGCCTTTCATCCTTCCGAGGTGGGTAAAATGAGGACCCAAATTGTTGGGGGCAATATGCTGATTCTGTAAACTGCTTAGACAGGGCTGTAATGACCTGTAAAGCAGTATATAAGTCTAAGTGCTATTGCTATTGCTATAATAACAGAAAACTGTGCTACTGATTTTTGTGATTTTCACTGGCTGGATTTTAGGAAACCATGTCAAGAAAGAAGGGAAGGGTATATAAAAATGGTAAAGTGATGTAAGATATTCCAAGTATGTGTATTATGTGCAGTGCTATTTAGAAATAATTTGCAGTTAAAATTAGCAATGAAGTAACTATATATGAATGTGATACTAAAATTATTTGAAACAAAAACCTCTGAATACAAAAAGGGCAATAAGATGAGAAATGGAATTACAATTAGTAAGTATAAAATTATTATCTCCTTCCCTCTATAAATATGCACTACATTTTTAAAAATAAGAAGCAAAACCAGTATGCCTGAAAAGAGTTTCAAAGTACTGATGTCAGGATGTCATGGACCTACATTTTAACCCATTTTCCTCATTTTAATGCTTTGCATATGATTAGATACGCACACAAGAACTATGTATACAAAATATGTGTGGAGATACAGTACAGTGACCTATTGAAACACAATTAAAAGACTGATTTATGAACTATTTTTTTGTAGATTTTTGTAGTGAATAGAACATATAACTGAATGAATTCAATAATTTATTGACCTTTTTCAATTTCCTTTAAGAATATGAAAAAATACTGGAGATAAATGTATTACAAAATTAGTTTAAACATATACATGTTGGTTTATGACTAGAAAGAACAGAGAAGATAATTATATAATATATATCAATACATACAATTTTTAAGTAACTATTAATTTTATCATGTTGCTTTTCATTAGCAGCAAATTTTAACCCTCCAGAGTGTACCACCTGGAAGCTTTAAAATTGTCACAATTTTCTACATTACTGCATTACAGAAACATATAATGATTCTGTTCCTTTTTAGATATCCATGGCTAATTTAGAACCCAATATTTTCTAATTTCTTGTATAAGCTTGAATATCTATAAAACAATGCAGTGTCTGTTCTTTCAGGCTACATCTTCAAAATGTCCCCCAAAGATCCAGAACATCTACAGATATACTGTATATTAACATCAATTACATTAAAAAAGCAAGGGAATGTTTACACTGAGGTTTGGAATGAAATCAAATGTGTAGTCAGTGAATATCCAGGCTGACAGACCACACAGACCCGATGTTGAGAAATGAGGCAGCAACATTACCACATCAAGAAGTCAGTAAATAGTGTGGAATGTTTAAGAGTAAATTACCTTGTGCATATTTATCTCAAATGAAAGGTGTTTATTGGTGGATTTATGTTCTAAAATGAAATACTAAAATATTTTAATATTTTATTCCGATCAACAGGATCTAAATGTATTAGCAGCATAAGAACATAGAAAGATCCTATCTGGATCAAACCATTGACACATCTTTTCATGGAGATCATGATCTATACACTTAGAGACACCACAAAATAAGATGATGATAGAAATAATGGTAACATTAGCAGGATATGCTCAAACATGATATATATATACATCTACACAACAAATGGGGTCAAGGAGTTGAGCAAAGGACTAATTGCCAAGATGTCTTTAGCAAACAGCAGCTGTCTGGCAGCTGTCAGGGTGAAATAAACAACATTTGTGTAATTGACTTTGCAGAGTGGACTTCATAAGTCCACAAGATAAGGAGAAATGTTTTATTTTGACATATACAATTTTGAGTTTGGTGATGAAATAGCAAATAAAGTTGTTGTAATGGGAATCATCCCGGTTATGTTATCCAATAAGTTTATTCTGAGGCTAATCTTGCCATTAGAGATAAAGGGGTGATGAATGACCAAGAGCCCAAGTAGTGGCACTTGTTTCTTTTCCTAGCCAAGACTATACTTTACATACTTATGTGTTTTCCAATCAAGGTAAAGATGCATGTAGTAGTATTTAATAGACATTTTAAAACATTATATATTCCATAAAAAGTTTATCTATTAAAGGGTTAATTTGCTGATTATTTCTTTGAAACATTACACTCTTTTAAGCAGGAAAGGCTAACAAATCAATAAAAAGAGTCCCTCTCTCCTGCCTACAATTTAAAATGGAAGAGAACAGGAGGGGGGGGGGAGATTAGATAGGAAAGCAGAAAAAGAAAATACTATTCAGGCATCATTCCACAGTCTGGCTGAATGGTTGCTGAATGAACATTGGAGAAGAACAAAGGTTGATGGAGTGACTTTTCTGAAGTGTATGTGTGTGTGGGGGGGGTATCCTATCCCATTCTCCCTCTGCCACAACCTGGTTTACTGTGAGTATTACAGTTCTGCTACTTGCAACTTACACACTACGTTCAGGGCTTTAACCTCTTCTTTTTTGAGCATTCCAAGAAGGTTTAAGTATGAAATAAGAAGTACAGATGGTATAATAAATCTATAATATATTCTGCCAAAGAACTAGAAGTTTAAAACATACCCACAGAGAGCCTGTGAGACAAAAACTATTTTTGGAGGAGGGGCATTGCGTGTTGGGGTCTTTCCTTCTGAAACTACAGAAGCTTTTTCCCCCCTATATATTTTCAAGGGGTCTTTTAGGTAATTGCAAGATTAGGAATTAACAAAAGCAACCATCTCAATCCTAGAGCTGACATAAAGTTGAAAATAAGAATTTTCATGCAAAGTACTTCTCTGTATTATTAAAGAGAGATGGCCAGTGATGCTGAATTGTTACATGGATCTTATTAACTCCTCTTCCTAGGGATGCAATATTTTAATTTCTTGTTCTGCTTCTAGGAATTATTAAATTCTCAAAATAGATGTGTTAACATTTTTTTCCAGTTCTTGGTGTGCAGCTGATTCAACTGTTTTTCTTTAACACATTTGTGCACCCTACAAAAGCAAAATGGGAAAATATTCAGTTAGTTTAATTGGAAAAGAATCCAATAAGTTACAGAGCAATTTACCTAAGAAAGAAATAACTTTGATCATATTGCTGTACGCCGCCCTGAGTCCCTCGGGAGTAGGGAGGCATATAAAAATAAATAAATAAATAAATAAATAAATAAATAAATAAATAAATAAATAAATAAATAAATAAATAAATAAATAAATAAATAAATAAATAAATAAATAAATATAATAATACCAGTTATCCATAGAAATTTTGATTTTTATGTTCCTTTCACGCTCATTCATAGGTCAATATTTGAAAGCACATATTCCAAATTATAATTCATATTATACACACACCTCATACAATAACACATACAAACACTGTACATCATAGTGTATACTTTGCAGCCTTATAAGTTTGTATCTAGTGCTGCAAACATCATTTTTGTTAACCAACATCTTTCTCACTTCCTGCCCATGACCCATAGTGTGTTGAACTGAGGATATTTATTTTCTCTGTTAAGACTAAATTATATTACAAATGTTATTTCTGCAATGGTCTGTACACTTACTGAAAAAGAAGCAAAATACTTATTTTAAAATAAGTATGAAAAATGTGCTCAGTATATGTAATTTCATTATTATTATTCTGACTTAGCCCCGACTCATGTACAGCAAAAGTTATAAAATGTAATTTTATATTCTTTTAGTTTATTATTCAGTAGCAATCTTCGATAAGATATGTATTCAGATCAAAATGACCACTGGGTTTTTAGGATATCCATGTCCATTGATAGTTTTTTTTAAAAACAAAATAGAAAGGCAAGTTTAACTTTGTGTTAACAGCTCTGAGAACAATGAAAATAAGTGTGATGATTTATAATTGTATGCTTTACTAAAATAAATCTTTGCCACCAAGGCAGCTGAGGAAACCAAACCCCAAATAAATCTGTATACCACCAGTCTCCAATAGTTTGTTGAAAAGGCTTGCAGAGTGACAAGAGAGAAAAAATGTAACACACATAAATAGATCACAAGTTTTCCTTTGCAGTCAATTATAAAGAAGGCATATAGAATAGGTTTTTTTCTCAAATTCCTATTGTGAGTCTCTGTTTTCTATAAGAGCTTGGAATGTTTAGAGTTGAGAATATGAACTTGTGTTTCTTCAATAACAGAAGACAAATGAAAGCTCAAGAGATGAATAGGCCATTGGATAATTACTTGTTGATGTTTGGTGTCAAATAGTTAAATACAATGAATTTCCTTGAACTCAAACTGAGCAAGATGATTTAGTGAACATTTGAAAATACATGGAGGTGAAGCTGAAAAGGAGATTCATATGTTTTGCAGCCTATCACCAAAGCAAAATGAGATGCTGTGATAAATCTGAATCATGGTGCCCTTAAGGCTTTGTCTGATTTGTTCACGAGTGCCTGTCCATTTCAATAATAGAGAACCAATTCAAAAGAATAATATTCCTAGTTATAACTATGAGGTAATTTCCCTTCATGTTAATTCTTTCATTTAAAAAATAACATTATTAATAAAAAATAATGTATAAGAAAGCCCATGGACAAACACGGTAATAAATTCTTCTATATAATATCAATACAATTATTCAAATTGTCCTATAAAATATTCTTTAGAGAAATTATGTTCTCCATAATAGTAGGTAAGCCTACTATAAAGTTGCATTTTGTTTTATGGGTGAAATTCAATAAAACACAGACACAAAAAAATGATAATAAAAAGAATCCACATCTCAATAAAAAATGTAAAGAAGGATAGAAACCAAACTCTTGAAAGACAGTCAATTAGGTGAGCCCCAAGCCCATTGAAATAGAATTGTTTTCAATTCCTTGAATGGACAAAAGGAGAAGTACATTCCATAAAGTTACCTCAGAGAAAGCCTCCCATCTTGTCTTAATTTTTATCTGGACAAGCAGATTCAACTCTGACAAAGAATTCATTCATTCATTCATTTGTAATGTCACACAACTCACCATTGTGAGTCTGGATGGTACACATAGAATTAAACCAAAACCAAAACAAAGCATCATAGTAAAATAATAATAGAATGTCAACTATGACAAATTTAACTCCAATCATTAAAAAAATCACAAAATCACAATATTAGTCTTGAGGGGTCCTTGATGCTCTCTGAGTTTGCTTGTTTTCTTGCAGATGTTTCATTTCCCAAACTACAGCCACTAGAATATAAACTGACAGCAAACAGCTGTCTTACTAGCACTGATGATGTTACCTAGTTTGGATAATGAAAGATCTGCAAGAAAATAAGCAAGCTCAGAGAGCACCAAAGGCCCCTCATGTCAACCCTGAGCTACAAATATTATCCTTTATTAGTACAACAATAGTCTTACCTAACTTCCAGACAGGAAGCCTAAGAGAACATCCAAGTCTTTATCAAAATGCCAGCCAAATCAAGGGCTAAGAAGATGTATCCCAGGCTCCATCACCTGGGATTTGGGAATTAGGCCTGGAACCTGCAGACAACCAATGCAAAGACTTTATTAGGGGTGTAATTTATTATGCATTGCAGTAGTCTAGGTCGTGATCAGAATGTTATCCCACACACGCACCTTTTTTCTTCATCAAAAATGTCATGAACTGTCATGATCTTAACATGTAATTAAGAGAAAGGATGAAAAACAGGTGCATATTATTCTCCTTGTATAAATGCTTCTGATGGCTGTTTCCTTAGAAAGCACAGATGTTAAATAGACTCACCTCATGCACCCAAAGAGTACTAAAAGGACCCTGAAGAATGCACAAATTACTTATAACTTTCAGAACATTTATATAATGATGTCATATTATATAATTATGAAGAAAAACCTTTGCATAGTGTATATATTAATGAATATGCATAGAACACTTCCATGTGAGAAGATCATTCAGTATTTCCTGTCACTTTGATGAATATTGTGCACTGCATTTTTTTCACATCTGCTGAAAGTACAGTGGAGAGTGGCACAGATGTAGCAGCATTTTATAATAGCGTCATCTAAAGCATATTTTTAAATAAATAAATTTAAATTTAAATAAATGCCTATATATGCATGGATATAATATCAGATAGTTGGGTTCAATGGCTTACTGTATATAGTCTCTTCCAAAATTGTGATTTGAAAATATGTATATATTATATTCATATTTATATATCTATATATTCTCTCTCTCTCTCTCTCTCTCTCTCTCTCTCTCTCTCTCTCTCTCTCTCTCTCTCTCTCTCTCTCTCTCTCTCTCTCTCTCTCTCTCTCTATATATATATATATATATATATATATATATATATATACACACACACACACACACACACACACATATATATATATACAGTGTGTGTATATATAGATATAGATAGATATAGATAGATAGATAGATAGATAGATAGATGATAGATAGATAGATAGATAGATAGATAGATAGATTAGATAGATATGAGAGAGAGAGAGAGAGAGAGAGAGAGAGAGAGAGAGAGAGAGAGAGAGAGAGAGAGCACATATGTAAGTATATGTAAGTACAATCTGATATCATATTACTTTTCATTTATTTACCACTTTAAAGATGTATGCTATTCTGAATGATTTGATTACTAATTATATTTTTAATGTATCAATAAGGATAAAAACTTTACCTCTATTATTTATGTATAGCTTTAAATGTCTTCCATTTAAAGAGAGATTTTAGTTATACCTTTCTTCTTATCATTGTCATAATTACTACATAAACTTGTCATCCTTCACAGATTAAAAAGAAAGACAGTGAAATATCCCAATGTATTTGTTGAAAAGAAAATGATTAGATAAAACACTACTTCTCTTTTTCCCTTCTAAGTCTTATTTCCAATACTTTGTTTTTCTTTCAGTCTCAATTATTATTGTTGTTGTTGTTGTTGTTGTTGTTGTTGTTGTTGTTGTTGAACTGGGCATTCTGTTGAGATATGATGCTTTGGTAGCAGATTTCTTTTTCAGACATCCACATGCCTACCAAGAAGTCAAGATCAGGATATGTTTTTTTTCCAAACTATTTAATTTAATTAATTGAAGTTTGATTTTTGCTTCTTCCTTGATTAGGACATTATACATGGTAATTGCAGCAATGTTGGGTACTATTGGAGCTCAAACCAAGATATTTGACTAAATAATCACTGAGAATTAACTACTAGGCTATGTCCAAAATTGCAGAGATATTTTTCATTTCTCTTCAAAATACTTTTTTAGTATTTGCATGTTTTACAGTTGACACATGCAGAAATTGAGTCCTAATTGTACCCTAAGAATCTTAATCTTCAAAAGTGACAAGCAATAAGGAAAACTTGTCAGCTTTGTCAGAACTGTGATCTGTATTCAGATTTTTTTTACTTTCTTTTGTTTTTCAATCACTAAAACTATGTGATAATTGTTTTTTGATGGTGCTTCTCTTTTTTCCCCAGTGCAGTGGAAAAGGTGATTGATATTTGTGGATTGGTGTTAACATTTCCTAGTTCTTTTTCTTGTAGAAACATTTTACCCATCAGTTTACTGAAACTATCATTCACAACAAAAAGTATGTTGTGCTGCAGTAAATTAATATCATCGCTATCATTATCTTCTGTTTTCTACATTGTTCTACATTCACTGCTCTGTAACAAAGTGTTTTGGATTGGACAAAGAGGTCATCAGAATTTGGGAAGATGTTAAATATTTTTGTTTTCCGCATCTGACCTGGGTTTGACAGGAAGTATCACACAAGGGATATTACTTTTCTGTGTGGTTTTATAAATTCCCTGTGCTGTGAAAAATATAAGGAATTAATGTAGTTTTATAATCCTTTTAGTTGGGTTTCTGTTTGGACACAGTTGAACAATATGCTTTTGAAAATAAAATACTGTTCTGGACAGGAACAATCCTTGCCTGGAGCACTTAAGTAGCTTTTGAAAATCAAATGCTGTTCTGATTAATACAGGTCCTTGACTGGAAACATCTCTTATGTCCAGTCCTCCAAATCCCAGGCCTCCATAATGCCTTCTGGCACCTTGTGGCAAGCACTTTGGGATAGATATACTGGATCCTCTCGGCTCTTCTTCCATGACAACTCCCCTCTTGGGACAAAGCTCATTACTCAAAAATTGGTAAATGAAGAGAAGAAGAAGCTGGAGAATGTGGATTACAAGTTTGCACTCCAGATGCTTGTGCCATTGGAACAGCCATGACTTGTATACATCTTAAAAAGAGGAAAGAATAAATGGCAGTAACAAGATGGCAGCAGCATTGCAAATGACTTCTTACTCCCGACTATTGCCATTCCTGTAATAAAAAAGTATGTCTAAGTAGAGTATGGCTGGTTGGGAGTTGAAGTCCACACATCTTAAAGTTGCCAAATTTGGGAAACATTGGCCTAGGACAGTGATGGCGAACATTTTTTTGCTCGGGTGCCAAAAGGGTGCATGCGAGATAGTGTGTGCGCGTGTGCCCCACACCCATAATGCAATGCCCTCCCCCCCTGTGCATGTGTGCTGCCCCCTGCATGCGCACAATCCCCCTACGCTCCCCCCCGTGCATGCGCACAGGCCTCACTGAAGCCTCCGGACTTCCGGTAGGCCTGTTGGGTTGTTTTTCGCTCTCTCCAGGGTTCAGGAAAGCCTCCAGAAGCCAGGGAAGAGTGAAAAATGGCCCAATGGGCCAAGCAGAAGTTTGGAAATGAACTTCCAGTTGGGCCGTTGGGCCATTTTTCACTATCCCAGGCTTCAGAATGCTTTCCTGAACCCTGGGGACGGCAAAAAATGGCCGATAAGAAGGCCGAAAATCAGCTGGCCAGCACACACATGTGCGCTGGAGCTGACATAGGGCAACGCCTCACGTGCCCTCAGATATGGCTCCATGTGCCACCTGTGGCACGCGTGCCATAGGTTCGCCATCACTGGCCTAGGATTGGCTGGGATCATCTCATAATGTAGAGGCATAGATAGCTTGAAGACAGGAGGAAGAGTCACCACTAAGGCAATGAACAGATTAGACGGGCTTCTTTTTATCATCTTGGTAGCAGTTCTTCCTCTTGTCCTTCAAGGTCATTCCCCAGGCTCTCTATGCAAATAACGTGTGACTTGCAGAGATTTAGAAAAGTAACAAGTATTTCTTGAGGCTAAGAGTAGCTTATTTGTTAGCTCTTCCAATGAAGTAGGGCATGCAATTTTGGTGTTTCTCTTTAAATAATTCAGATATGGGCTTTCTATTCTACTTACAGTACTTTTGTTAACATTAGGATTAAATAATTTTGTAAAGAGAATTATTACTCTATAACATTTTGAAGGCTTGCTTTGCATTCATGATGGTCGAGAAAAATTATATTTTTATTATGACAGCTGTGAAAGAGGTTATTTTAGGGAGACAATCAAAGGCCTATTATATTTTTACTATGGCATTGTAGATAACATTCCTGAGATCCATGTTGAATCATGCTAAATCAATCCCATATCAAGCTTGCAATATTCACATGTTGACAGGGGTGTGTGTCCCTGTGTCTGACTGTCTCATAATAATAAGAAATGCATAGAGTATGCATTATATTGCAATTGTTGAAATAATGAACCATTCTTGACAAATGTATCTTTTATTTTATGTACACTGAGAGCATATGCACCAAAGACAAATTCCTTGTGTGTCCAATCACACTTGGCCAATAAATAATTCTATTCTATTCTATTCTATTCTATTCTATTCTATTCTATTCTATTCTATTCTATTCTATTCTATTCTATTCTATTCTATTCTACCTAAGTAGATTTATGATATACACCAGTGTGATTAATTAAAAGATATAAAACTTTTTTCCATTTTGTCTGCTTTTTTTTGAGCAAAAGAGATTAAATTTTATTAAATGAAGTTGTAATTCTGGATTCATTCACCTGATAGAAAGCCCACTAAACTCCAGTCTTTTTTTTCAATAAACATATAAAGAATGGATTGAAAAAAAATACAAACTGTAGCTCCTTCATTCTGGGATAAACTCTATGAAATATAATATTTTCTGAGATATTTTTCTAAGTGGATCTTTGTCTGAACCCTTGTAATGACACTTAATTGTTTTTTTCCCTTCTGTTTTCAGTCAATTGGGGTCATTATTAATATGGAACACAAATGGAGCTGAGTTTGAAGAGTCACTCATTTAAACTCTGTTCTCATAATATCAACAGAGCATAGAGCAATCTTTGTTACTCCGGTGGCTGGTAATCATCCGGATCTGATTAATTACAGAGACTGATACAAATCTCTATTTGTGGGACAGATAATGGTCTTGTCTCATGGATTGCCTTTGAGCAAGAAAAATAACTCCACCAAAACAATAGAAAGGACATCTGTGGAATCTTCCTGACTATTTGCGAAGTATAATATTGAAGGGGAGTTCAGTTAGAAAGGTTATGTGAATGTGAGTCTGCAGGAAAGGTATAATGAACCGTGGGAAGGATTTCTGAAAAAAGATCATATAAAATGCAAGGATATTATTTAGAAATTGCAGACTTCCCTACAAGATGAATTACTGGTGCCATGAAGCCAATTCTTGGCTTTCTCTCTTCAAGCAACTAGTACAAATACCAATTGACCATCAGCCACTCATTCCTTCATTCATCAAAACTGGACAAGGGATCACCTCAATCATCTCACCAATATATGGTTTCTTTGCTGTCACTAATGTTGGCTATTAGCCATATGCCCAATCATGTTGGGACCATTTCCCCCCCTTTGCTATTCCTTAGTCAAACCATATGTTCAACAGAGGAAAACTTAAATTCTTTCAACTGTCCAGATCATTTCTGAATTTGATATATTATCCAGGGTTAACAGAATTATAAGTTCTGGTAATGGAAAAAAACCCACCATCAATCAGTAATGGTGGATCAATTTAATGGGTCCCCAACTCCCAGTGCACTTAAACCCTTTCTAAACCGTAACTAGGACATTTGTTATGGCATAAGCTTTTTTGAACTATAGTATACAGATCACTGTCTCTCTGATCAGCAAGAATAAACTTAAGCATGTATCTTACCAAGATATAAGCTGACTATTTCTTGGAGTTTGTGATTTTTTTTTAGTTTGGTATTTGCCTAGCAAACTGCATGAACCCAGCCACTGTGATGTGCAATTATGATTTATAGTTCATAATTCTTTGTGAACCAGGGTATTATAGCTTTTTAATAAGCTGTGATAAAGGGAAGCTGCAGCTCAGTGCGACATGTTAAACCAAAATGCATTTGAGGCAAGCTCCAGCAAGTCAAGCATAGATGCCATTGAGTGATGAATAGATGATACACATCTATCAGTTTGGCCTAGTGGTTAAGGCACTAGGCTAGAAAGTGGGAGACCATGAATTCAAACCCTGCCTTAGGTATGAAAACTAGCGGGCTGACTAGTTTTGTCACTCAGAGTGTCTGGCCAGTCACTTTATCTCAGTCCAACCCACATCACAGGGTGGTTGTGGTGAGCAAAATAAGAGCAGGAAAGTATGTTGGATATTCTTGCCACCTTGAATTTATTTATTTATTTATGATTCTTATATTATTCTTATCTTAATTATTTGTAGAATTAATAAAGATGGGATACAAATTAAATAAATTTTTTTTAAAATCTACAATATGCTTCCTATCAAGGTTGACTCAGCCTTCCATCCTTCTGAGGTCAGTAAAATGAGGACCCAGATTGTTGGGGGGAAATATGCTCTGTAAATCATTAGAGAGGGCTGTAAGGCACTGTAAAGTGGTATATAAGTCTAAGTGCTAGTGCTATCCTATTACCAAGTGCATGTTACTAATTCTTTGGGATTATCACACATCCATTTTATTAAAGGGATGCAGTTATAACTGATCTTGTAATATTGATTCTGTGGATAGTGTATATTGCTGTGGTGTAAAACACATGGGCTCACTTTATCTAGGTTATCAACTTTCCTGTCCTTTACTGAACAGGCTAAGATCTAGTTAGAGCTTAGAAGGCAGACCCCAGGAGATCCTAGAGTCATAGGCTAGACAGGAAATTTGAAAACGATTCTGGAAGAAAGCAATAGTAGGACAATTGATACTAATCAAATTTAATATTGAACATTCTTACCTACTTTCTCTCCCATTTCCTTGTTATTTACTCACTAAATTGCCTTTAGATAGACAAAAGGACAACAGGGAACATGATTCAACAACTGATTATTCAGCAGGTGCCAAGTGACCAATTCTTTCCCCTTAGGAACAGGATAATTAATTTCACCAATAACTTCACTCACAGGGAGCCTAAGGAATGCTGTATTGAATACTGAGTCAAAATGTTACTTGGATTATTTTTGCAAAGCTATAGTGAAAATAGATCAGAAGCATATCTGCTGTTTCTATTCTTACTTAACATTCTAATTATTGATTTTAACTATGCCACTTGCTATAAATGAATAAGGAAATAATTTGCCAGTTGCTTTCACTTAAGCCATCCAGAAATAAAGATAGAGAGCACAAAGCCAGCACTGGATAATCAACATGGATATTCAATATTTCAGAGAGAGAAAGAAAATGCACTAGTCAATTAAAGTAGGTAAGATGTATGGTCTGAGCATGTAAAGGACACACTGGGTTCAATTGTATAGGCTTTTTATTTTGGGAAATTTGTGTATTTGGAACAGTGTTGAAAAACACTTGAAATAATTGTGGCTACAAAGGGTTGCAGTCCAATATTGTTTTTTCTACAAGATATTTCAGCAGTTGGTGAATTAATATAATAATAGTTTTATACATGCTGTATATACTTTCTCAAGTTTCTTGTACAGCTAGTACTAATTAAAACTTTTTTAGCCGGGTTACTTGTTGTGGGGGGAAAAGAAGAATTAAGAGGACCTAACATTTGAAAAGTGTATGTGTGTGTGTAGTGTGGTGTGACACAGGTGCACCAGATGAGTAAAAGGGAAAAGAATAAACCATAACATAATACTGCCATAATAGTGAGGGAGATGGATGGTTTAAAAATGAGATAAAGTAATATCATAAATGTGATAAGTAAAGTGTTGGATTAGCACGCGGAAAAGGAGAGACGAGCTGAAGAACAGTTCAGCACTTTATTTCCAGTGAGCAGGTAGAAACAGGAACTGGCTGCAAGCCGTAGAGAAACTGCTTTTATGGGCTTCCCAGCAACTCAGCCAGCCAGTGACAGGCATTTAAATCGGCCGCCGCTATTTCAGCCAATCAGCGGCGGCTATGCAAATTTACTACGTACCTCCGTACGTAACATAAATAAAATACATTCAGAACTTTGTATATGATTCCAAAAAAGGTGCTTTGGAGTGATCCTTTACTGGGGTTGCATATTTGCCTTCCATAACTGTTTTGCAATCCTGGGAAAAGACATGGCTGCTTTAAAGAGTTGCAGATGTGTGCTACCATAGAAGTGTATCGTAAAAGGAAGCTATAGACTACTGCAGTCGGGTTCTAAACTGTTTGCCTTCTTTCATTCTATAAATTGCCTTGACAGATGCTTGCTTTCTAAAAAGTTGCTTGAAAGTATTTTAATAATACTTTATAATATTATTAATTCTAGTATGAATAATATTAGGCTAAGAGGTCAGTTATATCAACAACCTACATTTGATCAGCTCAGACTGGAAATCTCAGTACAAAAAAACCAAATGGTTAACCCATATGAAAGAGAGAGAAAAAAGTGCCATGAACTGATTTTTACATGGTTGCATGCATGCTTCAGTTAAAAGCAAAGATGTTGCTTTTGATATAAGCAATTTAAAATACTTAGAGTTTATCCCTGGCTCATCCATGTGCACAGTACTGGAAAACAGATAAAAAGAACCCTTTTTTCATATGTTCCTAGTAGAACACTTAGTTGCAGCTATATTAAAAACAGTTATAGAACTATTAATTTTGGGGGGAATCTCATTAGAAATCCATGAAATACATATGGCTGTGGACCACATACACCAAACTGTGGGCCAGAAACAGAGCCCACAGTTTGGATGAATTACATTTCTATTCAGGCAGAAAATTCCATTGTTTTATGCACCAGACAGAATTTCCTGGTAGGAAAACTCTTAAAAATCTATTTTGAGAGGATAAGAAAACTCACCACTGAGTGTCTTTGAAGATTTTTTTCATATTAAGTACTGTTCTTAATTACTTAGCATGTGAAAAATTGGGTTAGAGAAAGGTTAATAGTGTGTGTGTGTGTGTGTGTGTGTGTGTGTGTGTGTGTGTGTGTGTGTATGTGTGTGTGTGTTTTAAAACTTTAACTGTTTCTTTTGCTCTCAACCAGATGAAGGCAGAAATCTGGGGTGGATAATACTCCTCCCTGCCTACCGCCCCAGCAGTAATGAGTCTATTTTGCCACTGGATGATAAATCAAACATTTAATATTCAAAAGAGATGCCTTTCTAAGCACATGCAACCAAGATGTTTTCATCTTAGCTCTGGTTGTCAAAGGTAAAGAACAACTGTAAGATTTACAGTCTGATCTAGAGCTACTTGAGAGCACATGTACAGTAACAGATTCCAAAAGGAGTAAGAACTAATCTTTTTCTGGTTACTAATGAGTGTAAGAAACTTTTATTTTTTTAATATGTCTGTCTCCTGACTTTCAATTTGCTAATGCCAAAATTTGATGCTAGTTTTGCCCATTTCTTTATGGCACTAATCCAAAGTCATGCAGTTTGAAAAGTTTAAGCAAATAAAATAAAGCAAATTGACAACAGTTTTTGGGTGGAATTTAAGGATGTTTTAAATTAGTATTATAACAAAATAACAGAGTTGGAAGGGACCTTGGAAGTCTTCTAGTCCAACCCTCTCCTCAAGCAGGAAACCCTATACCTTTTCAGACAAATGGTTGTCCAATCTCTTCTTAAAAACTTCCAGTGCTGGAGCATACACAACTTCTGGAGGCAATGGTTGTCCAATCTCTTCTTAAAAACTTCCAATGTTGGACCATACACAACGTCTGGAGGGAAGTTGTTCCACTGATTGATTGTTCTAACTATCAGGAAATTTCTCCTTAGTTCTACGTTGGTTCTCTCCTTGATTAGTTTTCACCCATTCCTTCTTGTCCTGCTTCAGGTGCTTTGGAATATAGCTGGACTCCCTCATCTTTGTGGCAATCCCTGAGATATTGGAACACTGCTATCATGCCATCCCTAGTCCTTCTTTTCATTAAACTAGACATACCCAATTCCAGCAACCATTCTTTATATGTTTTAGCCTCCGGTCCCCTAATCATCTTTGTTGCTCTTCTCTGCACTCTTTCCAGCATCTCAACATCTTTTTTATATCATGGTGACCAACACTGGATGCAGTATTCCAAGTGTGGCCTTACCAAGGCATTATAAAGTGATATTAACACTTCACATGATCTTGATTATATCCCTCTGTTAATGCAGCCTAGAACTGTGTTGGCTTTTTGGCAGCTGCAGCACACTGCTGGCTCATATTTAAATGACTGTCCACTAGGACATGAAGATCCTTCTCACAATTACTATTATTGAGCACGGTACCACCTATACTATACCTGTGCATTTGGTTTATCTTGCCTAAATGTAGAACCTTACATTTTCACCATTGGATTTCATTTTGTTAGATAGCACCCAATGTTTACGTCTGTCAACATTCTTCTGTATTTTAAGCTTATCTTCTGGAGTGTTAGCTATACTTGCCAGCTTGGTGATCTGCAAATTCCCATCTATCCCTTCATTGAAATCATTGATGAAGATGTTGAAGAGTACCAGGGATGGGTTCTGGTTTTCTTCACTGCTGGTTCGCTCCATGATGCGCCGCACGGGGGGTGGGAGATGCGCAGTGCTAAAAATCCAGCTTCTGTGCATGTGCAGAAGCAAAAAACAAGATAGTGAGAGAGCCGGTTCAGGGGTGTGGCAGGCCTGGGTAGCTGCTGGTTCTACCGACCCAGGCCGCCAAGTTACTACCGGTTCCATATAACTGTTCCAAACCAGGAGGAACCCACCTCTGAAGAGTACTGGGCCTAAAACAGAGCCTTAGGGTTCTGTTATAATTATCACTGCTAGAAAACATTACATAGGTTTAAAGATGGATGCCTGTTTAAAAAAAAAGGTAAAGACAAAAAAGAGAGTATCAATGAGTAAATGAACAAGCCAATATGGTAATGTTAATTTATTTAGTAAGGCTTACTTTCAATAAGCTTACACAGGATTTCTCAGTATCTCACACCTGACTGATAAAAGTTAAATATATAAAATATCCCCAGCCCCCAACTTTAGCTCACTTGAGTTTTTGACAGTTTCTTTGTTTACAGATATTCACCAGGAGTTTGAAAAGAATATGCTCCATGACAACTTCGTTTGCTATGCAGATGTGGAAAATTAGTTGAAAATCTCTTTTAAGCTTCTCATGGAAATAGTTCATTTCACACATAGACTTTTGGCAACTGCGTAGTTATGCTGATTCAGTGCACGTGGCATAAATTTGTTATGAAGGTTGGTGCCAAATGCTGGCCTACTCCTCCACCTGACGTAGTGAAAGCTAATAGCAAAGAGAAGTGGTTGACAATGAGAGAGAGAGAGAGAGAGAGAGAGAGAGAGAGAGAGAGAGAGAGAGAGAGAGAGAGAGAGAGAGAGAGAGAGAGAGAGAGAGAGAGAGATTGTTACTTCCTCCTTAAAATTGTTCGAATTGATTCCACCTCTTTGTCTCATTTCATTCTGGGATTCAATTGACAAACTATAGTGAAAGAAAAGATGCCCTCACATTTAGCTTGTGACTGTACATGGACACAACCATGCAGTTTTCTTGCCACAATGATTTGCTTCAGCATTCTTCTGAGATTTTTTTTTACTGGACTGTTTTTTCTACAGCTCTGAGATTTCATTAAAATAGTCCAGATTCTCTCCCCCCCCCCAGACTTCTGGTCAGCCTGAGAAAAAGTATTATTGGTTATGAATCCCATTTAATTAAGTAATTTAATTTAATTTAATTTATTAAATTTATATGCCACCCAACTCCCAAAGGACTGGGTTCCTTAAAGCAGCAGTATCTATTTTTTTAAAAAAAAAAGTTTTAACAGGGCTGCTTTAATGAATAGCTGTGAGGCCTGAAGCACTTTTGAATCATTTTCAAAGCATGCACAACCTTAGAAATGAATTGTATATAAATAATTAAAAACATGGTTTGTTCAAAGTCCTTCTTATTTAATTTAAGGGAATAGTTTGCTGTATATATAGTTAGCTTACTTGCTTGTAACAGAAACAATATTTTATTGACCTCACCTTTTTGTTTTCCTACCAGCAATCTTTTATTTCCAGTCCTTCTCTGTAAAATGATGGTTCTTTTATTTGTGAGAATGAATGAAAAGGTACTTATAGAATTTTCTGATTATAGTCTGCCCTTTCTAAAGTTTGGAACTACAACTCTTAACTACAATAACTATCCTGAACAACAACAAACAAATATTGATATATTATTAAAATTATAATTGTATGTTACAAAATGTTGGAATAATTTCTGATCAGAAAAAGAAAACACCAAGTTCTCCATAGTGGGTGGAGCTAACCTCCAAGAATGGGTTAAACCTGCCCTCTAGCCAATCAGGACTGAGTCTGAATTAACAAAAGCTTCTTTGAGCCTCGATACCCCCTCTTTTTTACTCAGTCCTCAGCCATAAAGGGCACGTGCCATATGCTCCCATCCTGCATGGTTTTTCCAGTCATAGAGTTACCAGATTACTTCATCGGATCTCTACCTTCATCTACCGTGAGTTCCTCCCCAGTGACAGCTGTCGTTCCACCTGGGTAGAGGGCGGCTACGGGTTTAGGCCCAGCCGCTTGCCGTGCCTCCAGCCGAAGTCACTATATGATTGAGAATCTAACTCTCCTAGTCAGGCTGTACGAGGGTTTTCTTCTGGTCGCTTGCCTTAAATAGGCGCTCGCAGACCTCATCGATCCCAATATACATCAGAGGCCAATAACCGCTTCAGGGAGAGGGAATCGCTGTTCGTGAGTGACATCAAGCCGCAGAAGCCTAGCGCTTGCGCGGCCACCGTCCCTCTCCCTCCGGCTGGGGCCTGTGCCCAAATAGCCGACACGGCACCTGAATATGACAGAGCGGTTACTACGAGAGAGAAGTCAGCGGTCGTGTGAAGAGCCTCGCTGGACAAGGCCTCTATCTGCCGTTCGTTGCGCTGGGCGCGAAAAACTGTCACCGCCCCCTGAGACAGCCGGCAACTGCCACGGCGACCATCTTGGAACCTTCACAGTGGTGCGGCCCGCCGACAGATTATCTAACGGGCGTTTCCCCCCCTCCCTCCCTACGAAGGGTCCCTATGACAGGGAGGCTAGACCAGGGATGAGGTCCGGCCGAATGGAATCAGCCGCCCCAGGGGCCTCTGACACGGAGTGGCTGCCAAATGCTTTAGCCAATTACGAAGTGCCAGAGGGACGAACCGCCGTTGGCGGCTCAGGGGATGTATTCCTCCATCAGCAGCATTTTAACCTTCCGTGTGTCACCCCCCCAGGGCTTCCACTGCAAAGGCAGGCAGACGCTTGGACAAGGTACGGCCAAATACGATCGGCCTATCCCAGGGGCAACTGACGCGGAGAGGCTGCCAATCACGTCACCCGTCCCCTCAGCTGACGCTCGGACATGATACGGCCGAATACAATCGGTCTGTCCCAGGGGCGACTGACGCGGGGAGGCTGCCAATCATATTACCCTTCCCCTCAGCTGATTGGTAACTAATTGCGGGGCGGACCGCCCCTTGGCGGCTCCTTGGGATCACTTCTCCACCAGCAGCATTCTCAGCTTCTGGGGGTCCTCCTGTGCAAAGGAGGCAGCGCCTGGGACGAAATAAGGCCGAACACAATTGGTCCGTCCCAGGGGCAACTGACGCTGAGAGGCTGCCACACACCTCACCCTTCTCCTCAATCACGTGGGAAGGGCCAGCGGGGCGGACCTCCATTTGGCAGCTCGGGATTCCATTCCCCATCGGCAGCGTTTTAAAGCTACCGTGCGTCTCCCTCCTAGGGATCCCATTACAAGGGCAGGCAGAGGCTAGCACAGATACGGCCGAATACAATCGGCCTGTCCCAGGGGCAACAGACGCAGAGAGGCTGCCAATTGCTTCACCTTCCCCTCAGCTGATTGGGAACTAGCCGCGGGGTGGCCCACCCCTGGGCGGATCCTTGGGATCAATTCTCCACGCTTCTGGGCGTCCTTCTATGCAAGGAGGCAGCACCTCAGACAGACTAAGGCGGAAAGCACTCGGTCTGCCCCAGGGACACGCGACACGGAGAGACCATCAAATGCTCCTCCCCTCACCTCAGCCATGTGTGCCGGGCTCGCACTTACGGAGTGCCTCAACCCCGCCCTATAAAGCTCCATAGACGTCAAGCATAGCCTTAGGATAGGCAAGCGGCTGCATACGGCCAGCCCTAGGGGGCGGGGCAATAAGCCCCAGATGGCTCCGCAGTGGCCAAGCGCGGCCAGCCCTCGAGGAAGGTAGTCAGAGAAAACAACTGACTCCGGTCGCTCTCCCCACTAGCGGAGCTATTAACGCCCTGGGCTGTCGCCATTATCAGGCACCCTGTTGACGATCAGCTCTGGTCGCCCAATTGACAGCGTGGCTGCAAATTGGCGGTCATTGCCACCGCCTACTCGTGCCGCGCTACAGCTGGGTTCAATTCGCAGCTTCCTCATGGGCCTCAAACAGCCGCGCTTCCAAGCTTGATCAAGCGACCATGTCTCCCGTGATCATGACAGTACCCTGCTAGGCAGCGCAGCGCAGCGCTATGGATCGCCTCGGCTCGGTACCAGGTGATTCCTTGGAGTAGCTGCCCAGCGTTCTCAGCTACTCAGGGCCGCAGGGGTCTTACCGCCACAGTAGGGAATCGTCCTATGCAGGCTGCTATTCCACACATTGATTACCAGGAAGGGCCAGGCCGAGCCATGTCCCCCCTCCAGCAGGTCACCCCGGGGGCTACAATCAGCTACAGCAGCTTCAGCCGGGGGGGCCTCTTGTGTTCCTTCATCACATGTTCTGTCGCTGGTCTCGCGCCCGACACCCCTCCACGTATCATGTCTCTTCACCCTTGCATGCACTCGGGTCCAGATCCTGCCGGGCTCAAATGATCCCTATGGGGGCGATCGGTTATGCTGGCCAAGGGCCATTACGGAACAGGAGGTCTCCCGCACCAATATAGACCACGCAAAAACACCTGCGGAGCACGCTCCCGCAGGGCTGAGAGCCAGTTGTGTGCCGTGGAGCCCACTCTACATGGGTGGGCAGGATCCCATCGGCTTGCGTTTCCCCACCTGCGTGGAAGGTTCTTTTCCTTGACCTTGGCTGCAAGATCCAATACGTTGCCGTAACGAGGCTTCACATTGACATCCTCTCCCTGTGAAAACGGAGGCGCCTTGCCGAGATCATCGGTACCACCAGTCGGGCATCACATGGTGACCTGTCGGCGGTCTTAGAAGAGGACGCTAGACAGGCATGGCCCAGGCTCTCCACTCCCTAGCATTACTACCATTCAGGTTAGTATTCACTACGGGTGGAGGTTCCGGACAGCAGCACACTGAGTGACCGTGTGGCAGGCTGGGACGGGTCTCTGACCAACCCGACGGGGGGAGTGATCCCAGTGATCATACACTAGGGGGGATGCACTTGCCGTGACCCCAGTATCCCAGGCCCGAACATCTAGTTTCAGACTCCTCCGTCCCTTGCTCGGAAGTTATCCCGCAGGGAGAGGCTGTGCCCGCATCCAAATCGTAGGCAGAGATCATCGCGCACCACTGGGTGGCCCCGGGATCAGGGCCCTCCACGCCATTGGCGGAAGGCCAGTTTCGGGAGGCTGTCCCCGATCTGGATAGGTCGGGTCAGAGCCCGACGGCGGAAGGCCGGTTTCAGGAGGCCATCCCCGATCTGGATAGGACGGGTCAGAGCCCGACTGCTGATCCCCCGTGGCATTGCAGCTTGGATCTGTCTTGCCTGGCAATACCGAAGAAACATTACTACCTGAACCACGTGATCAGCACTCCATGGCTGCAGCACAGCTGCGGACAGAGGCCTCCATAACCGCCATTCGCAATGCTCCCAGCTCTAACGGGGCAGTAGTAGCGACACATCATAGGTGCTAAACCTATTCAGGGCACACAGATGACCACCATAGATGGCGGTGGACAGTGACAACTTCTGGGAACCCGATTGTAGGCCGTTTGCCTCTGGCCTCATCGAATGGACACCATGGGTCCTCGTAGGCCCCTTCCACCGGTCTCCCAACAAATTGGCTTTGGCCCACCTTGCTCCCCCCCCAATTATTCCGGGGGTGGGTGGGGTGACAACAGGGGTCGCATCTCCTCTGCATGGTTGGGGCTTGTCCCTCACAGATGGATGACTGTCTCAAGGGTGGACACCGTCATTCAGCCACGGCCACCAGTAGGTGCATCCCTGGGCTATCCATTGCGGACCGGCTGACCATGTACACTGGTTCATTAATGGGTCCGCCGCAGTCGCTTGGACTTGAAGATCCAGCAACATTGATCTCATTCTGAGGCCACACTCCAGGTTCCTGCAGCCTTCCCTAAGGTACCCGGGGTCTCTGATGATGGTCAGGAGGACCCCAGGGCACGACTATTCGCCATGGCTACTTATTCACCCCTACGGGGCTGTTCCCGAGGGTCACCTCGGGGGTGAGCGATGAGCAGCATTGGTACCCTTTGCAAGCAATGATCGTCTCCCTTCTTGAAGGGCGTTGCAAAGGCGATTCCCTTCCGTTAGGTGGTCTCACGGCTGCCGATTTCCAGGTCACCAGTCTGTCTCGTAAGCAGTACTGAATTCCCCTTTCCTACCTGGCCATGCCCCTTGCTCCCTAGGATGATCCCAGGGCCCCAGCCTCATTGAAGTCAGCCCCCTCGGCTCCCTAAGGGACACCTCCTCTTGAGCTCACAGTTCACTGGGTGATATAATCCTTGGTCGTAGTCCGTTCCTCCGGCCCTTAAGGACCAGGAAACTTCTATTCACACATTGAAGCTCTCTGCTTCTCCTATATCAGGGGGAACGGTCGCCTGTCCACATTCGCGGCCCTATTCCATTCGACAGATTGTCTGGTTTAGCCCAAGCAAAGTAAGCCGGCGGTTACTCTCCCACTGGGCTAGCTCTACTTCATCCAAAGGCTATTGTGATCTGGCCCACGAAGGGTAGGCAGGTGGAGATCCCTCTCCTGCAGGTCCAGCAGTAGTGTACTTCAATTCCGACACCAGGACCGGCGGCAGGCCTCTCCTACCACGAGGATTCACCACCAGTTCCAGGTGCTGCAACGATGCTGGCCTTTCACCCCTCGGAGTTATACCACATCATCCTGTGACAGGCAGGTTGCTGGAGGGGACGTTCGTGTTCACCCACCCGGTGGTTCACGGAGGTTCTGTCGGTGTTCTGCCGAGGTCCTAGCTTAGCTCTCCGGGGCGCTCTAGCAAACTTGACGGATCACATTACCCGCCCTTTGGTTGTCATGAGCACTCTCGGGGGCGAGGGCATTATCTGTCCTTGTTCTGATCTTCACGTTTTATCCGTCAGAACAGTTCTAGGGATTTGTTTCCCTCAGGCAGGGTGGAGCTGCATCTTGTCTCCATCTCTGATCCCAGGTGATCCCTTGTTTCTTACCCGCAAGACACCTTTACCTGGTCTTGGGGCGCTTCTGGCTCGCCAGCCGGCGAGCTAGCAGCTCTGCCTCGGCGGGCTCACCCGCATCGTATCTCCTCCTTTCCCGATCCGGGACGTGGTTCATTTTTGTTCGGCCTGTGTCCACGAGTCGCTGGTGTCCTTCTAATCAGGGGATAGCTGGGTTATTGCTGCTGTCATTTCGGCTCCTGCGCAGCCGCCTTCCCAGCATACTCGAACCGTTGTGCCTACGCCACTACTACCTGGTCCCCCGAGTGTCAATGGGGGGGTCTCCCGTATGGCCACCTGGCCCTTTTTTTGTTTGGCACTGTTCATCCGACGCTGTAATGGCGGTTCTCCCTTGCGGTCACCTGGTATTGTCCGCCAACATTTACCCGTTACAGCGGGTATAATTTCTTGCCTTGGCGAACGTGGTCCTTCGGTGACGGTTATTACACTAGGTGGTGCAAAGGGCTGGGGTCTCCAGCCTGGGTAGTTGCCCGCCCTAGGGACAGACGGCTTTGGTATGTCCCATTCTTGGAGGTTAGCTCCACCCACTATGGAGAAAGGGCGTTGTATACTTACCTGAACGCCCATTCTCGTAGGGTGGAGCTAACCTCCAAGTCCCTCCCTGGATATTGGGGTATGGGTCACCTTGCGGAACACTTATCCGTGTATGTCCAGGATCTGGTTGGGAGCGGCACGCAGAGTCTGGCTTCGTCCTTCGTCAAAGAGGGGGTATCGAGGCTCAAAGAAGCTTTTGTTAATTCAGACTCAGTCCTGATTGGCTAGAGGGCAGGTTTAACCCATTCTTGGAGGTTAGCTCCACCCTACGAGAATGGGCGTTCAGGTAAGTATACAACGCCCTATTCACAGAAAAGTACTTAATGGAAGTTAGAAGGGATTGTATGTGCCAACTGAAGTGCATAAATAGAAATGTTTAATAGGAGTGCAGAGGGGAACCAATGAGGAATTGTATGTGGAAGATTTATATGGAAGTTTCATATATGTACATGCCAACATATGAACAAAACATGCATGAACAAAATAATTTTGGTTTTCTGAATTTTTATATTCTCAAAAATAGTCTGATAATGGCAGAAGCCAACAAATGTTCCAGAGATTAATATTCACTAATCATATTTTATGGCTATAGTCTCAGAGAGAGAAAGAGAGTGCTAAAATTCTAGTGAGTTCCATTGAGCATTAAAAGTATGGTTGGCAAACAGAATGTTTTTCTCAGTAAATCATTTCCAGAAATGGGAAGCTAATTCACATGGCACCATAAAGCAGTCTGACCAGTTACAGTGGGAAAATGAAATTAAGAGATGAAAACAAAGTATAAGTAGTACAAATGCCTGGGTTTTTCAGCAGTTTTTCTGACATGCAAAATATGGATCTGTAACAGAATGTAGAAATAAATACCTAAGCTACACATTAAGGTCCAGTAATGCTTTATACCTGGCCTTGGAAAACATAATAGTATATATATAATGTTCAAGGAAGATGGTAACATGGACTATTGTTTTAATGAGCTTATCCTCTTATTCTTCATATTCTTATGTACCCTTTAGACAAAATTCTTCTTAGGAGAAGCTGTCCATGAAATCTGAATTGTTTTCACAGAAGTTGCTGAATAAAGGGATTGTGAAAATGAAAGAGCTAGATAAGTGAATTTTGCAGCCTGTTACATTGTTTATCTAGTCATTTTAATGGACATTTATTCAGGGGGTGTCAAGGTTATCACATTCTTGGCCTCTGCATGTTGCAAAAATATTTTCAACATGTCAAAATGCATCTGTAGCTTTAGGACATGGCATTTCTTGTCTTTAGTATCTTGATGATCATTATGTTGTATCTGACAGGATCATACTCTTTGTAATTTACACTACTGACCTGTTCACTGGATGAAGAGCTGTTTCCATTTATTCAGCACTTTCTCCCAAGATGCCGTCATTGGTTGATTATAGGCTTCCTTGTACCAGTCCCAGGAAAAAATTGGGCAATTTTTTGTCATGTTGTTTTCCCCATACTAGAGAATGATAGCATGTGAACCTTTTGAACAGAGTTCTGTCATTGCACGTGAATTGGCAGATTTATTTTCCATAACACAAAGTAGATTTCAGTTAGCTTTGCTTTTGTTTACTAAAGCAGGCAATTACAGCCAATATTTATTTATAGATAAAAATAATATTACTAGTCTTTTCTCTATGTTTGTGTGCGCGCGTCTACGTGCACATGCCTGAATCCAAGAACTAATCCTGTGGTTGCTATTACCTGGTTTTTTTTAATGTGTATATTATTCTTACTTGGTTTGGAATAGCACTGAACCTCAGCAGACAAAGGAAAACAAGTATGTTTTCCAGGATGATATATAATGAGATTTTCCATACACTTGATATTTCAGGCTAATGGAATTGGGGAAAAAGATAATGAAAAGAAAGAAGACAAATGAAATATAGCAATAGCAATAGCAATAGCACTTAGACTTATATACCGCTTCATAGTGCTTTACAGCCCTCTCTAAGCGGTTTACAGAGTTCAGCATATTGCCCCCAACAATCTGGGTCCTCATTTTACCGACCTCAGAAGGATGGAAGGCTGAGTCAACCTTGAGCCGGTGAACCTTGAACAGCTGAACTGCTGAACTAGCAGTAGCCTGCAGTGCTGCATTTAACCACTGCGCCATCTCGGCTCATATAAAGACTTAGGGAGTGGAGGAGCTTTTTGAAAGAGGAACAGAGCAGGAATAAAACTTGGGAATAATCAAAGCAGGTCAGTGAAATAAAAATCAAAGTAGACACAGTGGTGGGTTCCTACCGGTGCGGTCCAGTGCGCCATTCCAGTAGGGACCCGCCGATTATGCAATTTGCGCACAACAGCTCCGGTGCCGTCTTCATCAGTCCGTTGTGCGGCGCCATCTTTTTTCTGGAATTTTTGGGCTTGTTTTGCTTCCTGCAAATGCGTGGAAGCAAAATCTCGTGAGGGGACACGCACGAGTAGTGAGCGTGCGCGAGTACGAAATGAGATGATGCGTGCGCAGCGCACTGGTAGGCAGGTAAGAGGAACCCGCCCTTGAGTAGACAGAAGAAGAGACAAATTAAATATATGAAAGGAGACAGTCGGATAGGCTATTTTGGTGTAGGTTAAGTTGCTGATCCAGAAACCAGGAAGCTATGAGTTCTGGTCTTCCCATAGGCACAAAACCAGCTGGGGGACTTTGGGCAAGTCACTGACTCTCAGCCCAACTTCACAGGCTGGTTGTTGTGGGAAAAATAGGAGGCAGGAGGAATATTAGGTATGAGTGCCACCTTGAGTTATTTATAAAGTAATAAATATGGGATAAAAGTCTAATAAAAATAATAAATAGGAGGGACAAAAAGAGAAGAAGGAAAATAGGAGTGACTAAAGGAAGGAAGAAGAAATAAGACCTCTGGGCTCTGAACTATGTTATTTAAATTATGTGGCATTATATAAGACAGAGACAGTAATGACAGCAAAAGAAGAAAGTGTATCGTTTCTTTGGGACTCAGAGGAATGACGAAACTCTGAATTAACAACTCAGTAAGTGCAGGGAAATAGACCTGCAAGCTGTGTGATCTGGAAGAAGACTGGAGATTAATGGGAAATCTGTGGAACCTATTGTAGCACTCATCAAATGGAGAGGTGTCTGAAAGAACACTGAGAGAAAAATTATAGCAGATCAAGGAGGAGAAGAGGCTGGAGTAGAAGAGACAGAAATCCAAGGTGGGGAGAAGGAAGAAGAAAAGGAGTGAGAGTAAAAAAGAATCAAAAAGGGAGATTCAGTGAACGAAGGAGAGTTTGAAATAAAAAGGACTAGTAAAGGTAGAAGTTTGGGAAAAGGGCATTTCATCTTCCTACAAGGCCAGTAGAATTTGTCCACATAAACTGGAAGGGCTATACAAATACTGGAAGCCAAATGATGCTAGAAAAAACAAGTAATACCTGGCCATAGTCACTTATTAATGCTAAGGAGTATCTACCTAAGAGTGGCTATTGGACTTAGGTCATAAAGACATAAAGACCATAAACAAGAATAATTTGATGTAAGTTTGACATCAAGCTGATATCACATTGGTGCTGAAGATTGTTTCAGTTTTAAGGGTTTATTTCAATAAAACCATTAGAAACATGCCACTTGTATATCCTGTTCAGAATCACAAGATATTACAATATCAGAAGAAACTCCAAGAATCACAAGAAACTCCAAGTAAAATATGACTATTTTACTTGGAATTTCCATGAAGGCTCAGAACTTGCTTTCTTTAGTTTCCATTTACGTGAAGGTATCAATCCGATGTACATTTTTTAAAGTAAACCAAGGCAATCAATGTGTGCTAGAAAGTGTTCCATGGGATTTATGACATTGACCAGTTCATGAACCCAGGAAAGCATCAATTTCATAGTGGAGCACATATTCATATGAATTTATTTCACTAGTGTTGTTAGGATACTCATGTTTTCCACTTGAAGAAATATCTATTTATTCAGTTTCCTACAGCCATCTTTGTGTAAATTTGTAATCTGTTTCCAGAGCAAACTCAGTGGGGGGAAAATGAAACTTTTATAATATAATGTATACATTTTTTATTCTTGGTGAATCATGACATGTTCCTGATTCTTCTATAAGCAGCTGAAAACAAGGGGTAAGAACAATCTTCCAGGGAGCTATTTTTCTTCCCTCTTTCAAATGTCAGACACCTTAGAAACATAACAAAACTCAATATTATTGCAGCCACACAGGAAAGACCTTTCTCACGGCTTGTTTCCAAGCTTTGAAAGGGAATCCAGTCTAAGTCATCCCAAATGACTTTTCACTGGGAAGCAAAGACATTTTTACTGAGACAAGCACTTAAGCTGCTTTGCAGAAATAAATTTTGATGTATCCAAATTCCTCTTTACCTTCAACCAAACTTAAAAGCAACATGAAAGGAAATTTGGCCAAGTAATATTAAACAACAGAATAATAAAGTGTCTTTATGAATGTGTGAACAAGGCAAGTTGCTTGCAAAGTCATGGTTTGCATACCATGTCTGTAAACCATGAAATCAAACTAGAATAATCTATACTGCTAAGCAAAGCGCCACCCTTAAATGTAGTTAGATTTCCTGATGTTTTGCTGAAAACTAGTAATTACTAAGAGTAATTCCACAAGTAAGCCAAATTCAACAGCATCTGACAGCTGCATCTAAATCTTGAATTGCTTTAAATTGTTTACCTTTCCACCTGAGCTGTTAGTGAGATTGCATGCTATGTCATAAATTAGCCACAGTTTCTAGGCTCCTGATTCATTTGCATGGGTGAAAGGTGAGGGCACAATGAATTCCACCACAGTTAACATAAACATTGACCTGATCGACTGCAAGGTTCTATCTCTCTCTCTGCTTTAACATAATCACAGATTTATCATTTCTGCCTTAGATTTGCTCCAGGCATTTGATTAAAAAGCCCAGACTAATGTTTGCTTCTGTGTTCTTGCTTTAATTTTCACTTTGGACAAGTTAGCTAATCTTACCCTTATAGCTGCTCCTGTTGTTTCCCTACTTTGGAAGTCATTTTTCCCCCCAGCATGGCAGCGATATCTTATGGAATAATACATCTTCTCATGCAAAGATAATTTACATCTTCCTCTTTGTCCTACTTTTCTAGGCATGTTTCCTAAACCATGTCAGATATAATGGTAACAAAAGCAATCACCAAGATTCCAGAATTGTCAGGTTGACTTGGAAGATTAATAACATTCACCATATGTTTCTTCCATCTGCTACAAACCAAGCTCCACTTCCTAAATCCATTCAAGAAACCGAAGTATTAGCTAGGTGATATCAGTTACATGAATCATTTACTTGTTGCTATTTATCATGGCTTATTCTTGGCCTGTATACAACCATGCAGGGTCTAACACTCACACTGAAATGTTTAGCAGTATTTTTTTTTCTGGATTCATGACCTAATCAGATTTATGTCTCAAATAAGAGACATAAGAGCCGAGGTGGTGCAGCAATTAGAGTGGGGTACTGCAGGCCACTTTAGCTGACTATGATCCGCAGGTCAGCGGTTCAAATCTCACTGGCTCAAGGTTGACTCAGCCTTCCATCCTTCCGAGGTAGGTAAAATGAGGACCCAGATTGTTGGGGGCAATATAAATATACATTGCTTACTGGTGTAAACCGCTTAGAGAGTGCTTGCACTGTGAGGCGGTATATAAATGTCACTAATAAATAAATAAATAAATAAATAAATCCTGTTTATTGCTAGAAAGGAAGTGTCAGGCGTGGAAGCCATTGGAAGAGTGACTTACCCTCAGAAAATAGTTGCCATTTATTTTAATTTCTACAATTGTCTGACAACCTGATGTTAGAAGCAGATAAGACGCAATAAACTTAATTTCTTGGCATATTGTACTTACATGAATATGAGTGTATTCATAAGTAAGGATGAAAAGAAAACTTTAACTGTTCTGTGGTTCATTTTTCCAAATGGAGGATAATTTTATCTCATCACTGCATCAGTTTTGTTTTCTTTTGTTTAGTTTTAAGAAAAGTCCATATGAAATATGTGTATTTTTTGTGTTCCTTACTTATTTGATATATATATACAGTACATTATACAAGAATAAGAAGCTTCTTGGATGAGAAGTGAAACATCTTCAAAAGAAAAAACAAGAAAGTCCAGTTGCCTCCTGAAAAAAGCACCTTTGGGACAACTATGATCTGGATGACTGAGAATCTCTACAGACTTTTATGCAAGAATAAGTTATAAGTATTCATAAAAATGTATTCATATTAATTGATGAACAAATATTGCAAACAATTTATCTAATACACAATTCCCATACTTTTTAAGAGTAAACTTTTGCTAGGCAGATTTACTTCATTTCTTAATATATTCAGTTTTGTGCATTTTCAGAACTGCATTACAATATATTTTTTTAACTGCAAGTAGTGTTGTATGCATTATTTCACAAAATGTAATTATAGTACAGTCATAGTAAAATGCAAAGAGAGTGAATTAATCCTTATCCTTGTTTTCATATAAAATCACAGTTACTTCAAACCTCAGAGTTATACAGTCTACAGTTGAAAATTGCCATTGCAAGATCTATGTGATTTGGAATCTTTCTCTGATACTTCCTTCTGTTACATTATCTAACTTATAATACCATGTCCCATCAATGGAGCTTTCATCAGAGTGGAAAGAAAAGAAGAATGAGATATCAGAAAACTGATATTGAAGGATGAAAACCTTGTACTAGAGGTGGGATTAATTTAAATTTCATTGTACCTGATATCATCCCTTTATACTCAGGACACAAAAGATACGGTTTTTATGCTTTTATCTGTAAACTGCCCAGAGTCACTTGGAAAGTAAAATGGGCAGTATCTAAATTTGATAACAAACAAACAAACAAACAACCTAGAACACTAATGAAAGAAGATAAATGATTTTAATTGATTGTGAATAAATCTTATATTTGAGCCTACACCATAATTATGAGGATGGCAAAACATCACTACTTATTTTCACCTTCAAGGGAAAGGGGGGTACTGGAGAAAATTTGTCTCCCTCTGCCCTTAGAAAGGCCTTCCCTGGACCCAACCATGACTCTTTTTCCAACCTTCCTTGGGGGGGGGCGGGAGATGTTAAGAATGTGTTGATGCTATGCTACATGTGATGTAGAGAAAGCAGGTAATTCATATGCTTTCCAGTTAGTATCAGATCACAGCATGGTACAGAATCCAGATTTATGACTCAGTTGAAAGAATTTTGTTGCAACCCTGGTTGGGTGGAACATTCTTTTAGACTTCCTGGTAATCTTCAATCATGATATTTTTCCAGATTGTCTGCAATGATTGGGAAAAACAATGTGGTTCTGCTTCATCCTGAGCAGGCAATTCCAGAGAAAAAGAGATCATCTGAGTGGCTCATCTCACATGGAATTACATAGGATATGTCACTCTTTCCCTGCATTTTAATATCTACATGAAGCTATCAAAGAAGATTGCCTATCGGTTGGGATGACCTATCACCAGTAGCTGATAATACTGAGATACGTTTTTTCTGCAAAGTTCATATTCTGTTGAACAAAGCATTTATTACATGAACATTGATAGCTGAACAATGGAAATGGATTGCCCATGTCCTTTCTATTGCTAGGAGATGTGTCCTTCAACTTTGCAAAAATATGGCCACAAGTTACTCAGTGGACTGAAGATGGAATTACACATAGTATATGAATGAGTTGCTTAATCTTCTTATGGTGTTGTTTTCCTTTGATTATTTTTCTTTGTATTAGTTTGTTAATGGCAAAAATAACTAAACAACAATGATTTGATAAAGGCATGCAGGTGAAAAGGAATGAGAGTTGGAAGGAAATGACTGATCTTAGGGCCAAGAGTAGAGTGCAGACATAGTGGAGAGCAAAAGGAAGGAGTCCTTAAAAGGGTCCAGACAAGGAAGGACTTTAGACTTTTATTTTTGTATATATTGGGACCTAGAGGATCTATTTATTGAGATGGGAGACTTTGTTGTTTGTTGCAAAGTCATGTTCGACCCATCGCAACCTCATGGACAACATTCCTCCAGCCCTTCCTATTCTCTACCATCCTCTGGAGTCCATTTAACCTCACACCTACTGCTTCAGTGACTCTATCCAGCCACCTCATGCTCTGTTGTCCCCTTCTTTTTTTGCCCTCAATCTTCCCAGCATTAGGCTCTTCTCCAGTGAATCTTTCCTTCTCATTTGGTGGTCAAAGTATTTGAGTTTCATCTTCAGGATCTGGCCTTCTAAAGAGCAGTCAGGATTGATCTCCTCTAGGTTTGATTGCCTTGCAGTCCAAGGGACTCGCAGGAGTCTTCTCCAGCACCATAGTTCAAAGGCCTCAATTCTTTGGCGCTCAGCCTTCCTTATAGTCCAACTTTCACAGCCATACATTGCAACTGGAAAAACCATAGCCCTGACTATTCGCACTTTTGTTGGCAGAGTGATGTCTCTGCTTTTTAGTATACTGTCTAGATTTGTCATAGCTTTCCTCCCCAGGAGCAAGTGTCTTTTAATTTCTTGGCTGCAGTCCCCATCTGCGGTGATCCTGGAGCCCAGGAAAATAAAATCTGTCACTATCTCCATTTCTTCCCCATCTATTTGCCAGGAAGAGAGAGGGCTGGATGCCATGATCTTAGTTTTTTTAATGTTAAGTTTCAAGCCAACTTTGGCACTCTCCTTTACTGAGGTCTCAATCAACTCTCTCTATATATCAGAAATCCCCAACCCCCAGTCTGCAGACAGGCTCCAATTCGCAACATGCCAACAACTGGTCTGCACAAACAAGTGAATGACTCAGGCAGCATGCAAAATCTGTGGGACTCAGGCAGCATGCAAAATCACACACCCCTCAAGTCCGTGGAAATCCTCTCTCCATGAAACTGGTCTCTGGTGCCCAAAAGGCTGTAGACCACTGTTCTATATGTTATCTTCCCCAGACTAAGGGTAGGAGCTGTGCAGGTAGTTTTCCAAAAATTGGAAAGAAAAACATACCCTGCTGTCTTTTCAATGCTATGTGAGTGAAAATCAAAACCAGTTTCAGTTTTGAAAGGAACTGCAGTTCCTTTCTTTGATCTTTTCTTTACTGCTAAGTTTAAATTGTTCTGAAGTCTTGTAGATATCTAACTTGTGAACATTTCTCATATGTTATCTTATATGCCAAAGTGTATAGTCTGGTTTGTATTGTATGTATTGTATGAATAAAGTCAGATCCAACCTCACAGAACAAATATAGCATGATGCACCCATTAGCCTGACTCAGTTTCAAATCTATTTTCTCTCATATCTTTTACTAAACATGTTAATAAAAAAAACACAAACGCACCATTTGTTTTGGTGCTCTTTGAAGCGTTGCTTGCTCTAAACAATTGCCAAACTCATACTATGAAAACCAGAGAAAAGGCATTTATCTGTTTGTCTTAAAACATGGGGCATGATCATTGCAAAATAATTGCTTGGCAGTTTCTCAGTCTGTACAGAAATATGATTTATCCTCATTATTTCCTTATCTACTCGATAGGGAAAATCAAAACCAAATGTGCTACTGAAGTCTAGACCACAGAAGAAATGTCAGAAGCTAGAGTTCAAATTGCAAATAGGATAGTTTGCCACTGGGATATTTATTAGAACTGGGTTGAACTTTAAGGGCATGTTTCAATTTAACAGTGTTTTAAGCCTTTGATTGAAACATCATACAGTGTTTCCCTCTGATTTTATTCATTTCTTTGGGTTTCCGTGCAATAAAATCACCATAAATAACAAAAATATACCGGTAGTTCTTAATCTTTTCAGTAAATCAGTAAAATATCCATAATAGTTCAACATTCACAACATTAACACCGTCTCTTCAATTACCAGGGGGGGAAAAACTTTTCATAATATAGTCATCTCTCTCAACTCTTCAATCTTTAAAAGTTCTACAGAAAGGTAGTATTATAAGAACTTTTCTCCCCCGCCCCCAATACTTTTATTAAGAAACACAAATGGAAAGAATAAAAGCTAATGCATATTATAAAAAATATAAAAAAGAAAAAAAGAAAAAATATAATAAAAAGAAAAAGGGGGCAGATAAGTAAATTTTGATTCATTCAATCAAGTATAAACAATTTTAGTAGCTTTTTACCATCTCTTAATACAACATAACTCATCCCTTAATTAAAAACAAAATCCAAAGCTGGTCATTCCTCAAAACTTCTTTTGTACATCCAATAAGAACATTGCCCAATTGTACACGTATGTACTTTTAAATCTTTTAAAATATAATAAATTCTTCATTCAATATCTCATCCTCTTTACTGCAAGCCCATCTCTAAAGCCTCAACTGTCCTTAATTAACAAAAGTCCAATAAGGAAAAAATAACTTAAATACTTATATCTCCATTTCCATTTTCAATATTTTCTTCTAATCTATTACTTTAAATAATAGCAATTCTATCCCGTTTTTTTCCAAAAAAAACCCCAAATAATTAAGCACTATCAAAAATAACCATCATCATCCAGTCTAAATAAAAAAAAATCCATTAAACATAATCAGAGGTAGCATCCCATTATTTTAATTATAATCAAGTAAACCAATTTTGTATTTTTCTCCTTTCTCTCAGAGATCTTTAAGTCTCACAAATGAAGTTCTAACATCTGCTTTCTCACCTGCTCTTTGTCTCTTCTCTTGAAATTCCTGTCATCTTTACAAAGTCCTAATTTCAGTGAAGTAACTCTAGCAGATCCCTTATATTCCAAAGTAAAAGTAAAATAAATAAATAAACCACAATGTTCCTTTGATTTATTATTTGTATATCTTTTCCAAAATTTAAAACAACATCCAATTCTATTTGTAAATTCAATATTTCCATCTCTTCTTTGTTATTTGTAATTCTTAAAGCTATCTTACAGTCCATTTCAGTTTTACTCAATGGGGGTTGTTCCTGTTCAATAGCACTTTTTTAAATTCCATTATAGAGTTAAATAACTCCAAAACCCCTTGGGCCCAAATATCAAACATTTCCTTTAAGGTAGTCATCTGGTGCCCATGTTCAACCTTCAAAGTCTTCTTATCAACTCAAAATATAAACAAAAGAATTTTACCATGAGAGAGGATCCTTTTAACTAACTTCAAAGCCTTTCTTTAATTCAAATTCATTTCAACACTTAATCCATTTAAAAACTTTCTGAAATCAGCACTATAATCATCCTTTTGCTGTACAATAAAATTCTTACAAAACTTTACACTAAATGCATAACTTTCTTTCTAAATGGATTGAAGACAGACTCAACCAGAGACTACCAGACTTGTAGTTCTGAAGGTTTTTTTAATCTTTAACAAACAATAAGGGCAAAAAAACTCCATCTAAAGTGATTAAAAATATGAAGTTTGTTTGAAATTTGGATATATGAAATGTTACATTAATGCCTCTGAGCATGATGGAATTCTGCACGTCCTAGCTAGCTGCTTGCAAGAGACTGCAGAAAATGAGCTTCTGGCATCTATTCACATACATGAACACAAAAATTCAGCTTTTCTGGTTACATACAGATAATCTCAAGATCTCTCCTTTATCTGGAGTGATTTTGTCAGCAGTCTGGATCTAGCATTCAGCTGCTGTTTCAATCATAATGTCTTCCATAATCCCCATAAAAACAATTTGCCATTCTTCACTGGAAGTTATAGAATAGAATAGAATAGAATAGAATAGAATAGAATAGAATAGAATAGAATAGAATAGAATAGAATAGAATAGAATAGAATAGAATAGAATTCTTTATTGTCCAAGTATGATTGGACACACAAGGAATTTGTCTTTGGTGCATATGCTCTCAGTGTACATAAAAGAAAAGATACATTTGTCAAGAATCATGAGGTACAGCACTTAATTATTGTCATAGGGTACAAATAAGCAATCAGGAAACAATCCATATTAATGTAAATCATACATCATACATACAAGCAACAAGTTACAGTCGTACAATCATAAGTGGGAGGAGATGGGTGATAGAAATGATGAGAAGACTAATAGTAATAGTAATGCAGTCTTATTTCCTTATTCTAGAACTTCATTAACTCACCATTCATCAATCATATCAAATAATTTCAAAAATCAATGTTCAAAAATATATATCAAGGTTTTTTGCTCCATTTTTTATTAACAGGGTAAATTTATTATTCTCTAGCTCCATCTAGTATCAAATATTCAAAGACCCATTATCATCTTCTCTTTTAAGGAAATCCAAACAATCATGGGAAGGATTTTTTTAAAATAAATTTAAAATCCCAGGAAAAATTCTTAGAATAGAATAGAATAACAGAGTTGGAAGGGACCTTGGAGAGCTTCTAGTCCAACCCCCTGCTTAGGCTATTATCATTTCAAAATTATAATTCCAAATCCCTCTGGACCCTTAATCCATTGTTAACTTTCCAAAGTCAATACTCTAAGTACACTCTTTTGCAGTTTGAATTCCATCTTTCTTATCTACTAGTAGCTGGGGATATGCCAGATTATATCTCTTTCAGACCAAACCTATTTGGATAAATGATCTCTAAGATTCTCAGATTCTAAACCATATTGGTTATTTTAGTACAATCAGCATCTGGAATTTCACCCAAATAAAGTAGAAACCAATGCATCAGAATTATTGCAGACTATAATATCTTATTTCCATAATATGGCAGGTTGCTTAAATCTGCACTAACTATTATTATTATGGTTCATTGCACAATCAGTCAGATGTTCAGACTAGATTTGACATTTTTATCCCTGTATTGAGTTCTTCCCAAAGACAGATCTGGGTGTTTGATAGTGTTAAAATTATTGTTGAAGAATGTAAGCTGTTCTGAGTAAAGCTGGCTTTTGCAAATGACTGATGGTGATTTTGCCAATGGTGTTCATGTGGTGCTCCAGTTATTTTAACGTTGCACCCAAGGCACCTATTACTATTGATACTGCCTTTGTTTCTTTTGCTGTAATCATTCTATTTTTATTTGCATGTCTTTGTATTTTGGAATTATTATTAATTAAACTTTACTGACCTCCATCTTGCCAAAGGTGACTCTTGTTTATTTACAAATATTCAACTAAAAGGTACTATAAAACATTGATCATAAAATTAAAATAAAACTAACAAGGATGGAGAGTAAGGCAGCAAAGTAAATGAAATAGGTAGAATGTTATGTATTCCGTTAGCCATTCCAAAATGCCACCCCTCCCTCCACTGGTGTCCCAGGCTAGTTGGCATAGCCATGTCTTCAAGGCTTTTCTCAAAAGGGTGGCTGTGGATCTCACATCGAATCTAGTTGTAGAATCTTAGTGCTGTTCAGCTGCATGCTTGTGTTTCAACAAAAAAGCCAAAAACAAATTAACCTCTTTTGTAACAATGAAGGAGCTGGCCAAGTAAGACCCACTCAATGCATTTGATATCTCAAGGTGAAGTACCTTGAAAATGACCCGGCCTGTTGGGGTGAAGTGTCTTATCAAAAGAAAATTCATAACCTTTGAAGTTTAACAAATTCCAAATTATTACATTGAAGTATTGAAACTGGCCAAGGTTTGATAGTCAGCATTAAATGTGTTAGGGATTTGTTTATTTGTACATGTTTTATGAAAAAAAAATGTATATAGATGGATTAAGGAATACATGTTAGAGAAACTGAATGTTTATGATTCTGATTGAAAAATCAATCAATCATGTTATTTTACAATCCACATGGTACATAATTGTTTATGTATCCCAAATTGTAAAGATAATATTTGTATTACGGTTGTATAAAATAGATCTGATTCAAAGGTGACATGATTTGATTTCAATTTATAACCTGGGATTTGAAAGCCACAGCTTATTTGAACCAATTTCTAGAAAACATTTCCCCTTAGGGAAACTATCATGGGAAATATTGCCATTGTATCTTTAGGGGGAGAGACTGTTATTACAGTAAGATGCCAGACATTTTAGAGAACATTAAGCGAAGTCCCAGAAAGATAAACTTCAATTATTTTCCCACAATAATCTTTTTAAGTAATTTCCCTGCACTTCTTTTATCTACCAGTCAAAATAAAAAATGTTCAAAAATTCTAATAATGTTTTAAACCCTGAATGCTATACAACCACTCTTTGACCTCTTTCTTTGCTGGATTGGAAGGCTTGTTGGTATAGGTCAGTGATGGCGAACCTATGGCATGCGTGCCACAGGTCGCACGCGGAGCCATATTTACCGGCACGCAAACTGTTGCCTAGCTCAGCCCCAGCGCGCATGTGCGCGCCGGCCAGCTGGTTTTTGGCTCACATGGAGGCTCTGGGAGGGTGTTTTTGGCTTCTGGAGGGCCTCCGGGGGGATGGGGGAGGGCGTTTTTGCCCTTCCTAGGCTCCAGGGGAGCCTTTGGAGCCTAGGGAGGGCAAAAAATGTGTCTACCGGGTCCACCAGAAGTTGGGAAATGGGCCATTTCTGGCCTCCAGAGGGCCTCTGGGGGAGCGGGGCAGGCCATTGTTGCCATCCCTAGGCAGTGAATTATGGGTGTGGGCACTCGCGCATGTGCGATAGCATGCGCACATGCACTTTTGGCACCCAAGGAAAAAAAGGTTCACCATCACTGGTATAGGTCATTAATGTTAGCTTTTTTCTGAGAGTTGTTTGCCTTACAATTTTGTTTAAACACCTTTAGTAAAAAAAAAGTACTATATTTTTCGGAGTATAAGACGGACCGGAATATAAGATGCACCTTAGTTTTTGGGGAGGAAAATAGGAAAACAAATCTGCCTACCAGGTATTCATCCGGCTAGCATCCTTAGTCTGGTCAGCTTCAGCACATTTTATCCCTTGGTTAGGACTTAAAAAAACCTTATTTGGAGCAAGTAGCAATGAAAAAAAGCCTGCAAAGACTTAAGGCTGGAAAAAATCTTCTTCGGAGCGATTAGCAATGAAAAAAAGCCTGCAAGGCGGTAAGAGCCGGGAAGATCATTAGCATCTCGTGAAGGCTGGAAAAAAAAGCTTTGAAAAAGCTACGTTCAGACTATAAGACGCACCCAAATTTTCAACCTCTTTTGGGGGGGGGAAAGGTGCATCTTATAGTCCGAAAAATACGGTACATACTGTGCATATAATATAAGCAAAATTCTGTATCCTGTTACTCTGTGATATAAAATCTACTTCATATCCATTCAAACAGCAAATAAATGTATGAATTGATTCTCTCTTTTTCTTTTCAATCAAATAAAGCCTAGCAACAACTTTATGGAGTAGAGAAAGAATGTTGGTTGACTATTCATGAAAATAAAAAAGATATTGAGATTCTAGAAAAAGTGCAGAGAAGACCAACCAGTATGATTAGGGGACAGGAGAGTAAAACATATGAAGAACCGTTACAGGAACTGGGCATGGCTAGTCTATTGAAGAGAAGGACCAGGGGAAACATAAATAGCAGCATTCCAATATTTGAGGGGCTGCCACAGAGAGGAAGGGGTCAAGCTATTTTCCAAGCCACTGAAGACCAGACAAGGAAAAATGGATGGAAACTGATCAAGGGGAGATTCAACTTAGAAATAAGGAGAAATTTTCTGACAGTGAGAACAATCAACCAATGGAACAACTTGCCTTTAGAAGTTGTGGGAGCTTCATCACTGGAGGCTTTCAAGAAGAGATTGGACTGCCATTTGTCAGAAATGGTATAGGGTCTCCTGCTTGAGTGGGGAGTTGGACTAGATAAACTACAAGGTCCCTTCCAACTCTGTTAATCTGTTAATATATTGGAATGCTCTTTACAGTAGATCCCCTTCTGTCTTAGTTTATCCGTATGTGAAAATAGTACTGTGACTATGTTTGCAACTCTGCAGATCCAGAAACTCTGAACTCTCTTAAATCCATGAAGCAACTTGAAAGCACCTGTTCCGATTCCAAGGAATGAGTTGACTGAATCTCTTTTCAATCATGTCAACCATTCAGAGATTGTTAAGCCTTACCGTGTAATACTGCTGTTCCATTGATGACATTTTCTTCTGGACAATTTAAGGATAGTTGATAAACAGTGGAAACAGAACTTTACATTTTGAGTCCAGAAGCCTTGAATTCCTAGGGAGTTGCTGGTAAATAACATTTACCAACATTTCACTATTTTTCTAAAGATTAGTAACAAGATTCCACCTACCTATCTTGAAAATATCACATCATTCTGTATACCCTGGATATATTCATCCAGAAACAAAGTCGTAGTCATAGATGGAAGAAAGACAACTGCCTTTTCTCACAGCAAAAGTATGTAAAAGACTCTGCAGTCCAGGCATAATTAATGGAAACCATAAAAGCCATCACATCACCATTACAGAATGTTATAAGAGTTCAAATAAATGACAGGGGTCTGAATTGGCAGACAAATTATTATCACACAAGATAATAAGGGCTGGACTCTGAAGATGCCTCTTTAGTGACAGAATGCAGTACTTACCACAGATGTTAGGTGTTATTTACTGGATGGGAAAAGACTGTAAATAACCCTAAAACACCACTTGGCTTTAGAAAAACTGAAGTAATTTCCATTATGTGGTCAGTGTCCTAAACACAAAGATCTCATGTCTGAGTATTCTGCTGCAGGACATATTGTCACATGCAAATGAGAACTCAATCAAAACTCAGCACAAAAGTTTTCCAATGTCTTTGAAAATGCATGTAAATACATATATGCTACCGTAGGGCTGGTACAAGTATTTATCTCATTTTGCAACAGATAGTTGCAAATAGTTACTTTATTTGGTAGGCAATTGATTTAATAATGTTTGGAAAACTCAGAGTTTGAGTTTAAATGTCTAAATAAACTCCCATAAAAATGGCCAAATTATACAGAACCAAGACAAATGAAATTCATTTCCTTTCTTTTTTAAAAAATGCCTCATTGTTTCTCATGTTTCTTTTGTGTTATTCCATTTAGCATGCAAGTGGTCTTCTGTACCAAATAGCCTCTAAAGAGGAATGCTGGATAAATCCATCATGAATTTCTTTGTAAGTGAAATGGAGGTGCCCCCTAATTGGAATCCATTATAACCCATGTTTTTATTGTAACCCATGTTTAGAGCGCCCTAGTGCTCTAAATGAACATGTATAAATTGTATTCAACATTTCACACACAAGAATAAAGATAAGACAAAAAATATGATTAGAAGCAAATAATCATATTATTATGTTTAAATTATCCTAATGAAATTTGGATGGTTTATCTTGGTTGAATATATGTGATACTGACACAGATCTCGATAGATGAGAAATGCTAGTTCCACTTCAATTCAATTCACCCAATTCTTCCCATAAGTCTAGGGCTATTTAGATATTATCCATGGGATCTGATATGTGAGCATGGGTCCCCTATTACATGCAGTACATATACCATTTCCATGTTGCAGAATAATCATGCAACATTCCCTCTTTATGAATGGAAAACCAATTTCTGGTTAGAAAACTAGTTATTTGTTATGCTTAAGTAAATTCTGTTTTCTGCTGGAGCTTCAAATTTCCAGGTAAAGTGGGAATCCACTAATATGAGCATGCTAAAGCCTGGTATAAATATAATAAATCTGCACTAACACAGTTTTGCAAAATGCAAATATAAGAAGTCAAATGTGATATGAACATAAAACATAATGGTAACTTATGTTACATCTCCAAACATCTAACAGAAAACAATGCAGGTATATTCTAAAGGACTAAGGACAAAAATACACACAAGGCAGTTTTGTTATTAGATCTCCTAGTTTTTCTTTGCTACAAGAGCTTCTGAATAACACTGGGGTGTGCTTTCCTATACAAACTAAGAATATCTCAGAAAACAGGGAAATTTTTGACTTTAACCTTTCCTTCCTTTTATGTTGTGACATCAAACCAAATTCAGCTGCTTTTAGGATAATAAAGATATAGGGATAGAATGATAGAAATCCTGTCTCACGCATAGTTTAGTCTAAACATACTTTCAGTCTTTCGCATGTCTGTGAAAACTTCTCTTAGCCATCTGTACATTAGGTTCATTCTGAAAATCCATGTTTTTTCTACTTTTGTAGTCAGAAATTGAAATTATTTAAGTATTATTTGTCTTTCTGATATCTTACTGTATGAGCCATTAATGCAAAATGAATAAACTATGCTGATAAACAAAGTTAACTTCTGTCACAATGTCAGTAGTTCCATCAACACAAATCATGACCAATCTGTCATGACTAGTAAAATAGTATATCAGTACTTAACTCAATGTATTTCTATAAAAATGATCCTATATGTGACATGCTAATTTCTAAATTTCTAAACGCAAATTTCTAAATTTTTTACTCAGGGCTGTTCGGAGATAGAGGGTCATATAAATCCAATTTTAATGTTTCTATCTTGTTTTATAGATGTTTATTTATGCAAAATAGGTTGTGAAAATTCATTTACTGTATTTTTCGGAGTATAAGACGCACCTTTTTCCTCCCTAAAAGTGGCTGAAAATTCAGGTGCGTCTTATACTTCGAATGTAGCTTTTTTTTTCCAGCCCTAACTAGGTGCTAACAGATCTTCCCAGCTCTTACCTTGCAGGCTTTTTCATTGTTACTCTCTCCAAAGAATGTTTTTCCAGCCCTAAGTCTTTGCAGGGTTTTTTTTCATTGCTCTACTTGCTCCAAAGAAGTTGTTTTCTAGCCCTAACCAGGTGCTAACGATCTTCCCAGCTCTTACTGGCTTGCAGGCTCTTTCATTGTTATTCTCTCAGAAGGTTTTTTTAAGTCCTAACCAGGAGATAAAATAATGTGCTGAAGCTGACCAGACTAAGGATGCTAGCCAGATGAATACCTGGTAGGCAGATTGTTTTCCCCTATTTTCCTCCCCAAAAACTAAGGTGCGTCTTATACTCCGGTGCGTCTTATACTCCGAAAAATACGGTATGTAGAAATGAAAAATAAAACAGTTAGCAGAAGTCATGTTCTGATTTCCCTTTCTATTTTTTTTAAAAATAGATCAGAAAGAGAATGTATATCTGTCAGGCCTTGATTGTCAGTTGGCAGGAAGTTCAAATATAGAGATAGTTACTGAAGTGCCACTGACCCAATCTCATTCTATCACCTCTGCCTGTTCCTGGCAGTAAGTCGTTAGCTCTCCCAAGGACATTCCAGTATCTCCTTGATCCTGTCCATTGAATTTCTCCATGGTCCTTCATTATTTCTTCTCCTTACAATCTTGCGAAGCATCTGTTGTAGGCCGCCCTGAGTCCTACGGGATTGGGTGGCTTATAAGAACAATTATTATTATTATTATTATTATTATTATTATTATTATTATTATTATTATTATTATTATTATTATTATTATTATTATTATTATTATTATTATTATTATTAATAATAATAATAATAATAATAATAATAATAATAATAATAATAATAATAATAATAATAATAATAATAATAATAATAATAATAATAATAATAATAATAATAATAATAATTGCTTTTTTTCCTAGTTTATTTATCTCCTCCATCATATTCCCAAATCATTTGAATTTCTGCTCACTGGCATTGTCATTGTTTATCCTGTTCCTTTGCAGTGCATACTCTTAGTACTTGTCTTCACATCCCTAATCTCAAGGTTTGTTTTTCTCCCCCCCCCTCATATTTTCCACAATATTTAGCTTTCACAACTACTCTTAAAAAAAGCATTGTTTGACTGTTCTGATGTTGCCATTGAAACATCCTTAGTAATGATCATGTCTAAGTTTCTCATTGCCTTCTTTCATGATCCAGGAATCAGATGACTCAAATGCTGAGAAAAAGACTCTAGCATACCTGTGTAATGTCAACCTCAGGAGACACAAAACCAGAAATCACCTGAGATTGATCAAACATAGACACCACCTGAACAGCTGGGACACTCAGATGATAAAAACATAAGGTGTCTCAGCCCCTGTTGAGTAGAGAAGAGAAATGGCATTTTATGAGTCTCCTTGACCAACACAGGAATAAGTCTTGTAAATGATTAAAGACAGCTGGCCGCAGCCTGATTTAAGAGGCAGCATTGACCCATGATTCCTTTGTTGGAATAAACCATTAGATCTCCAGCTCTTCTGTGAGGTTAATGTGAATTCTTCTTATCAAACTCTGAGCTTAGGACTGGTTGATAACCCTGAACTGGATTCAATTCCCACAGAGGAATAATTAAGTATTCTGGTACAGTCATTCATTTTAAATTTTCTGTATTCTATATCCATAGATCTAGATGTTATCAATAAAGTAAAAGCAAACATTTTTTAAAAAAATCCTTTGCTTTTTTCATTATTAGCCTAATAGTTATCTGATCTTATATTGATCTGCCTTTTTTGAAACCTGACAATCCATTTGACATTTTTCTTTCCATCTTTAGCTCTATTCTTCTTGTAAGATCTTAACAAAACTTTCATCAGACAAGAATTACTGCAATAGTTCAATAGCTTGCACTCTCTTGAATCACCTTTTTTCATTATAGGAATATACAGTGAATTTTTCTAGTGTCTAGACCAGTGTTTCCCAACCTTGGCAACTTGAAGATATCTGGACTTCAACTCCCAGAATTCCCCAGCCAGCGAATGTTGGTTGTGGAATTCTGGGAGTTGAAGTCCAGATATCTTCAAGTTCCCAAGGTTGGGAAACACTGGTCTAGACCACACTTTCTGTATTTTTGACATAAAGGTTTAATGCTTTAATTGCCTGTTCTCTTGCAGTGTTTAAGCAGTTTCATACGTTTTTCATCTTCGCCTGACACTTTCTTATTAGACAGCTGGTTTATTGCCTCACTTACTTCATATTCTAGTGAAGTCAGTGCCTGGAATATATTCTTTCTAATTACAAATATTTCAGTAGAGTCCTTTCTCCTTTTAATTTCATTTGCCTCTATTAGATTTTATCCATTATTACTCTTGAGTAACTCTAAATTAGCTGTAATATTTCCCCTGATTAATTTCTTAAAAACATCTATTTTCCCTTTCTTCTTAATTTCTTGGTTACATTCTTGTTTGAGAAATATTTACTTTTGTTGTCTTTTCTTCTCTCTCTCTCTCTCTCTCTCTCTCTCTCTCTCTCTCTCTCTCTCTCTCTCTCTCTCTCTCTCTCTCTCTCTCTCTCTCTCTCTCTCTCTCTCTCTCTCTCCCCCCCCCCTCTCTCACACACACCTGTGTTCGGTTATCACATATCCTTCTTGTTTCCCAAGGCTTGCTTTCTTCATGTTTTCCTGGCTACCATGGTGTTTTTTTTCTAAAAGCCACTTATCTTGGATTGAAAAATCCTTGAGGATCTCTAATGTATTGTTCTGAAGCTCAATAAATTGGAAAAGACAGTGGGGAAAATTATAAATAGAATTTTGGCATTGAAACAGTGTGCTGTATATATGAAGGAAGAGAAAAGGAAGTGACCAATACACTTTGAACCAGATTAAGGATCACATAGGGCCATCTTAATCCCAGCATTTTGAAGGATGAGATTATACAGTGGTTAAAAGAATAACTTTCAATATTCTGAAATCAGAACTCATTATCCGCCAGATTTTTTTCTGACTTCTTGTACATTAAGTGTTTATTTTTTAAACAATGAAATTATTTGGTTTAATTGTTAATTGGCTTACTCAGATGTACCTTAATATTCTCTCTGACCCTGTCTATTTATTTTCCTTCTTTTTCACAAGGGTGGGTTTCAGCAGGTTTTGACCAGTTCTGGAGAACCGGTAGCAGAAATTTTGAGTAGTTCGGAGAACTGGTAAATACCACCTCTGATGGCACCACCCCCACCTATTCTCTGCCTCCCGAGTCCCAGCTGATTGGGAGGAAATGGAGATTTTGCAGTATCCTTCCCCTGGAGTGGGGAGGGAATGGAGATTTTGCAGTATCCTTCCCCTGGAGTGGGGTCGGAATGGAGATTTTGCAGTATCCTTCCCTGGAGTGGGGTCGGAATGGAGATTTTACAGTATCCTTCCCCTGGAGTGGGGAGGGAATGGAGATTTTACAATATCCTTCCCCTGGAATGGGGAGGGAATGGAGATTTTGCAGTATCCTACCCCTGGAGTGGGGTCAGAATGGAGATTTTGCAGTATCCTTCCCCTGGAGTGGGGTCGGAATGGAGATTTTACAGTATCCTTCCCCTGCCATGCCCACCAAGCCACGTCCACAGAACCGGTAGTAAAAAAAAATGAATCCCACCACTGGATTACATATATTCTACTTTTCACAAGGGATTACATGTATTCTACTTTTTAATGCCTATGAATGGTTCACTAGTCTGCTATTTCAAAATGTAGTATCCTACTTCATAATTCAACTGTCCTACAAATACCCGCATCATTTGAAAGTCCTGCACCAGCTATTCATGAAATGTAATTTAATAGTATTCTATTTTTTCTATAAATTTTATCTTGCAGATAACAGGAACAAAACCTACAAGCATTTTAACAGGCATTTTCTTGAATTGTTTAGAAGCATATTTCAAAAATATTTAAAGTGAGTTCTATGATATTTATTATGATCCATCCTCTTACGATAGCTAACACTACTGTTTCATTTTACTTTTCCTGTGCATATGCATTCCCTTTGATATTGCCATTAAGACTTGGATTATTATTTTTTTGCATTTTTGATCTAGAGCATTTACATTTTTTATTAGTACAATAGCTTCCCTTGAATGATACAACCTCTATTTACCACATAAGGTGATTCTGCCACCAGCACAACTTTTTTCCCCCATTTGATCTATATAGGCATTACTTGCTATGAGGCTGAATTTTTTTTCATATATCTTCATTATAGTTAGGAGCTAGCAGTGACCAGGTATAAGTACCCTCAGGTGTAATCCAATTGCACAAATAAAGATTCATGCCATATTTCCAGAATAAGCTTAAGAAGCAATGGCTACAGTCAAGCAGCCTAATGACATACAAAATAAAATGTAAGACAACTACATTTTACTTAATCTACAGTGTATTTTGCAGAGCCATGAATTGGAAGTCATTACACAGACATGACATTTTCACTTATAAAACCCTATTTTCAGGGGTTCATAATTTACCATCAAGCTTTTGCTCCACAGTAAAACAAGATAGGACCTTTCAGCTGGAAGAAAAGAATGTCTCCATATGTGGCATGGAAGAAAAGAAAGAAAGAATCAATTAACAACTTTAGACCACATTTGAATTTATATACACATGGAGCTCAGAATATTAATGGACTATTTTAAAAGGGGGGAAATAAATATAAGATGCTATAAAATACTTTTTTTCTAGATATGGGTTTATAGTCAGATTAAGTGAGTTGGAATCTATGCAACACGTTAATGTTTTAGAAATAATCATGGAATTGTAGATCAAACAGTCCAAATTTGTGCTAAGAAGATGTTCCTAAGTTTTTAAACTTCTGCTTGAATAAGTTTAATGAGGGAAAATTTTAGATTTTTAATCCATTGTGAAACTATTCTTACCATGAACGTGTTTCTTCCAATAAATAACCAAAAGAACTCTCCTGAAACACTACATGTAGTTCTCCAAGCTAACATAGAATAAATATTAACTCTCAGTTCTACTAAGTGTCTTAATCTTAATGAGCTAACGTGGCATAATAGAGATGTGCAAAATGTTCCATGCATGGACAGTTTGTTTTGGATGATCGATTCCCAGATACATTTTGGTCACAGCACAAAATGGGGCTGGTTTGATCTGAACAATTTGGGGAGAAAATGTGAATTGGAAGCCAAAGGGAGGCAAGGTGAGAAGGGGAAGGAAAGGAAATCTCTGGGAAGACATGTGAAAGGGTAGACTGAAGGGATAAGGTTGCCCTGAGTCACAGCCTATGCATCAATGAAGGGACGACAGTGAGAAGAAAACAGGGCAGATTAGTTTGCTGATGGGATATGTTGTACTTGAGAAAGGAATAGGCACAAGTTAGTCCTACATCTTATCTTAAAGTTATTTCATTCAAAACCCTTACCAACAAAAATGTTCCAGATTTTAATTCAATCAAACCATTGTTGTCACCCAAACTTTTAGCAGAACCCTTAGAATGAAATGGTTTCTTCTAGTGGATGGGGATATGGATTTAAATCTACCACAACTAAACACATTAAGGGCATGAACTCTATGACATAAGAGTTGCCTTAGATTATAACAACAGAGCCTCCATCTGAAATAAATAGACTGAGTTTTGTTTCAATATTGTTTGTTTTAAATGAACATTAAAAACTAAATAAAAGATTGCTTATACATGCACATAAAAGTGACAACTTGATGTAAATACATAGATTTCTCTTGGACACTGCTTTTTAATAAAAGTTATTGGGAATGACAGCTTTGTTAAAAGCATAGGGTTTTTTTTTCAAAAATACTTGCTGTCTTTGCACATTATGCAGACAGCTTTTTCGGGATTTAGGTTATATTCACACAAGCTTTGATAAAGTGATTCAACCTACACAATTTGTCAGAAGCCATGTGACATTGGGAAAAAAGCACTGACAACTCAAATCATATTAGGAGAAAAGGAACATGTTAGTGAAAAATCTTTTAAATCTTAGAGAAGATACGATGGAACAAAATTGTTTTCTGACACTCCTTGGAGCAATAATACTTGGATATTATATGAAAAGCATCAGGAGAAACTTCCCAATGATGAAAGGTGTTTCAGGTAGTGGAGTTTAAGGTGGGAAGGCATGTATCAACTGGAGTTTGTATATAATTTACACTAAAGATCCTACTTTAGGCAGAGAATTGGAACATACAGTATATTGAAGAAGACAATGATAATTATATACTAGCTATTACCCACAGTAGCCAGAGAGGATGCAAAGTCTGTGGATGTGATAAAACACAGCATATTAAGCACCATGTTAGTGAATATTTCAATTTTTATTGGGAAATTATTTTAGACAAGCAATCTTAAATGAACACTTTTTAAAAAGTGTGATAGTCCTCTTTGGATTGTGCATCTAAGGTCAGTAGTACTGCCTTTAAATGTAAAGAAGAGTAACAAATGTCTAATTGTCAATGTTGTTACTTAAATACTATTTAACTGAATATTCAACCTTTTGACTTTTCTATACAATATGGACAAACACTTGCCATCTTGACTTTCCCTTGGTCAGGAAGAGAATTTTAAGCTCACCTGGAATACTAAAACTTTCCACAGCAGAAATAGATGTGTTTCCATAAATGGAATAAATAATTATGGAATGTCTAGGAAACAATTTTTAATCTTTTGTATTATCTAGTTATTTCTGTGTGCAGAATATAAGTGTATATTACTCTTGACATCACTATAATTGCAGTTATAACGAATTAAGCAAATTTGGCAGATTTGCATGTCAGAATCTGGCTAGAGGGAAAAAATCCTACCTCTAACCTCATTAAAATATCGTAGAGGATAAAATAAAATAACATCTGTCATAAAGAACATTGCATTTCACTTCTACACCAAGCTAAACAATCAGATTTCAAAAGCCAAAATAAAGATAAACACAACACATTTTAAGAATTCTGGTTTGTATGTGTCATGATATATTCACACACACACACACACACACACACACACACACACACACACACACTGTATATACATACATACACACCAGAAGTGGGTTCCTCCTAGTTCGCACCGGTTCTATAGAACCGGTAGTAAACCGGTGGTGATGTCACAGAGCCGGTTCTGTTGGTGCCGGTCCGTGGACACCACCATCTTTTTTTTGGAATTTTTTAAATTAATTTTTTGGGGAAATTTTTGCTGGTTCTTGCTTCTGCGCATGCGCAGAAGCTGAGTTTTTAGCACTGCGCATGCGCGGCATGTTGTTTTCTGCTTTTTTTGGCTATTTTTTTGCAAGTTTTCGGCTCTGTGCACGCAACCGTGCAGCCACGCAGTGTGGGAGGAAGCGAATTGGCTGCAAGGTAAGTTAGAATTCACCCGATACACACGCACACGCACACACATACATGTACACACACACGCCTTTTAAAAAGAAAAAAGTGCAAATATTATAAAAGGGAAAAAAAGTGTAATGGAATGTTGGAAAGACCTTTCTTGGCAAAGAGACACTGGCAAAGGAATGAAAAGATAAGAGGCAGCACAGACTGCAGCTGCATAGTGGATGGGACAAGAGGCTCAGAAAAGACTCTTCCTAATTTCTAGGGAGGTAAAAGAGAATTGTACTTTCAGATTATGGATAACTATATCAATATAGCACAGCAATAAAGTAGAATTTGTTCATCTGGTTGTGATTCCTATCTGGTTTATTCTGTGAGCCAACATCAGTCTTGTTATCTATTTCAAAGACAAATTTCAGGAAAGCCCTCCAATTCTCAAGGAACTCCAAAGCCTCTAGCAACAGCATTGTTGCAACGCCAACATCAGGTGGATGCACAAAGGAACAATTTGCAGAGTATAATGAAACGACAAATGCAACTGCTGGGGCAGAATTTATCTCAACCTGTGGCAGCACAACAACTTGCAGCTCAGCCAATGTTCCTGCATTGCCATGGGATCTTGCCAGAGAAGTTCTGACAAGGCCGCGATAAATTCAAAACATTCACTATTCAGTGTGAAATGTTTAAAAGATAAAGACTGGCGGAGTTTCCCACTGATCACACTAAAGTGATTTTCCTGCTGAGTTTGCTGAAGGAAGAAGCAGCTAAGTGGGCAGTATCATTAATTGAAGAGAACGATCTGATTCTGGACAACTATCCAGACTTCATGTATAAAGTTCATATAGAAAACCATTGCTAGTTGAGAGAGCAAGCTCAATCAGGGACAGAGAAGAATAAGATGATCTATTTGGGACTTTAAATTACTAATGTAGGGTGAAATGACTTATCCCTGATTGTCCAGAAGGACTGGCCAGGGACTTAAGAGACAAACTGGTAAGGCAAGGCATCCCAAATACCTCGGAAGAGCTGTATCAATGTTCTGTAATGTTACATGTCCAACTGAAGAAAGCAGGGAAGGAATGGTAATGGGAAAAGAACATTCAGCCCATCATTTAAAGAAAACTTAGACAGCCACAACAGGCAAGCTCAAATGAGACTATCCCTAGTCTCTTAGGTGGTAAAGGTGACGGGTTGATGGGGGGGGGGAACTGTACATTCAGACTTGCACGTTTATGTCAATGTAGCATTACAATAAAGTAGGATTAGCACATCTGGTTGTGATTCTTATCTGCTTACCCTGTGAGACCAATATAAAAACATCAAAGAGAAAGCTAAAAGTGCAAGAAATAAAAAAAAAGACAAGAAAGAAAGAAAAGATACAAAGATACGGCTTCTGATCTTTACAGAAGTTATAAATACAATGATAAATTTATCACTGCTCTGAAGTTACAATATTTCTCTGTTCTGCAAAAAAAATCCAGTTGGCAGTAAATGCAGATATTATCTTTTTACTAATCAAAGAAGTCAATTTAGTCATTTCAAGAAGTTCCATCATTTTCACTAACCATTTCTCCATTGCAGGTATAGCCAAATCTTTTCAGCTTTGTGCATACAATATCTCAGTGTAGTTATCATGTACAAAATAATATTTCATTATTTGTTTTCATCAGTCACAAAATAAAGACCTTTGCTCTAAATTGTGAATTAATTTTTAAAATCCTCTGAACAAGTATACATATTTGATTCAAAAATCCAAAATTTTCTAGTTTTTTACACGTTCACTAAGCATTATAAAATTCTTCCTCTTTTTGATCACATTTCCAACATGTATTTGAAGTGCCTTTATACATTCTAGATAATTTCTTCAACATCATTTTATACAATAAAATTCTCTTTAAGATTATAACATATAAATTTCTATCCTTTCAATGACATATTTTCCATTGTTACATTGTAACCAAAATTTTAGTCTACTTTATCATAGATTCTTTCACTTGTTTTTCTTCTTCTTCAAAGTTCAATAAAGGTTTGTAAATTTTAGTATTTACATGTTATATGTAAGCATGTTACATGTTACATTTCATAATCAGTCTTACAATGTTCAAAACCATAAACTCATTTGTCTACAATTATTAAATATTATTAAAATATTTAAAGTAGATCATTGGCAATGATACCCCTTTGTTCTTCTCTTGATTTTAGTTTGTAGTCCCCTTAACAAATTCTAGTATATCAAGATATGTTAGTCATTTGTATTTGCCTATTATTTTTTGCCTATAAAATGCTTCTTGTGTTGAGAGCCACAAATGTGTTTTGGAACATAACCTGGATTATATCTATTTTGTATTTTCAACGTGGCACATCTAACATAATATATTTTTAATTCACATTAACCTTAAGTTTTTTGTACCACAAATATCGTTGCTTCTCAAATCTCATGTCATCTCTTTCTAATTCCAAAAACTTTTAGTTTCTTAACAACACTGACTCTTTCATCTAAACCAAATAGCAAGCTGCAAAATACAATTTCAAATCAGATAAATCCAATACTCTTCTTTCCATTGCACCCTGTAACACCCTATATTAACTTGGTTTTTTCCCCTTGCCACACAAAATTAGATATATCCTTTTGCCACTGTTTCAATGGTACATCAGTTGTCAAAAGAGGTATTGTCTGAAGCAAAAACTTCATTTTAGGCAGACATTCATTTTCCTCACAGAAAGTCTTTTCTTATCATACCTTTTTAACATACATTTTTTGACTTCATTCCATGTCTTGATATAAACAAGTTAGACATTATTTTGAAATAATATGTAATTTATATTTGTCATAGTGATACCCAGATATTTTACTTTTCTCAACCTGAAAACCTGTTTTATCAATCAATTCTGTTTGATCTTCTATTTTCATGTTTTTTTAGCATCTTCATATTCTGTTTGTTGATCTCAAGACTTGTTAATGACCAAATTGTTTTACGTTTCCCATTAATGTTTCAATTCCCATTAAAGATTCTTCTAGAAACACCACCAAGTCATCTGCAGCTCTTAACTTCTTAGTTTCTTTTTTAATCTTTTCTCCCACATTGTCTTATATATCTATTCAGTATTTCAAGAACCAAAATAAACAAGAGACCAGATAGTGGACATCCTTGTCTTGTTCCTTTTTGTATCTCACAAGGCTTTATTAAATGTCCATTAACAATTATTTGTGCTTTCTGTGAAGTAAAAATCAATCTCGCCCATTTTATAAAGTTCTCTCCAAAATTAATATCTTCCAAAACTTTGAACAAGAAAGTCCAAATCAAACTGTCAAGGGCCTTGACCACATCTAAGAAAATCAATGCAGCTTGTTTTTCCTTATGTTGCTGCAAACATTTCAAAATGATCAACAAATTTCTAAGATTGTCCTTTAATTGCCTTTTAGGTAGAAAACCACATTGATATTCAAGAATAAATTCTTGCAAAATTATTTCAATCTATCAGTCAGAATAGTTGTAAAGAACTTGTAGCCATTATTCAAAAATGATATCAACATACAGTATAGTTCATTGTTAAAGTCAAATCTTGTCCCTCTTTTGTATAAGTGCTATATTGCCCTCTGGCATCTTTTCTCACTGTAAGATAGAATTCATTGCATTTTGTAAATGTTGTAAAAGTTCATCTTCTAAACATCTATAATAAGATCTTGATAATCCACCTTGTTCAAGCACCTTTTCTGGTTTAATTTATTTTATAGCTTCAGAATTTTTTCTTATTGTTTTAGGTCCATTCATAACTGTTTCTATTCCTTTGTAATTCTCAGTACATTTTGTTTCTTAAGAGATACATCAGTACATTTCTTTTCTTAAGAGATACATCAAGTTAGAATAATATCAATGAAATGCTTTTGGCAGAGCCATACTATCCATTAATACAGTATATACCTTTTGTAGTTTCAAAATAATTTTCTTTTCTTTTTCTTTTCATTATTTATATGCCAAACATTTCCCTGGTTTGTTTGCAAATCTCAGAGGTTTTTTTGCTTTACATTGTTCATTTTCTATTACTATAAACATAGATAACCATCGTATAAAAGCTTAATTTGTTGAGAAATACTTCTCTTTCTTTAATTCTTTTTCTTTTAGCTCATTCATAGTAGGTTGTATTTTCCTGCCTCTTCAATTATATTGTATGCACTAATATCTGATAAAAGCTTTACTTGCATCACAATCCATTCTTAAATCAGTATCTTTGTTTATATTATTTCAAAAAAAATATTTTTTACAAACCTCCATTATTGCTTCTTTTGTAACAACATTTCATCTAGTGTATCTGTCCGAAAGAACTGGATTTCCTTTTATAAAAATACTCCTTTCTCTTACACAAGTTTCTAATAGGAATTCCTTTAGTAAAATTATATCTCTATCAATGTTCAGTCTTGTATTAAAATGCTGAAGCAAAGCTTATCTTGTTCCTGACAAAGTTCACCAAGAGATCCCTTGAAACATTTCTTATTCTTGTAAATGTTTTATTTATTCAATATATTTTATCAATTGTTGACTCTGTCATACAAATCCCAGTCAGGAAAAAGTACAAAGGCTTTAATAACATTTTCTCTAACATCTTCATCAGCATCATCTGGAATTGCTCCAAATTTCAAACAAACTTCATTTTCTTTCAGTTCCAGTAGTGCCACTTTATCTAATTCTCTTTTTTTTGTTTTGGTGTTTTTATATTGTTGGATAGTTTTGCTCTTTTATGTTGTATGATTTTCCTTGAACATTGGTACTAATGCATATGTAAACCTCTGAACGAAAATAATTTTGTCTTCTAATCCTTAAAGTCAAGGATATTTGTGAATGTAAATTTAATCTTATAGAGTAATCTCTGTACATCAGAGAGCGATAGCAAGGTAATGATTAGCAAATAACCCTAAAGTGATTTCTGGAATTAGAAACTGTAAAATTATCAAAGAATAGAAGAAAATTATGTGTCATGTACATACACTATACAATACATTGCTAGTTAAAGTCTTTACTGATGAATCCACATTATTGTGGTAGATCCAATTTATTTTTTGTGATAGATCTTATAGCTGGATGGTTCTTGAAGCAAGTGAATCTCCAATTGCTCCCCTTGAAATTCTTATAATTTTTTGTGGATGAAAGGCTTGAGATCATTTGAGATATCATGGGAAGTCTATAGGTTCTGCCCAAGAACATGCTGCACACATTTGATCTAAAGCAGCCCTTGCAAAACCATAAATAAGCCACCAAGAAAGTTCGGCATTTAATATAAAAAGTTACCTTAGCTTGAGAAGAATAACTATTCTGGTGGTTCTATTATTTCCATAAAGACAACTTGGGCAAAGACCTGGTAGCACAAATGTTATGTGATACTAAATGAAGGCTAAGGAACGTATCCAGGTGAAGGGTTATAAATTAAAAGTATTCTACAGTGATCCCATCTTTCTCTGTTAAATAGCCTATTTTTTATTTATGAATGAAAAACCAGGAGGTGCAAGTCAATATGTATTCCAGAGTCATCCAACTATTGTTGTTCCAAAATACCAGTAATAAAGAAAGACCTTTTATCACTTCAATGATGGCTACATAACACTATGAAGACACAATAATTCAGTAGGAGAGAAATGACCAAAATCAGTAAAGTCTGAACTCCTAGTAAAATGAGACAAAGCAGTTTCCCAAGAAAGGAAACCAAGAAAGTGAAAAAAAATTACTCCTCTCTTCTCTTGATTTGTCCATTTCATCTATTTACACCAGATTTATTTATAATCAGCCTTACAGTGTCTCCTCGTTATTTAACTGACGTCTCTCATCTACTTGAAGGTGCCTGACTTTTACTCTAGTAGTGGAATTCCTTGACTGTATATATTTAATTGATCTTTTTATACATAAGATGCAACATTATCTGCCATTTGAATACTATTTCTTTTTAACATTCTGCTTGTGAGGTGTGGCCATTGCTACAAAGGTAGAACAAGACATTATATTACCTGGGAAGGCACTTGCACTGAAATAGTAATAGAGAATTGAAAAACATGTTTTCCCTTAAAGTACATTATTGTTGATTTATTGCTCAATAAATATAACAAGCTTCCACTGAAGCTGACAAGCCAATGAGGAGAAGCAGCAACAAGATAGGTATGTGATTAGATGTTTCTCTAATTACTAAAAGAGGCTGATTAGGGATGTTCAATATGGTTTCTATGCAGTGGTTTCATATTTGCAAATTGAAGCCCAGAAAGTTATGTTTGATGATTAAAATAAGCTGCCTTTGGGAGAACATTAGCATGTAAAATGCTCTAGCAAAGGCACTGTGAATAGTTGTTGCTTGATATCCAAACAATAACACATAATAACTTTGGGAACCACATTAATTTTAGGATTCCATTGCAACAGAAATAGCAATTTGATTTGGCTTATTTCCTATGAAGGCATTGTTGTGATAGATATCCCACAGCCAGAATATGAAATTAGATTAAATTTGTCAACACCTCACTGTTGAACTATGTCTTTCCTATAGTGTAAGCTGCACACACACGTGTGTGTGTAAACTACACACACACATGTGCACACGCACGCACATGCACGCACACACACACACACATCGAAAATCAGTGGCATGGGAAAAGAGAGGAAGAAAACCAGCAATCTAGCAAACTTTTATTTCCATACAAATTTCTATTTCCTTTCCTTTCCTTATCAGATGCTACCAGAACATGCTTAGTATGATAAGTGAGAAAAGCCTAGCAGTATTCTGATCTTGACCAAAATACGGTGACAGAAACAAGTTTTTTTCATAACAACAGCAGAGCTATCTGCAGTTGGATTAAGCTAATGCTTGAGATGTCAATTAGAAGAAGAACTCTTATTTTGTGATTCAGGACTTGTGGAGTACATGGACAACAAGTTCATTTAGGAAAGAAATTGAAACCGAGAAAGAAAGAAATTAAAGAAAGTAGCACGGAGGAAAAAGCTTGCAAAGTGGAAAAACCCAAAGTGAATAAAGAGCTATATACGTATCTACTTACTTCTTCCTTTCAGGTTCCTAAGAAAATTAAAACGAGAGACATGCTGTAATCAGTCAAACCAACAAAAGTTTCCTTCTGTAGAGAAAGCAGTGGGAGAGTAAAACAACAAAGTACAGAAAATTATTTTGAACACTGCTAAGCGAAACAACTTTCCTGTTTTTATAACATGAAGATTAATAGATATTTTATATCTGATATATTTATTTTTTCACATCAGATCAAGAAAAATGTGCTTTAATTTCTGTGTCACAACAGAAGTTTTTTTTAATGTAAATAAATACCCACTCCCCTTCTTGGACCATCTTGGGAAACAACCACTGAAGCACTCAGCAGAAATTGATCAATATGTGAACATCTCTCTTATAATCAATCCATCCAGCTCAATATTAGCTACCGTGACTGGATTGTTCTAAGGCATAATGGGACCAATCTAGTTTTAGCTAATATGAATTATGCCTCTTATGAGAATCCTGTTATGATGTTCCACCAGAGATTCTGCTGACTCTAACCTTTATGTTGTTCTTATTTTTCTGGGGCTTGGGGACAAGACAATGGTGCACACCGATTTTTGTTTTATTTGGTTTGGTTTGGTTTTTAATTTGTTTTGATGTTTTGCTCTTCCAGTCTGTTATATTTGTTATATGTTGGAGTTTTTTTTAAAATTGTAAGTACCCAAAGGTGTTTAGGAGTCAGACAATTTATAAATTAAATCAAATCAAATCAAATCAAATTAAATTAGCCTCATCCATGCATTTTACCCAATAATATTTAGAATACTTAAAATAGGATTTATTGACTAAACCATTACTGGCTGGATTTGCCTATTGCATAGATAGTGGCTGGATTCATATAAGAGTCAAAGTCTAGCATGTTGCATAATGGCTAAATATCCAGTTTGAATCCAATTATGGTGGCTTATTCAACAAATCATGACTAGAACAAACCATGGCATAGCATGACTGGAAAACCTGGCAGGACCATTTCATAATTTCAAAGTGGAATGTTATCTAGTCATTTTTGCAATGCTGTAGACTAATCCTAGCTTTGTTTTGTTTTGTTTTTAAGAATATGCAGTTCTGTTACTAAGCGGTGTTGTTCTCTGACTTAGACTCATAGTAGCACTGCAGGGACATTTTGTTCCCAAAAGTCTTCTATTTAACATAGAACTGATTTCGAAAGGGACAGATAGAAATAGGATAGAGACCTCAGTGGGAGAAAGTTCATTCTCAACTACTTTTAGTGCAGAGCTAGAGAATAGATAGCTCTATTACTGCCTTCCCCATATTCTTTTCCTTTGCAACTCAGTCTAGAAGCATCTGACATCAGAGCTGTGTTAGGTAGAGAATGAAAGCTGGCATAAAGAAAGGAGAGGCAGGGCTTGAGCATAGGTCGGTCTGGTTTGTGTTTTCTGTGACCTTCTCTGTGACTTCTTAGATTTAAAATTTTGCCTCCCTTGCTTACTTTCATTAAATATGCCAGCATATTCACTGGTCTCACTTTGGGGTCGGAGACTGACTTTTCTATCCATTTTTTGCTTACTATCTAAAAAAACTGCAACTAATCTGAAATATGTGTAATCTATCATAGTCTAAATACCTGGCACTAGGCTTTTCTCAGGTTAGTAGTAGTTTTATTATTTTAAAAATGGATCAAATAATTTATGGATTAATCTATGAAAGCCTATTCGTCATGGTGATTATTTTTCCTGCAGAGATAATATCAAAGGCAGGAAGTACCCAGTACATGAAAATATAAGGAAAAAGATGTTGTTTATTTCATATCTTGTTTGTCAATACTATTAAAGTTTGTTGCAAAAATCAAAACCAGAAGCACATACAGATAACTGATTCAGCTGGATTCATTAACTTCTTTATAAACATAGTAACAGATGAATTTACAATACCATTAGCAGAGTTCTTCAACGTAGTTACAAGTAAATACAAGCAGGAGAGTTAGTTTCATTTCAGCAGAGCAGACAAGCACAGAGAGCAGAGAGCAGAGTGGACTGAGCCACACCCAGCCTTAAGCTTAAGATTTCAGTTTCGATTCTCTGCACAGACTCAGAAGTGGTTAGCTTTCATTGGCTGACTTAGTTGTTATGCCTATTCATTGGCTAACCTTGTTAACATGGCTCTCCCAGTTCATGAATATCTTAACAAAAACCATAAGAATAGCAGAATTAGAAGGGATCACTTAGGCCATGGAGTCCAACCTTCTGCTTAGGGTAGGAATTGAATTTAAATAATTACTGATAATGACTAGCAATAGCACTTAGCACTTAGACTTATATACCAGTTCATAGTGCTTTACAGCCCTCTCTAAGCGGTTTACAGAGTTCAGCATATTGCCCCCAACAATTTGGGTCCTCATTTTACCCACCTCAGAAGGATGGAAGGCTGAGTCAACCTTGAGCCGGTGAGATGTGAACAGCTGAACTGCTGAACTATTAGCCAGCTGAAGTAGCCTGCAGTGCTGCATTTAACCACTTCACCACCTCGGCTCCTTAACTACCCTTTATTGAACACATATAGCAGAGGAAAGCCTACCATTCTCTGGATAATTGTTTCCACTGTATTTACTGTTAGGATATTTTTAGCATTCAGTAACAATCTATCCTTTTGCAACTTGAACCCATTATTTCATTTCCTGCATGCTGAAATGACAGATATGTGACAATTCCTTCAGATAGCTGGAGTGCTATCATATTTGGAATCTGCATATCTAACATAATTGTAACCATTTAAGCAAAGTTTTATGGCACAATGCTGTATTAGAGGATGTATAGATATGAACAGCTGGAATTTCTCCTACAGCTATCAACATCTTGCAAGTACTGTGATATGGAAGGAAATAGTTCTCCGTTTTCCCTATACCATATTGCTGATTCTTCCTCTGTCATTGCTACTTCTTTGGCTGCTTTGTAGTTTTTGTACATTAGAAAGGTTGTATGTCATGGTAGTGGCAAACCATAAGCAATGGACATTTAAGGCTGGGTGTAGTGAAAAGAAAGAAATTGGGCATGGGATTTTAGTAGGAGCAATTAAAGTTGAGGGTGTTCCATCATTGGAGGTTTTTAAAAAGAGATTGGACAGCCATTTGCCTGAAATGGTATAGGGCAGTGATGGCGAACTTATGGCATGCATGCCAAAGGTGGCACGCAGAGCCATATCTGCCGGCACACAAAGTCAGCTCCAGCACACGTGCGCGCTGGCCAGCTGATTTTTGGCTGGCACAGAGGCTCTGGGAGGGCACTTTAGGTTTATGGAGGGCCTCCGGGGGGGGCGTTTTCATCCTCCCCAGGCTCCAGGGAAGCCTCTGGAACATGGGGAGGGCGAAAAATGGGCCTACTGGGCCCACCAGAAGTCGGGAAAGTGGCTGTTTCTGGCCTCCAAAGGCCCTCTGCCGTTTTCGCCCTCCCTAGGCATTGAATTATGGGTGTGGGCACTTGCATGTGCATTATAGTGTGCGCGCATGCCCTTTTGGCACCCAAGGGAAAAAAGGTTTGCCCCCACTGGTATAGGGTCTCCTTCTTGAGCAGGGGATTAGACTAAAAGACCTCTAATGCCCCTTTCAACTCTGTTATTCTGTTAAATGTTTGTCATGTTTTAATTTCTGTATGTCTAATGTCAAAATCAGTCATTAATGCCATTTTCATCTGTCAGCGATCACTAAGCATTCCTAGAGCAAAATTAGTTTCTTAAATGATTAATTAAAGGGTTCTTTTTTGATGTAAATAGTGTACATTGTTTACCATTTTTAGGACCTTTCATTGTCATAAAAGTCTATTTTACAAAGCCATTTAAGAATAAATCTGAGATTTTCCTGGAACTAGTGACAATTTTGTATTAACCAATGTAGAGCTTTCCATTTTGGGATGAGTGAACTCTGAATTATTATCTAAATGATTTAGGGTCTGCTTGACACCTAGCTTTGAGATGGTAATGGATTTAGCCTATTATTTTCATTTAGAAGATGAGAGAAGACAAGAGGAAAGATTTGTTTTATTGTGCTGGACTTTTAACATAATTGATACATGTATCTGTTTGAACCTTTTTGCCAGGATGGCCTTGGGTGGAGGGAAGCTTTTTGCAGGAGATCTGAAAAATAAAAAGTACCTTCGGTAAGTAGGACTGAGAAGATATTTAAGGAACATGGAGTTGGCTTTAATTTATTTGTTGGTACTACTCATCTCTAAATCTAACATATACTAGGAGCTCCATATAAATCTGAATCAATAGCTAAAAGCTAAAATTGAATTGAAGCAAAAAAAAAGTATTAGCATCAGCTGGTAGATGTCACTGGATATCAGTCTATATGTATAGGGTCTTTAAATCACCAGATTTTATTATTCTCCTGGACACCAGCTTATTATGAGATGTTCAGTCAAGTCTCAGATAAGGTCAGGAAAGCTTTTATTCAGCATTGTTCTTAGTAGGATTAGACTTGGGCTCAGGGTAACATGCATTAGTTAATGCTATACAATGTTCACTGGTGCAAATTGATTAATCACAGCCTTCCCCCCCAACTTTTTAATTGACTGTGCAATCTATGACATTATTTCAAATCAAGTGCAAATGAAGAGATTGTTTATTACACTTTTACCTTCCATTTACGGATTCAACCTATGCATTTGAAGAACTTTCTCCTCTTCTTAACTTACCCCTCTGGTAAAAACCATTATTGCTGTATCTTGAGGTACTTTCGGAACAACAGTGCCTAGAGGTACATGTTTTTTTAAATAATTGAGATTAAATCACCTTCCTCTTTATGATCTAGCAACAAGTAAAGATAATTATTTTCTGAAAAACATCTGGTTTAGCAATTGCATGATTTTACTGACTGATTTCTACTTTGGTTTTGTGAGTCTGTTGCCTGGTTTTTGTTTTTGTTTTAAATTGTAAGATATCTACACGTTCTTCTGAAGAATGGAACACTGAAGGAAAACTCATTAACATGAATAAATGAATGTACCTGAACAGTCATAGGATCAACAAACGATTATCTAACCACATAGGTACAATTCCACTTTTAATATCAGTAAATGTTTTATTTTAATTTATCAAATATCATGGTCTTAAAACAGATCACAATTGTAATTATCAAAAGGAACATTGTATGGGTACAGGGTGTATTAAAGTTCAGGCCCTATAGACTAATCACAAAATGTTCATTGATTTAATTAATTCATTTTTTTAAGGATAAAATGTGTCTGTACTTAGGAATATTGAAAATTCATGCCTCAGATGAAAAAAGGACATGGCAATCAATTCAAACATTAAAGGTAATTTATATAATAAAATATCTATGCAGCCTATGCAAAGGTAGTTCCAAATCCAAGCAAATTAATTCCTTCATTGTCCATATAATTCATCCATCTCTCTCCTGCTCAACATTAGCTTTATCATAAGAATGATTTTATGCATTGTCTCCCACAGTGTGTTCATTTCAATCAAAATTACTAATGAAAGTAGTGCATCCATTTGTTTCCTATCTTTGTCTTTTAAAATAATTGTACAAATAAGAATTATTTTTCTCCTCAGATGCTTCATATAGTTTTCACTGTAAAGATTCTAAAGTTTGAAAAAGTCTTGGGAACACTGAAATGATAAAATCTGAAAATTGGTCCTTGCAGTGTAGACCAACACAAATTTTTGGCTAAGTAAAAAAACAAGATGCAGAAACCAGTTAGTTGAACATCCCTGGAGTTTCTACTTCCTGAATAAATGTGTGTCTATAACATACTCATGAGTTTGTGTATCTCTACATATTTATCCAACATTTGTCTTGAAAAAGCTACATTCCATCCACCCAAAAAGTAGGGGCAGAAGAAAAACAAATGAATATATTGAATTAATTATTAATAATTAATATGCTACTTTTTTATACAATTGATTCACTTTGTGTATATACAAGACATTCTCCCCCCTCCTCTTTCTATGTCATGCACACACAGAGAAATACAGAAAAAAAAGTTTCCTCACACACTTATACATGTGTTTTTCCATGTGGCCCAGAAGAAAAGGAGAAGGAGAAGGGGAATAAGAAGTAAGCAAGTAAGAAAAAGTAACAACGAGGGATCGAAAGAAAGAGGGATCAGCCAAGTTTGTGGTGATTTCATGACATTCTAATCTACTCTGAAGACAAATCTCGTGAAGGGGCAAAGTAACTGATATGGATATGATATGGAAAAACTACCCAGAATCTGAAAACTCTTGGGAGATAACTGGTATGTCCATGCCACTGAATTAATTCAGCAGTTCACCAACATTTCCCTGAAAAGTCATGACTGACCAAGTCCCCAAGCCGCCACCCTACGCCTCTTGAGAAATCCATAGATGAAGACATTAGCCAGCATTTGTGGATAGATCCAGGGAGAAGCAGGGCATTTGATACCCTTTAACCATCCACTTCTGGCCTTCATGACTTGAGGATGATGGGGGAGAAACCTACTAATGCCTTAGATGTTTTTCATCAATGGTGAATTCAAATATGGGGGAAGAAGATTCCTTTGAGTTGGCTTCATTGCCTCCTCTACCAAATTCCCACGAGAACTCAGATTCCAAAGAGACCATGTAGTAAGGGAAGGGCTATTACGAAGATGCCATGAAAGAAGGTGGGGCCATGTTGAAGGGGATAATGATGTAGAAGTAGTGGCAGAACTGTGATGGAGTTAAAAGAGGGATCAGCCTAGTATCCCTACATAGTGACAAATGAATTAAGTCCAAGCTCTCTTGAATTTCATTGATCCTTATCCTTGAAAATATTCCTTTGCATAGACATGAGTTACACTAAATCAGTTTAATTGGACCATCACGTGTGGATCTGAACTTTTACACTTGACAAAATATTACATTTATCAGACCCACAGGCTGTCCTAAGTTACAAATAATCTTTATGCTCAGTTTCACAGCTATGTTTTTCAGTGGCAGTGTCTGCAGCCATTCTTTATTATTTATAGTCTTACTCTTTCACTTGTTTCTCTTCTATTTTCCTCATAATATATGATATTTCCTTTAATTTGCTCATAATTAATATGTGGGGGGAAACACCCTTGTCTTCCCAGGTGAATAGAGTATCCTTTAGCAGATAGTCCTAGCCAACAAGATCTGGAGAATAATTAGATCTGGCATTTCCCCACCTTCCACCCATTTCCTCAGTCTGCCAAATTATAATGCCAGCTATTTTACAGAAATTATGGAACAGTTGGCTCCCTTAAATAATTAAGGGGAATGCAGCTTTGTTCACACTGATGTATTTGGATAACCTTAAATTGGCAAGAGGGAGAGGAGCTATTATCTTAGAATTTTAGAGTTGCATGGGAAATATTGCAACATGAAGACTTTTGGGAAGAAATGGCTAGCTGAAGAGAGTTTCATTAAAAGCAGAGCTGAAGGCTAAACACTGAGGCATGAATACTCAGTGAGCAGACCAGCTCTTTGATAATTCTTCTCTGGATAATGACAGGACTTCAGATCACCCACAAGTGTCTCAGGGAATTGCTGCTCATGAAGAGACAGCAGTGCCCAGTGAGTTTAGGCTCTGGGAAACAAAAGAATATCTATCTTTTTGCTCCACCCATAATCAGCAGAATGAAGCAAATTATTTTTAACATTGGACATAATGAAGGATATTTTTGACCCAGTAGTTAATTTTAAGGGTGTTTGCCTATATAGACAAACTTTAAAGAAGCTGTGGAAGAGGAACAATTATTATTTGGCATGACTGAGACTGTTTTGTATCCTGGTTTTCTTAACATCTCTTGAGTGGCCAGATACAGTTCTTAGGCACGCACAATGTTAAAGGAAGAATTTCTTTGTTACAAATCCTGGAAGCAAGTCACCAAGAGACAACAGAGAAAAAGGTAAAAGCAAGAAAACATTACTTGCTGATAAGAACTTAGCTGAAGAAAAGTGGCTTAATGATGCTGGAGACGGTTGGTGCTTCCTGCCAGCTCTTAACTCTCCTGATTGTGATGCCCATTTGCAAGGCAGCTCCAGGGGAAGGAAGGGAGGGGAGGGGCCTTGGATGATGCTTCATCTTTCTTTCTGGTGCAAAGCCAGTTTGCCCTCCTATGGCACATTTTGGGAAGAGTGTGAGTGTGTACCACAACAGAGCTGATAAATTGGCAGCCAAACTGCTACTCTGCAATAGCATTGTGGTCTCCTGGCTAGTATAACAAAGTCAAATAATAATGATGATGATGATGATAAGGAGGAGACAACCAAATTCAAGTCAAGCCAAAGATTTATGATGCCAAGTCAAGAGACAAAGTGTTAGTCAATTAACAAGCTGTGGTTATAAATAACTAGACCAGTGATGGCGAACCTTTTTTTCCTCGGGTGCCGAAAGCACGTCTGCGCGAGTGCCCACACCCATAATTCAATCCCTGGGGAGGGCGAAAATGGGCTCCCCTGCCCCCCGGAGGCCCTTTGGAGGCTGGAAATGGCCCATTTCCAAACTGCTGGTGGGCCTAGTAGGCCCATTTTTCACCCTCCCCAGGCTCCAGAGGCTTTCCTGGAGCCTGGGGAGGGCGAAAACAGCCCCCTGCCCCCCGGAGGCCCTCCAGAAGTGGAAAACACCCTCCCAGAGCCTCCGTGTGAGCCGAAAATCAGCTGGCCGGCGTGCACATGCACGCTGGAGCTGAGCTAGGGCAACAGCTCGCGTGCCAGCAGATATGGCTCCGCGTGCCACCTGTGGCACGCGTGCCATAGGTTCGCCATCACTGAACTAGACTCTAGGCAGGAGTCACAGGACAAGCCAAATGCTCAAGTGGCCTCTAACATGGGAAATGTTTTACTGTGAGATTTAAATTCCCTCTCTGCTAAACATGTACAGGTGTTGCTAATGCCTATCATGGGTTGCACTTTTAGGTGAGATGTAGAGATTCCAGGAGGAATGGGGGGGGGAATTAACCCCTGAAGCAGCCTGCATTGCAACTGACTCTGACAGTATACATATTGATTTGAATGTGGATTTTAAAATGACAGGTGATAAGAATGACATGCAAAAGATGTTACACTGCATATGCAAAAGAAACTGGTTGATGTCTTGATGATTAAAAGCAATATACAAATAACAAAACAAGACAATTACTGTACCTGGATAATTTTCTTATATTGGATTTATACAATAGACTCGTTGAAGAATTTGGTGAGAAGGGACAAAGAAAAAAATAAAAAGAAGTTTTAAGTTCTAGGACAATAAAGCAAGGAATATACATTTATCTGTAGCAACCTTAATGGACTTTGGCTGACATCAGGACTGAAATGATCACTTTTTATAGATTTATTTAGATACAATATGGAATATAGGAAGAAGAGACATTGTTGCATTTTAAGATGAGATGACAAGTTACTAAAATTGTTTATACAATGTGATGAAGGGGAAAATCACTTCTTTATATATTTTTTCTTTTTCTTTACTATATTCTTTTTTCTTTTCTGAGCCTTCAATTTTTTAATTTTTATTCTTTTTAAATTTATATTTTTACAGCTGTAAATTATAATCCTTAATATAATTATTACAAATAAAAAAAGCAAATACCCCTTTAAAACAGGACAATTTCCTCCCTACTAAACCTTTCCTTATTACTGACTTTATAGTAATAGTTAGTTTAGCAGAAGACTATAATGATATGAAATGTGCTACTCCATTCCTCTTCTTACCTTGCCTCTGTTTTTCTTCAAACACTCTGAAGATAATAGCTAACCAAAACAAACATTTTAACTCAGCCTGAGGCTACATTTGAGCAGTGCCATAAAAAGGAGATAAATACAGTTTAATAACATTATTGCTGAGGGCCAGCTTAAGCCTACCTTATTCATGGCCTAGGGATGAGATGAAGACGACATCATGGGGACCACAAAAGAAAAACAATGGTTGTGCTGTCTGTAGATGCCTGTGACAGAAAGCCCTCTGATAGTTTCCTTATTGCAGATGTTTCATAGATAATACAACTTCGATGAAGATGAAGGTAGCACAACCGAAGACCTGATTATTCTGTATGAATGGCCAAATCTAGTTCTATTGGACTTTTCCTGTCTCTCTTCATCTCCATTTAGTTGGAAACAATATTTTCCATTATTATTTCTTTTTTTAAAATATTTTCTTCTCTGAATTCTATATGTTAACTATGAATTATGCAAGAATATTTTTTCTTTTGTCTCTTCTACTGTAAATCGATTGCAAATTAACTTCAGTAGATGAACCTAAATTATGAAAAATGAGGGGTTTGTGAGTACGTATAGAGAATGTAATAAAATCTCCCAGTATGTGGTTATTACTTTGCCTTATTGTATAAAGTTTTTTTATGTAGGTTTCTCTTCCCCCACCCAGCCAATAAAAATTTAACATTTTTCTAAAGCAAAAGTGTTCCCTTATGCTTTACTTACTTTGGTACTTGTTTAAAATCTATGCTATTCTCATTTCCCTATTAGGACATTGTCAAACCAGCTAATGTATTATTTTGGTTCATTTTCCTTTAAATAAGTGTCTATTCTCACTGTAGTGTAATAATGGAGCAGCTCATACCTTGCGGACATGTGAACTACCTGCCAAGACTAAAACCTTTTTCTAAAAGGGGGAGATGCACAATACAATGAGGTGAAAGAAATATGGAGTATCCTTCCAACTTTATGTTCAAAGACTCCACCGTTTTCTTCTTCTTCAAAGAATGGCAGAACATATGCTTTCCATGCAAAGATTTTGGGTTCAAAAGTAGCATTTCCTACCTGATGAACTGCCTAGTCTCTCTAGGACAAGCCCATTCTACTCATGCCAGAAGGAAGGGCCTGCTTCAGATCCTTTTACCTTCTAAGGTAAGATCTGTTCCCACCCTCATATACTTCTGCAAGAGCTTAAAGACCTTGCTTTATTTGTCCTGGGGTCCCAATGGGGGAGTTCCATGCTGAAGGTGGGGCTGGATTTATGGCAGACTCCACTCTCCCATCTTGTTCTCTGCTCTCTACCTATCCATCTTTATTTTTTGATAATCGTATAGTTATTTCTCATATATAGTTCTCATATATAGTTGTATTTCTTATTGTGTTTTTATTGTTTATTATATTGTTCAATTATTTATTTTATTTATTTGCTTTTGTCAAGTATGTATTGGTGATGTACATAGATATAACATTGTTTATATACATAAGATGGGTACTGATAAGAGGGAACATTAGGACAGGGACGGTAGGCACGCTGGTGCGCTTATGCACGCCCCTTACTGACCTCTTAGGAATCGGGTAAGGTCAACAGTGGACAGTCTAAGGGTAAAGTTTTGGGGGTTTGGTGACGAAACCACAGAGTCAGGTAGTGAGTTCCAGGCATTAACCACTCTGTTGCTAAAGTTGTATTTTCTACAGTCAAGTTTGGAGTGGTTCACTTTGAGTTTGTATCTGTTGTGTGCTCGTGTATTGTTGCTACTACTTGAAGCTAAAGTAGTCGTTGACAGGAAGGACATTGTAGCAGATAATTTTATGAGCTACGCTTAGGTCATGCCAAAGGCGATGTAATTCTAAGCTTTCTAAGCCCAGGATTTCAAGTCTGGTTGCGTAAGGTATTCTGTTGTTATCTTATTCTATTCTGTTCTGTTCACACTCCTTTCATTTCTTCTTTATTGTTGTAAGCTGCCTGAGTAGCCCCGCAGTGAGATAGACAGCAAATAAATTTAACAAATAAGTAAATAATAAATTTCCAGTTGAAGTTAGAAAAGAGAAATTCCCAAAAGTTTCAAGAGATGCTACCACTGCTTCCTCTAAATCTCTGTATCATGTAAATAAATGAAATGTTACAAGCTAATATGAAATCCCAAAGTTCTCTCACTAAAAGGAGATTACAGTCAATAGCTTTGCCTTATTGAGATCTGGAGAACATATAGCAAATATTAATATGAAAGGAACACTAGCTTCAGACTTCTCTTTTTTCCCTGATAGTTAATAACCCACTTTACTTTTCAGCTTTTGCCTAGTATTATGTTTATTTGTGCAGTACATGGTCCCAAGAAAATTTAACTGATTCAGCTGATTTTCTGCATCAGCCATGGGACTCCATCACCAAAGGCTTATGCAAACAAATTCATTTTATTCCATTTATTCTAGTTGAAAATGTCTTTTCTCTCTTATAGCTGCTGGTATTAAGTAGCAGTTCACCCTCCTGGGAAAAAAAATGGATCATTGGCTGGGGCTTGACTTTCCATTGCTTCAGTTCCGTGCAAATTATAATGGCAATTTGATGCTTGAGGCTTTTAAAAATACATTTATGTTTAATAGCTACATTATGCAGATATGTTCACACATGGGGGAAAAAAGACTTTACAACACATTTATGTGGATATGCTGCTTTAGAAATTTAAACTTCTAAGAATGGGAGTTTAAGTATGAATTGCTCATAGGGAAAAATATTTCAGGATTCCATAAAATGTTACAGATCTGTAATGAAAACTATTTTATATAGTGCTGAACAATGATTCGTAACCTTTTCCTAGATTTAGGGTTGCCTGGGGAAAGAAATGGAGTGTTGTCATGCACCAATGATGGCAGATACTTATATAACATTCTCATCAATCTGCAGTTATGATATCCAGAATGCATGAAAGTACAATTTAAAGCAGGAGGTCTTGTCACCAATAACATATAGCAAGTCCAGAAAGGATTGATCATTCTTTTTGAAGGTTCAGTCAACTTTGACATACATATGGGTTTAAAGGAAATCCAATCAGAGATAATTGTAATCAGTGGCTGGACTTTCCTTTCCTTTAAACCCTAACCATAGTTCTGTCCTTACAATGTTCATAATGCAGGACATATGAATGTATACAAATTTTTGTAAGGGTTATACTATGCTCCAATTATTGTAAGCTGCCAGAGTCATGGGTCAGTAAGATGAGTAGCATATAAATTTAATAAATACATGAATAAATAAATTCAATAAAATAAAAATTGTTGTCAAACTTGCTTTGTTTATTTTCTCTTTCCTTTTTCAATATGTATAAACAACATTAAGTCACTATAGACTAGTGATATGTAGGAAGTTAGCACCTACCCACCTCCTAGAGGAATAAAATATTTTAGGAAATGTTAAAAATGCAGAATATTATATTTCCCTGGCTAAGAAATGGAGAAACATGTTTTAGGCAGTAGCCCCCACCTTTGTCAATGTGCCATCAAGGAATGGGCCCAGCTCACTCATTCCCTCCACCTTTGTTAATAGCCTGGGCCAGTCTATTCTACATAACAAAGATCTACCCCCTTCAGGCAGACCCATCTAGCAAACAATAACTCACCACATGGCACCTGGGAAGATTGCATCAGCCAGCACACAAACTAGCCTGGGACTCAGACAAAGCCTACAGAGTTAGCCGCCCCCTGGGAGTCTGACAGCCAATGTGATACACTTCTTACACAGGAACAGGAAACTCTTAAGGTGGGGCCCAACAGAGGGTATAAAACTCAGGCACTCTCAGCATCTCAGCCCTTCTTGTCTTCTTCTTCAACATCTTTGAGGCATGTGATCCCCCTTTCCCCAGGACCTCAGAACATGTGGTCCTGCTCAATGTTCCCCGTAACAACAGAAAACGGCATGCGGCAGTTAGAAACTTCTGCACGGCATTCTCTTGTTATCTGCGCAGCCACGTGTCCGCGCAGCTTAGAGGGAACAGTGGTCCTGCTGTCCACCATTAAAACCATCTTTCCAAACAGTCACCATGCTTCCAGTGTCTTTTTCCCCACTTGGAACCGAACCCAGAAGGATATTCCTTACAACAGATATAAATAATAGTAATTTACCTAAGGCTGAAACATTTATTAATATATGATACAGCCTGTAGTGGTTTTATAAAAGGTATGCTCAATTTTGAATAAAGAAACCAAATACTATTATATTAACACTGATATTTTAAACCATAATTAAGATTGATAATAGTTCTTTCTTTTATTGAATATTCACTGGGTTAAACTAGTTAAACATTAGAGCATTAATAATGTTTATCAGCTTTGTACAAATATCAGAGCATCAAAATAAATATGATATACAGTGTAACTTTTACAACAATTTAATAAATAAGTAAAAATCAATAATTTATTAAAGACATTGTAAGCATACAAGTGACTGATGTATGTAAAGACAAGCAATACTTTTAGTTATTCTAATTTGTCCTTTCAGATGTGTAAGAAATGCCAATCAAACTCTTAAAACATGAAATAATTGGAATACAATTTGAAATTTGCCTTCGAATCTAAAGCCCTGCACAACCGGGTTCTATCTTGAAATACTATTTCTTTTCATGAAAAGATAAATTTCCTTTGCTTCCCTGCTCCAGAATTTTCTATCAGGGTTACAGAGATAAAATGGATCTATTTTATGCTTATGTATGGGGCCTCTGGATACAGTTAGCAAATCAGCCAGATTAGGGTGGTTTAGAAATGGTAAAATCAAACAATTATACGAATGCTTCAATTTATGCTCAAAATTGTACAAGAAATAGATTTATGTATCTTGCATGCTACTGGGTCACTCTGTTTTGTCCTAATATTTTTCTGCCATCAAATGTATCAGATAGCCATACCATAAGCTTTGTTATAAGTGCACCATCCAGATTAAAAGGGAAAAATAGTTTTGTTAAAGCAGTGGAATAATGGTTCAAACTGCTACAATGCTTAGATAAATATATACAATTTATTTACCCTGATGCTTTGCCTCTTTATCTGATTAGGAAAAGCAAAGTTGTGGCTTTCAAAATGAAAGACTTTTATTGCCGCATCTCTAGCAATATCTTTATGAGACAATAATGCTGAGCAATGATAAAGTCATATTACACATAATGAATATAAATGAAAGATAATAGTTAGCTAAATAATTTGTGCTCCATAGATGTATGAAACCCTAATTTAAAAACTCAGCTGAACCAAAGGGAATTTCAATGCGAAATAACCTAGAGCTAGAAAGAATCATTTTGATGAATTGGTCTATATTAAAGAGGTTTTGCTATTTTTTTTTTACCCCTCAGCAACAGAAAAAGATAGAACTTTCATGTTAAGAGAGTAATATTTTTATCTTCAGAAAAATGAAAAATTAGAGCCTGCTCCTCGAGGGGAGAACCTTACATTAAAAACTGTTGGTTCCTTTAGACTCAATTTCAGCATAAAGGCTTTCATGCTAAACTAAAGAAAAAATAGCGCAAAAGTTCATTTTGTTCATTTGCTCTAGGGAAAAGTGAAAGATGAAACACACATGGCCTTTGGTATTCCTATCACTTTTGGTTTGATGACATAAGAGTCTGATTGGTCTTTCTTACTCATCTGAAGAGACAAGTAGAATAATTAAAGTTGCTGTTAAGTCATTACATATTTAAGCCTTTTGCATCTTTAAAGTATTTATAGAGCAAGTTAACGATGGAGATTCATCAAAAAGAAGACTCTGAATTCTATAAAACGTGGACAAAATGGTATTCCTGGTTACAATCAAATGATAATTTAAAACTATGGATACAGAAGACTTGATCCGAGAAATCTTTCCTTACCATCTTCTTCATAACAATAAAAATGATTATTATTGATGCGCATAATCTGAGAATATAAATATGAAAAATAATGTAAATATGTATAAATACGTTTTGGGTTAGTTTGAAGTCAATAGTAAAAGGGATAAAGGTTAAAAGTAACCAATGTAGCAAGATTGATTGCAAAACTGGATTCAGTTACACAAAGGTATAGCTGTTAAAATGAAATGCTGTTTTTTGTGTATTAGTGTTTGTATTTTCTTTTTCCTTTTTCCCCCTTTTCCCTCCTTTTTCTTTTTTCTTTTCTTTTCTTTTTTCTCTTTGATGTCATGTGTTATTATGTATGTTTTTTAACATTTAAAAACTGAATAAAGATTATTAATTACATTTTAAAAAATAAAGTATTTATAGACAATTTTTCCTCAATATTATCATTCTCTCCATAGTAGTGACACAGTATAAGTATTACTACACTCACAGATGCTAAAAAAATTTCAGTAGTAGCAGTCATTTATTTTATGGTTTGGAATCTAACACTTTTAATGATTATTAGGAGCTGAGATAGCGCAGTGGTTAAAAGCAGCATTGCGACCTTCAGCTGATTGCTAGTTCAGCAGTTCAGCTGTTCAAATCTCACTAGGCTCAAGGTTGACTCAGCCTTCCATCCTTCCGAGGTGGGTAAAATGAGGACCCAGATTGTTGGGGGCAATATGCTGAACTCTGTAAACCGCTTAGAGAGTGCTGTAAAGCACTATGAAGCGGTATATAAGTAAAGTGCTATTGCTATTAGGTAACCTGTGCCACACTATTCCTTTCAGAAGTATTTTCTTACCTAAAAAGAGAAACAGAATAACCATGAGTGGGCAAAAAAGCAGTCACAGAGGGAACAATTTTCAATGTCTTAACCACTTCCCCATTAAGTTTCCTTGTAGGAAGTGCGGGAAGAATAAATCTTCCTTCCTTCCTTCCTTCCTTCCTTCCTTCCTTCCTTCCTTCCTTCCTTCCTTCCTTCCTTCCTATCCTCCCTCCCTCCATTTCTTTGGCTTCTCAATTCACTTTGCTTGTAGGAAGCTTGCAAGGAGAAAGTGGGAAAGCCTGTGGGAAAGTCAGCTATAAGATACAGTAAGTGGCTCCTGAAGGAGGGGAAGGAGTGAAGAGGTTCCTGGGGGTGTTAAGGAATCAAGGACAGTATGCAGATTTATTTATTTATTTATTTATTTATTTATTTATTTATTTATTTATTTATTTATTTATTTATTTATTTAGGATTCTTATATGCCGCCCTACTCCCTGGGTCCCGGGTGCAGGGAAGGATGCATGGGTTGCACAAGAGGTGCTCTGCAGTTTGAATAGGGTGCATGGGGTGCATGGAGAAGTGGTGCAGGTTGAGGTGAGGGGGGTCATGGCAGTTTATGAGAACTGCAGGGCATGTTGTGGAATGCATGCTAGGGCACAAGTGGGAGAGGTTTGTGGGGATGTGCAAAAGGTGCTAAATCAGTCAAGGAAAATGAATGGGAGGACAGGGTGGGTCAGGGAAGCCCACAGGGGAGTGGGGTAGGTAGAGAAGGTTGTGTGAGGGTTCCTTCTTTCCTTTCCCTTCCTCCCTCCATCCCTCCCCTCAACAAGTAGGTAAGGGGCTGCTGCTGGGTCAGAGAATGTAATGAAATTTGTGAAGAACCTTGGACAAAGGGTAGAAGAAATTCTGCCTAAGAAAGAATCCAATAAGAGAGGAAGGACCCCCTCCTAGTGGCTTAACAATTGCAGAAACATAGGAAGGATCCACACTTACATTGTTAAGAGTGGTGGCGAGAAGTTCGTGCCTTTAGGTTTGCAGAATTCTATTGATGCAGCCTTATAATAAAGTAGAATTAGTTCATCTAGTCCTATTTCCTGGACTAGCAGCTGCCCAGCAAAGCAGTCTAGCAGCACTGAAGAAGCCACAACTTCCCCAAATTTCATTTCCTGGATTTTGGTTGCATTCTGTAAGTTAGTCCATTTGAGGTACCTTGGTTCAAAAATAGTTTTGCCCACTTAAAGGTTACAGGAATGAGAATTGTAGTGGTATATAGATGAGGGAAACTGAATTGAAAGGGGATATATTTATGCTTTCTATAAATGATTAATGAGCTCATCACATAAAAATAGATGTATTCAACCTTTTCCACTTTGTACAATTGTCACTTCTGTTATGTTTAACTTAAGAAAGGGAAAGAAATAGGAACAATTATCCTGTCTCGTTGATACCAAAATTAATCATTTTTGCTACAATACATCCCAAGCAAAAGTACTGAAATTTCTGACTTGGTTTTCTTTTTTGGAATGTCAAATTTCAGGGCCATAAACTAAATTGTATGTTTTGTTCTGAAATAGTTCAAAGGATTCTTTCTTTGTACCAAATTAAAAGAAAAGAATCTAAACATTATTTCATATCTAAAGTGAGATGCCCGGATATAAAATAGAATGTGATCCTTGGTCTCCTATTTTCATGGAAATTTTTGCATGGCCCTTTGGATCCAGACCAGGGGTGAAATCCAGCAGGTTCTGACAGGTTCTGAAGAACTGGTAGTGGAAATTTTGAGTAGTTCAGAGAATCGGCAAATACCACCTCTGGCTGGCCCCAGAGTGGGTGGGAATGGAGATTTTGCAGTATCCTTCCCCTGCCACGCTCACCAAGCCACGCCCACAGAACCGGTAGTAAAAAAAAATGGATTTCACCACTGATCCAGACCCATCATTATACTTTAAATGATGATATAAATTAAGTCGTATTTAAATTCTATTCACAGTCTTGCAGTAATATTCTTAACATCCATTAAGAAATCTACCAATTCCAGCATATTTTCTCTACATAATGGGCCAGCTACCCTTTAATCTATTCAGTTTATTTTAATATCATCTAAATTCTATCCTTTGCTACTCCTGATGATATATATTTGTCTATTTTAACTTTGTTCAGTGTACTTCCTGTGTTTCAGTTTCAAATCTCTCCACATTTACTTTCAATGGATGAAAATTGGTTTGCCTATTGCAAGTGATTTATTTTCCCTATTTATACCTCAAGCTTCTACTATTTCATTTTTCCTATGCCACATTTTAAATACGGCATTTCAAAAATTTCATGTTTCATCAGTGATGGACACTATGGAAATGCCTGGTATTTTCCATTTTAACTAGACAGTTCCGTGTCAGACTTTATAGCAACAAACTATGTATCTTATGTGTGCAGTCTGACTGCATGCAAATTCTCCAGCTGTGTTTATTTGTAGGTAACAGTTTGTTATGTTGTCAAGGTACCAGGCTATATTATGACTGGCATCTTTGATATAAAGCTAAAATGATGGTTTTAAAACAGGGAAACAGTTATCTACTTTCTCACTTGCTGCGCTTTTCGTCCCCAGATTTTTATACAGTAACATGTTCACTATTTGCTTCTCTCTCTCTCCACCCCACAAACACATGACATATGCCCAAAATAAAAGTTTTAATTGTTGATAAAACTGTTCCTTACGTTTACATGGGAACAAAGGTATTTCACCCTTTAAAGACTAATTTATTAAACCAGGTTTTGTTCATCTGTCCACATACATTTATCTAAACATAAATGTGCTACTTTTTATGATGTCAAAAGTTTCTTTTGGCTGCCCCTTGGGTAACATCCATACATAAATTTGCCTTAGTGGGCAAGACTTTTGTTTCTTCTGCCCCATTATTGTCTATGGCAGGGGTAGGGAACTATGGCCCTTTTATTACTTGTGGACTTCAACTCCCAGAATTCCTTGCTGGCTCAGGAACTCTGGGAATTGAAGTCCACAAGTCATAAAGAGGCCATAGTTGCCCACCTCTGGTCTATGGACAATAGTAATAATCTGTTCTCAGTTCAAGCAAGAACTTTCCTAGCTCAGGGGAGGGATTATATAGTGTGTCGGCTATAGAAACTGCCTGGATGGTCCCAGAGAGGGGCCGAAAGGCAAAATGAAAGCTGTGATGCTTTCTCCCATATCTGGGTACACCAGGATAATATGACAGAAAAACATATATAACCCTTTCCTGGTGAAGAGCTGATAAGGGAAGAGAGCCTGTGGCCTAGTGGCTAAGCTGCTGCCTTACAAGGCAAGTGGCCCAGGTTCAAATCCCAGTAAGGGTATGGCTATCTGACGAGAGCTAAATAGCTCGAAATAGATCTATAATAGTCTCCCTTTATTTTCATTTATCAGCAAAAAATGCTACACACACACACGCACGCACACACGTATGTGTGTGTGTGTGTGTAACTTTTTTTGCTGATAAATGAAAATGAAGGGAAGTTATTATAGATCTCTTTCGAGCTATTTTGCTCTCATCAGATAGCCATACCCTTACTGTGATTTGAACCTGGGCCGCCTGCCTGTAAGTCAGCAGCTTAACCTCTAGGCCACAGCTCTCTTCCCTTATCAGCTCTTCACCAGGAAAGGGTTATATATGTTTTTTTTCCTGTCGAATCTTCCTGGTGTGCCCAAATATGGGAGTAAACATCACAGCTTCCTTTTGCCTTTTGGCCCCTCCAGGGACTATCCAGGCAGTTGTTGTTTTTTTTATAGCAACAAACTATTTTGTCTGTATGTGTAACTTTTTTTTTCTGATAAATGAAAATGAAGGGAGACTATTATAGATCTATTTTGAGCTATTTTGCTCTCATCAAATATATATATATATATATATATATATATATATATATATATATATATATATATATATATATATATATATATATATATATATATATATTCGAGTCTATATTATATATAGACTCGACAGAACAAAACATACACACACACACACACACACACACACACACACACACACACACATATATATATATATGTGTATGTATGTATGTATATCAAGCAAGATATTTTTTTTTTAAAAAAATTCTCAAATATTTTATATGGAGTTCACATGAAAATGGTAATTCAAATGAAATACAATTAGACAGCTCCCTTGCTTGGTTGATTTTTTAGAAGCTTTTTTTTTCCTGGGAATGTGACTTTTTAAAAGTTTTCTCTTCTCTGTTGTCTCCTTTGAATTCATGTGATGTCGTTGTCCAAACTAACTTCTCACACACTTATTACTAGCTAGCAAAGTGATTTCTCGGCCCTCATGATAAGGACAACCTCATCAGTAGCATACCTGAGATTACAGCATCTGTTTCCCTTCATTTAAATTCCAGCCTGGCAACTATTCAGATCAACGTGCCTCAGTGTCCTGAGAAAATACAAGATAAATTTGAGGATAAATTCCTAGCAGATGCAAAGTAACCATCCACCATATCTCTCTCCTTTCTAGAGGCATATCACTCTGCAGTTCCTTTCTTCCTTTCTGTTATCAAAGCTGTTACTTGCTGGTGACATGAGAAACAGAACAGCAGGTGATCTTATTTTAAAAGTAATAAGTTGCAGATTGTTTAGGAATTTTTAGCATCTTTCTAAAGTTTAAGCACAACTGTGGTTTTATAGTGTTTTTTGTCTCATGTTTATTATTACTATTTAAAAATCTCATGTTTTTTCAAGATAAAATAATTATAAAAACACTTTTATGACTTAGTGCCTTTGGGGAATCACATTTATTACTATATTTTATATATAGTGGTGTAGAGGTTAAGGCATCAGGCTAGAAACCTGGAGACTGTGAGTTCTAGTCCCAGTCAGCTGGGTGGCCTTAGGCTAATCACTTTCTCTCAGTCCTAGGAAGTAGATAATGGCAAACCACTTCTGAAAATCTAGCCAAGAGAACTGCAGGATCTTGTCCAGGCAGTCTCTGAGAATAAGATCCAATTGAATGGAAGAAAAAAAACATACACAAACATACACACAGGGAGGAGAGGGATGGAAGGAGAAAGAGAGTGACTCAAAAACAAAGACAAAAAAAGCTACAGTTTAGATTAGATTCTGTTGACTGAACTCAGTCATGTAGTGTCTTCTGCAGAAATAAACTTGTTTTTTAATATATATATATATAAATATAATCACACCATCCAGAGTCTTAATGGAGTCAGGCAGCCTACACATTACATCAATCAATCTAAAGCACACAAGTCTCACAAATGAGCTCTGCTGGTTGAGGATGAGATTCGGAAGTGGGAGAGAAGAAGCGTTCCACTTAATGTTTGATAGCTTGCTGTCCAAAAAATATGACAAGCAGCAATTATTAATGGTTTCCCACATTTTGGAATCAGAAGGTTTAAAGCAGGATTCAGTACGTATACATCTTCTTTGAAGGTGAATAACTGTGTTTCTCACTGGATTGCTTTCTACTTTTCTGCTCAGTCCTGCAAACAACAATACTTACTAGCATACGCAGTCAGTTTTAGAACTTTAGCAAAATTGTCACAAAACAAAACAAAGCAAGAATAGTACTACGTCATGCCTTGCAATAATTATCCAAGTTTCAATGTTTATCTTGCAGGACAATAAAATAATTTGGAAGATTTTGAAATCCGGATTTCAACTTTCTATTCAGTAGAGGCTAAGGCACCTAAGGTTTCATAGTAAACATCCAATGGATATTGAAAAAGTTAAGAAAGTTACAAAATATATCTTAAAAAACATAGGTATATTAGACCACTTCATCTGCCTTTTGAAGAATTTGTGCAATAACCAGGAAGTAATAAAGAGAATGGAAAATGGAATAACTAAAGGGTTCAAAATAAATGCGCCAAGGATTTATTCTCTTACCTTAACATATGTAAAATATATAATGAGAAATGCTGGGCTAGAAACTGAAATGGGAATTTAAATTGTTAGAATAAAATTTGAACAATCTCAGATACGCTGATGATACTACTTTGATGGTTAAGATTAAAGACAGATGTAAAAATGAAAAGAGAAGAGTTGTTGGAGAGGACCCTGATTCTTGGAAAGGTAAAGGCAATCAATAGGAAGGCAAAAGAATAAAACTTGGCTAGATACTATCACTGATAGTAAACATATACTTACTCAACAAGTAGATATTGATTTTGGCAGTCTTGATTAAATGAAGTGATAACTGGAAGAAAGTGAATCTGTATATGAGAGAGCTGTGGTGGTACAATGGTTAGAATGCAGTACTGCAGGCTAACTCACTACTCACTCCAGGAGATTGATTCTGAGTGGCTCAAGGTTGACTCAGCCTTCCATCCTTCCAAGGTTGGTAAAATGAGGACCCAGATTGTTGGGGGCAATATGCTAACTCTATAAATCACTTAGATAGGCTGTAAAGCCCTGTGAAGTGGTATATAAATCTAAGTGCTAGAAGTGTCATGTGCACTCAAGAACGCACATGTGAACCGGTAGTAAAGGGTTTTAGAACCCACTACTCATACATACATACATACATACATACATACATACATACATACATACATACATACATTACATACATATCCATTGGATTATTAGAAGACATTAGTGTTGTTCTCCTATTAAAATTGTTTTTTTAAAGGGACAAACATATGAAAATGAATGTACTATATACAACAAAAGAAGATAATGTGCATTTTCATTTAAGACAAAAATAATGACAAAACATTTATAATGACAAATAATGACAAAACATATTTTACCCAGCGAATTTTAAAATGATATTAAGTGTATACCGGTATGTATTTTAATGTGTATGTTAGGAAAATGCACATTAAAATCCATAGTTGGACTTTAATTGGATAGCTATCCTAATTATCAGCATGTTAGGAAAAATTATGAAGTATAAAGCATGTAGATTATATTCTAGTTGTAATAAATAAATAAATAAATAAATAAATAAATAGAAAAAAATTCTGGCAGCTAGAATATTACTTTAGTAATGTGGACAATACATTTTCATTTAAATTTGGATTTCTTAACCTTTATTTGCTATGCATGCAAAATTATCATTTCAGTTTTTATACTTGATTGTCAGTTATCAATGATGGAGCCTCTTCCTCCTCCTCCTCCTCCTCTGATATTCTTGAAAACTTACTCACTTTTTTTAAGGAATGCACATTTCAAAGTACCATGTTTTAAAACAGATGTTAAAGCATGAAGAGAATCCATGGCCTTGGCATTGTTATGGGACGCATGGCCAATATATAGGATTATGGCCTGCTCCTTTTTCATTTTCATATACTAATAATATATATATATTGAGAAAACAATCTTAATAACTTAACAGTAAGGAAGTTTGTAGGGATGAAACCTGCAAAATCTAAGGCACTAACTTTTCAAATCCATTGAACTTTCTTACTTTATGGGTACACTGCTATGCAAGGCATTTAATGAATTAAAAACATCTGCTGGTTTTGTCACAATGTTTGATTCAAGAATCAAATCCAACCGTATTGCTTGTTGCACTGGACAATGGTTAGGTGTTCTCTGTTTGCTTGCAAGGTATCTATTGCCAAACCTGGATAACTTCCCTGTTAAATATCCCTAGACTTAAAGACAGTCTTAGAAACATTTATATGAATTATTTGTAGATTAGAGTCAGTGATGAGGTTTTATCCCCCTTTAATGAAAGGAAAATGTCAAAGGGATCTTTCAGATTTTTTTAAAGCTGGATATTAGCAATGCTGTTATGGGATTGGCAAAATCATGTGTTTTTCTTGCTCTTATGCAGCAGATTATCTTCTTAGATTGAAAGCTAAATGCTTTAAGGTAAACAGCATTAAAAGCAGTTTCGAAAACTACATAGCAAAGTCTTCTGAAAAGCTAAAACTCAGTGAGCTGCTTGTAAATAAGAAATGTTAGCATTGTCCCCAGTTTAAAAACAGATTAACCATGTCTGGATACTCTAGATAACCAGTTAATTTAAAGTAATGCATAGTGAACAGAATTTTAATAAGTACAATTTATCCCAATATCCTAGAGTTGGGACAAATTTTGTTTGGGGAAATTTTCTTTAATTCTATAATTTTTAAGCATACAGAAACTGTCTTGGGCTTTGGAACGTTGTCAACGCAATTTGACAAAGAGTATTCTTAATATTCATATCTTAAAGTCCATATTGTTTGTGCTTCCATGCATTAGATTTGGTTGGTGGCGAAACAAAGCTCCTTTAAAATATACGTGAAGAATAAATTGTGTTCCGTTGCATGAAGTTTTGATTCAGATTAAATTTGAGTCAGAATATAAATATGCTATGTCTCTGACTAACTTATTTTCTATTTTATCAAGAATGGAGATGGATTAAAAAATACTTCTTTTCATAAAAGCTGCATGCACTGCTTAATTTTAATAGCTTGTAATATCTTAAACTATTATCATCAGTATTTTTTAATCTGTATAAGCTGCCTATGATCTAATGTCCTCCATGTGCTCAAGTACAGTTCCCATAACAATCAATCTTCAGGCCTGTAGTCATATTTGCCAGGGGTGACAGAAGGTGTAGAGTAACACAAATGTTGCCAACAGGCAACTGTCTCATCTAAATTTGTTCCAACTAAAGAACTCTAGCCTAATAATATTCCTTTGGGCATTACACTCTGATTCATATTTGATATTTATTTATTTATTTATTTATTTATTTATTTATTTATTTATTTATTTATCTATCTATCTATCTATCTATCTATCTATCTATCTATCTATCTATCTATCTATCTATCTATCTATCTATCTATCTATCTATCTATCTATCTATCTATCTATCTACCTACCTACCTACCTACCTACCTACCTACCTATCTATCTATCTATCTATCTATCTATCTATCTATCTATCTATCTATCTATTTATTTAGTCAACAAGTACAAGGAAACAAGTATCAGTATAGATATAGACATAGACACATGAAAAAAGGGCACAAATAAATGGATATAAATAAGCAAAACATAGCCATAAACACATAAAATGAGTACATATAAATGGGAACAGTAGGACAGGGATTATAGGCATGCTGGTACACTTATGTACGCCCCCTTAAGAAACGTGTAAGGTCCACAGTAGACAGTTTAAGGTAAAAGGTATGGGGGTTAGAGAAACTAACAACAGGATCAGGCAGAGTGTTCCAGAAATTTACTACTCTATTGCTGAAGTCGTATTTTCAGCAATCAAGATTAGAGCGGATTACATTTAGTTTGTATCTATTGATAGCCCTTGTGTTATTGAGGTTGAAGTTAAAGTAGTCATTAACAGGTAGGACATTATGGTAGATAATCTTGTGTACTAAGCTTAGGTCAGAACGTAGATGGCGTAGTTCAAGGTTATCCAGGCCTAAAATTTCAAGCCTGGTGGTATAAGGAATTTTATTGCGAGCAGAGGAGTTGAGTACTCTTCTTGTAAAATGCCTCTGGACCCACTCTAATGTATTAATGTCCGAAATACAGTGTGGGTTCCAGGCAGGTGAGCAGTATTCAAGGATAGGTCTGGCAAAAATTTTGTATGCCCTAGTTAGCAGTATAGCGTTACCAGAGAGAAAATTGCGTAAAATAAGGTTGACAACTCTTAATGCCTTTTTGGCAATGTTCTTACAGTGAGCTCTGGGGCTTAGATCTTTTGATATCATATTGAGATTCACTATAATAGTGATTGTTACAAGATCAGTGACTCTTTTACCTTCTATTTGGTTTGTAGTAACATGAGAGATGGTTACATTTTAAAGACCTTAAAAGTTTATCATTTGAAAGAAGGGAAATTTGTAAACAATATCAGGACTGTTGGCTAAGCAACCATCTGAAAAAGACCATCTGAAATGGAATCACTGCTAAATATTGTCCAAAAATACAATTACAACCAATATATTACAGGGGGTATATTCTGGATAAATATGCCATGTTCACCATCAACAGAGAAAAATAGTGAAAACTGAAACAATCAAAATGCCCAATGGAAAACATCAGGAGTCTGGATGAAGATCGCTACAAATACCTGGGCATGCTTCAAAGTGACAACTTGACACCCTGAAGTCAAAATAAAGATTAGTAGACCAGAAAAATGATGACAATAAATCATGGCCTTCATCTACACAGTGGCATTGACAGACTCTATTTACCAAGGAACATAGGTGAATGTGGTGTGGTGTGTTGCAAGTGCATCAGACAGTTGAAGAAGAAAAAAAAAGACATTGGAAGAATATTTGAAGGATGGTGAAGAAAATGCACTGAAGCTAGTATACCAGGACGGATAACATTAAAAAAAACATACAATAATAAGATCTGGCAATAATTAAGAGAATAAAAATTGAAGAAAGAGACAGAAGGGCTAATTCTGGCTGCATAAAACCAAACCTTAAGAGAAACACACAAATCCAGAATTGAGAAGACAACATCAGACAGCAAATGACACCTCCACAAATAAGCTGAAGAAACAGTGGACCACCTATTTAGCTGCTGCAAGATCACACAGAATGACTAAAAGCAACAACATAATAAAGTAGCAAGAATGGTGCATTCAAGATCTGCAAGAAATACTACTTGCCTGCAAGCAAGGACTGGTGAGACTACAAAATAGACAAAATAATAGAAAATGAAGTGCTCTGTGACTTTAGAATTCAAACAGAGATGCACTTGCCACATAAGACCCTGAAGTTAACATTGGTTGATAAGAAAGACAAGAAAAAAGCTGGGTAATGGACATGGCAGTGCTGGGAGACAGCTGAATAAAAGAGAAAGAACTGGAGAAAATAAGAAAATACAAAGACCTGCAAGTAGAAATAGAACAAGGGTGGCAAAAGAAAGCAAAGATAGTACCAGTAATAATAGGTGCCTTGAGTGTAATCCTAACACTACATCACTTGAACACCATCAGTATTGACAATCACCATCAGTATTGACAATCACCATTAGTCAATTGCAGAATTGACTGATGGTGCTTACAGGAGCTTACATCCTGTGATGAGAGCTTTAACACTATTCCAGGTTCTTGGGAAGAACTCAATACGTGCACAAAAATGCCAGATCCAATCTGAACATCTGAATGACTATGCAACAAACCAGAATAATAATAACTATGTGTGTATTCAGTAGCTCACTGTAGTTCTATGTAGATCAATAAATAGATAGGGAAAATACATTTCTAAATATTTGTCTGTAATTTAAGCTTTGATCAGATGGAACATTTCCATTTGTGGCAACAGCAAGACTACCTGCCAGACAGTACCCAAGGTACTATTTATTCTGTAAACAACGTATTGCATGTTTAGCAAAAATATAGAGTGAACATTTATTTCATAGATGTCAGGAAAGCAAAAATACCAACAATCAAACATTAGAATATTTTCCCCCTCCTCTTTTTGTAATTTTCATTATGAATTTGCTCCCATTATCCTGTGGCAGTAGTTATAAAGCAACAATATTGTCAGCAATTAATTTTTATATATGAGAAGCAAGGAGAGAAATAGCCATATTAATTTGACCTTATTCTAAGTCACTCAAATTGTACTGATGGAATACAGTACTTGTTGCTTTACATCAGCTTCTCTTGAAAATAGTTGAATAGCTTCTATGAAGTAAAGTTCCTATTCTTGACTGGGTTGTCATTTAACCAAGACTGATTAGCTCAGCTTAATGTAAGAAGAAAAAGGAAGGATGCCACTGAAAATAAATCCCTTTCCTATCTCAGGTATGTTTACCTCAGAAGTTGGGAGGGAGATATAACTGTTGAACAGTTGTTGGTGAATAGTTTATGATTAGCCTCCTTAAGAACCAAATTAAAGAGGCTTCTTATATTCTCTAAAAGCAAAACATGGTGAAACTGGAATATAAGATAAAGTAAATATAAGCAAGGAACATGAGATAAAGTAAATATGAGCAATCTTTTGTTGAAAAGGAATCTTTGGGGAGACAAAGATCACTGGCCAATGAGTGAAAATGATATAAATCATGTTTGTGACCATAGCCAAGATTTTCTAATTATTTTCTGCAAATTGTGGTGAAGGTTTTAAGAGTTACGCTTGTATTAGAGTTAAGAATACTGTGTTCATGCTACAAAATGGTGGAAGACAATATTGTTAATTCTGGAAGTGTGCAAGTCTCGGAAAACAAAGCATGAAACTGCAATCTTGCAGTGTCTGCTCTAGGATGGAAATGAAATACTCACTGAGGTGTAATTGCTGCTCTTCATCTCCCCCAAGTAGTCTTACAGTGAAATTTGAAATAAGAAAAGGAAAACTACACTATTAATACTATGGATATAGAAGTCAATCACTAAGGAATTGTTGGACTATTGTATTCTAAAATATATTTTTCTTGTATTATCTTTGTTTCCATAGCTATACCTTCTTTCTTGGAAGGCATACAGTTTATTAGATTTCTTATTGTGCCAAAGCACACAGAACATAACATGATCTCTCAGTATTACGGTTTTTTAGACTTCCTGCATTCCTTTCTTGTTTTGGCTGGAAACGTCTTAACTGTGGCTGATATTAAACAACTTTGGGTTATTCCATGTTGCAGCCAAAGGTGCAAGATTGGAAAATAGGGAATCTACTATCTTTGAAAAAGATAGTTTGTTTTTATAGTCTGTCAAATTAAAAGTACTTTTATACTTAGACAAGACAGCACTGTACTACAATGGCTTCCTCTTGTCTCGGAGTAGCCACCTTCTTTGCCTAATAATAAGGTCAGAGAAATCTAAACTACAACAGGCTCCCAAGTGAGGAGTTCTATTTAAACACCTTTGATAGAAAGTTCACCAACTTCCAAGGCAGTCCTATTATGGAACAATTGTTACCTTTCAGAGTTTATTCTTGATGTCCAACTAAAATCTTCCACTTTGCTCTTTAATCCAATTGTTTCTTGTTCCATCTTTTAAAATAATTCCAAACAAGTCTGCCCAGTCTTCTATGTAATGTTTCAGATACATATAGATGTGTATCAAATCTCTCAGTTTTTTCTTCTACAGGTTTAATGTTCCCACTGTCTCCAACCTTTCTTCATACACTTTTCTTTCTAAGTCCCTTATCATATTAGTTTTTCTCCTCTAGACATGCACTAATTTTTCAGTGTGTTTCTTAAAATGCAATTCCCGGACTTGGAAATAATACTCTAGATGCGGTCTGACCAAAGTAGAATAAAAAGGAATGATAGCTTCTCTTAATGTTGACACTGTGCATCTGGTAATGCAGCCTAGATTATATTTGCTTTTTTGCAGTTGATTGATATTTAACTTGAGATTCACCAAGATACTCAGATCTTTTTTAATGAGCTCTTTCCCAATATGGTCTTTTTTATTCTCTGTCCACGACTTTTCCTAACCCCAAATGACTTTGCATTTACCGCTGTTGAAGTTCATTTTCTTGCTTTCTGTCACTGCTCAGGCTTGCCAGTCTCGATACTGAATCTTGATGCAGTGATTTATTTTTTTATATCTGTGAGACATACTTAGAAATTGCTTCAATCATACAGTTGCAAATGCCATTTTGACTTCTTTTGACCCCCATCCCCAAGATACACCTGTTCCAAACCACTGTTGCTAAGTAACAGTAAAGAAAATTGTTTTCTACCTCAAAAATTATAACTAATTTGTTTTAAATAAATTTCAAATTAATGGAATAAGTCAAAGGTTTATTGCCTTGCTTCATAACATTGACAGGAACCATTGCTAACTTTCATTTCTGACTATATGTGCACATTAAATTAGAGTGAGAACAGCCAGCAAAATCTTCCATTCCGAATAGTGGAATGGGCTTGTTATTGTTGGTCCAATATTTTTTTACTGCAAGAAACTGAAGACTCTGAGCTGAGATCTTTGGATGATGATAAAAAAAAACCAAAAGCACCAAAATACAACACATGTGGAGTGAGAATTAGTACATCTGACTTTCTGTGGAGTATTGGTTCTATGTTTGGTGACTGAAAAGATTACTCAGGATTTTAAATATTCAAATGCCAACAGAAATCAGAAATGTTATTTGTACATCATACCAAACTTTTTATATTCTCATTCAAAATATAACCTATGAATCAGTACTGAGTCATTTGCTACATAACTATGAGCCAATTAGTTATTAGAAGTCTTTACGCACTCTTGCTGTCAAGACACCCAGCTAGGAAATCCAGTTTAATTGATTCTGATTCTCATCTTTGTTAAAAACCAGTTAAATCAACTTGCTACTAAATTTATAACCATCAATTCTGTACACATTTTTCTTTCACCAAAAACGAGAAATAAGAAGTTTGAGTATAATAGACAATATGCGAAAGGAATAGTGTTATCCACAAAGCAGAGCTATTATTTTAATAATTACATCTCTAACTATAGTAATTGTGGTAAACTCAGTAGTTCCCCCCCCTAAATTCATTTTGAATTACAATTAACTTATGTAATAAGATTGTATTGTATAAGAAAACTGCTTTTTCAGTCCACATGTATTTGAGAGACTGAAATGTAAATTATTATAAGGAACCTCAGGCAAATTGCACATTTCTAAGCAAGTGTAACTTAAATGATTGGGGGGGAAAAGAATTATTCTTCTGGAGTACATATTGCAAATTTCAGTGAACACTTTCCCACCATATCTGTAGAGCTCCAGAGGGAAATAAACTCTGAGATCACAAGAGGGAGGGCAAGAGAGAGAGAGAGAACCTTTTTCTCATACAATTCAATTTTTATACATATAGGTTAACCAATGGCAGAAAAATATTTTCCCACCAATCCCATTTTGCCCAATTTATTTTATCATTTGCATATTTTGACTTTTTTTGTAATTATAATTAGCATCATACCGTTCAGAGATTTAAGATTAAATAAATGTTTCCCCTTCTATGAATGTTTTCCCAAGGTAGCATGCTATGAAAGCTGACAAAGAATAAAGAGTTCATGTCTTAATATGCTTTGTTTTACCACAGGCCATTTGTCAGTTGGGAATTGTCATAATAATTGTCAAATAATCACTAAAACTTTGGGGAGTTCTGGTGGAATGGAGAATCAATTATTTTAATGAAACGGGACTGTTCTTTCAACATTTGGAACAATTGTTACTTTGGGTTCTTAAAGAATTTTGATAACACATCACTTTAGGAACCAATGGTTTGGCCTCCTTGAATAAGTCTAAAGTGATGTCTGAAAATAGCATTGTAAATGTTGATAATACATAAAAGAAAACATTGTTCCTAGTGTTTTTACTTTCTGATTAAAATCAGGAATTTACTGACATATACCATACAAAGTGTGACATCCCGAAGACCACTGAAGATGTCCAACTCTAAAAGCTGAAGCCACTGTGCTTATTCATTGAGACCAGACATTTCTTCATATCCTGCCAAATAGGCATTGCTACAACCTACTTTTTCTATATTAATAGGACTCTTATTTTTATGTACGTTGAGCTACAGAATTCATAGCTAGCATCTGTGACGATATATCGGTTGGACAGAATTAATTGCAAATATTTATTAATTCATTCATTTGTGACATTTGTAAAGCCAAAGCCACCAATTCTATCTGGGTTGCATGAAATATTAAAAACAATTAATTAAAAAAACCACAGAAAATATATAGCCCAAAAGAACAATAAAAAAATAACCTAAAAGGGTTCCTCTACATCAGTGATGGCGAACCTTTTTTTCCTCGGGTGCCGAAATAGTGCGCGCATGCGCTATCGCACGCACGTGCGTGCCCACACCCATAATTCAAAGCCCCCCCACTTGTCCCACCCCCCTGCGCATGCGTGCGTGACCTCCCCCACACCCCCATTTCCCGACTTCCAGTGGGACCAGTAGGTCCATTTTTTGCCCTCCCCAGGCTCCAGAGGCTTTCTTGGAGCTTGGGGAGGGTGAAAATGCTCCCCCCGCCACCCCGGAGGCCCTCCAGAGGCCGAAATCGCCCTCCCAGAGCCTCCACGTGAGCCAAAAATCAGCTGGCGGGCACGCACATGTGCACTGGAGCTGAGCTAGGGCAATGGCTCGTGTGCCGGCAGATATGGCTCCGCGTGCCACCTGTGGCACCCGTGCCATAGGTTCGCCATCACTGCTCTACATACTTTAATCAGGTCTTGAAGGTAGAGCTAGATATTCACAGCTCATTTAAATCCAGGCTAGGGGCCATTTGAATCCTTGGGGGAATGCTGTTCCAGGGGACAAGTGCTATAACAGAGGAGGTCTACTTGCTGATTTTCATTAGGTGGACTTGTTGGATGGAATCCAAAGCATGCCAAATTTGTTTGATTGTATAGGACATGTAGATATTCAGGAGTCTGAATAAAGCCCTCATTTTTGAGGGGTTTTATAGGTGACAATGCCCCTGGAAGCCTACTGGCAGCATTACACTCATAGCCACATATATTGTGTGGGTATAATAAGGCATGCTCATAACTACTCATGTCACTGCATTATGGATTAGCTGCAGCCTCTGAGTAGTCTTCAAGGCAGTCCTATGTAGAGCATAGTGCAGTAGTCCTCCATGCAACAGACCAAAATACGAGTGAAAGTAAGAAAGACCTCCTGGTCCAGAAATGTGTGCAATTGGCGCACAAGGTATTTGCACAAATGTCATCCTTACCACCACTGCCACTTATTCCTAGAAAGGGGCTGTGAAATCAAGGTCACTTCAAATTTCAGTCCTTTGGTCTCTATCTTTCTACCCTCCCCTGCCCCCATAGCCTACATCCACCCTGTTGGTGTTGGTACACTAATATGGTTGATTGGAATTGATAGTCATTGAAAGGTTGTCCCCATGAGGCTATGACAGAGGTCACCAATAAATACAATCCCTCCAAAGGGAAGGCTGAAGGCTGGACAAATGTTTTCCATAAATATTGGCTTCAGTGAGGGCCTTGATATTATTACAGGAAACAGCCATCCATTTTGAAGTATAGTGAAAGAAAAAGGAGGAGATGTGTCTAAACATCACAATCTAAGGTCTGTGATGTTGCATTGAAGTACATACAGTACAGTACATGTAGATTTGGAATCAAGACAATAACTATCTTCATCCCCTATCCTTCCAGTATTCCATACTCATTCATCTATCCTTCAGTTCAAGTATTGCTTGCTGTTGTGGGCATCACATTTTAAGAAGGTTTTGACAAACCCGAAAAACTGAAGTAGATAGCAAATAAGAGCAATCAGGGAATCATGAACTAAAAACTATGAAAAGCTATTATTGATTGGGTATGTTTAGCTTTTTTTAAAAAAAAAAGAGGCTAAAGCTGGAAGGGTGGGTATTACAACATTCTCAGATATCTGAAAGGATATCATATCAAAGACTGTATAAACCAGATTTTAATCATTACAGATGCTCTAGATTCATGAATGAACAGGTAACAAAATTAATGTTATATTAAAATATATATAAAAAGTCTTATTTTTTAAAAAAACTTCTTGCTGTAAGAATTTATCAAAAGCTAAGCCTATGACTGAGGTGATATGATCTCTATTACTGAAGGTATTCAAGCAGAAAGTAGACAACCATCTGTCAGGGATATTTTAATTTATATTTTAGCCCTGGATTGTTTAATAAAATTTTCTAAATTCATGATTCAATGACTGTGGCTTTCAATTACATAAACATTAAGAGATACTATGGATAGGGGAGCCCTTCACTATTCTATATTTGAAAGATACACACAGGGAAGGGTTAAAGCTTATCTATACACCACAGCTCTGGGACTAGAGTAATTTCTTTCTCTCCAACTTTTCCAGTGGATTTAGACATTGAGATTTACTCTGTCTGACAATGGACTGCTATTGAAAGATTTGCTTTCTGCCATTCTTTCAACTTAGATTTCTGACATTTTGAAAGATGGCTGCACATGAGCAGTTTACTATTGGAATAGGATTGCACATAAATTAAACAGGGTGAAAAAACAAAAACAAAACAAAATAAATAGAATGCTACATGGGAGCAAATGACTGCAGCTCTCTCAGTCCCTGTACTGGTTCTACCCATACTTGGCTATAATGAATATTTTTAAAGGTAACTCAGAAATATCAGTGGAGATAAATAGTATAAGATAGACAATATTTTTGAGGGTCACAATATGGAAATATTTCAGTTGCTGTTCATATTTTAAATTATATCTGTTTAACATGCTAGTTTTAACATTATGTTGATAAAATGTTTTAGACCAGTTTCTTGGCTCTATCCATATCCTCAAAAGGCTCCTTAGAGCAGTGTTTCCCAAAGAGTGGTACGCGTACCCCCAGGGGTACGGGAAGAGTTTGGTGGGGGTACGCGTTGCACCGGAGTTTGGTGGGGATCACGTGGGAATATCCACTGCACCATGCTTAGCTGCGCCCACAGAACAAGGAAAGAAATAGGCGCGTATCGCAGTTTTTACATGGGAACTGGGGCCATCGTACATCTTATCCCAACTCATTATGGCGGGAACTTCTGCGCATCCTTCGCGCAGCTCGGGTTCGGCCATTTTTAAACTGCGGGAACATTAACAGTTGACGTTGAGCCACGGAGCTGTCTAAATGCCGGAGAATTGCAGTGTTATCTAATGGTTAGACAGTCTTGTGAGGCGTGACATGGCGTGAATATACTGCACTTCGTTACAGAGACAACTTACTTCTTTAATAGTTAGTTCGGGCCGCCTGTTATCGTGCTTTAGTAAGTTCCACTGATTTTGATTATTTTTATAAAATACATTATTTTGATTTTTATTAAAGCATATGTTTTTTATGAGGGGTACTCAGCGTTACGAAAATTATAGAAGGGGTACACATATGTCAAAAGTTTGGGAAACACTGCCTTAGAGGTTCCCTCCTACAGAGGTCCTCCTAGCTGATAAATCTTGGAGAGGAATTTTAAACAGCTCCTGGATGTGCTTGTGGAGTTTGTTCTTTGTTTCAAGGTGTGTGGAGTAGATATAGATGGTTTTTGGATCTTTCCTGTTTCTGCTTGCACTTATGCTGGTTATTGTTCTTAACATGCTTTACTAGTCACCTTTAAATATCTGTCCCCTGAACACCTAGCTAAATATCCATCCACCTGTCATTCAGTGGGCAACTGAGAGTTCCTGTTCATCAATCTGCTAAACATTAGTTTGATGACTGCTTTGGATAGGACTTTTTTATTGGGCTATCAATTTTGGACTTTAAAAATCCAAACTACCAGCTGGCACAAATAGGTGATGATTTTCTGTGGCCTATTGTTGATACCATCTTATGATTATCTCCAGTTTTAAATTGCAAGTCTATACCTTCGTCCTTCCCTAGACAGATACATTTTTATTCTTTTCTGATGTCCTGTGTGAACTTGATATTTAGTTATTTCAAACTGCTTTTTATTTATTTATTTATTTATTTTAAAATTTATATACCGCCCTTCTCCGGGGACTCAGGGCGGTGAACAGCCAAGTAAAAATACAATATAAACATTAAAATATAAATCCATTTAAAAGAAAATATTTGATATGGCCCTAATTTAAGACAATATAATTAAAATTTGGTAAAATTTGATAAAATCTTAAAAACCCCAAAAACCTTTTCACGCCAGCCCGGCTTGATAAAAATAGTACGTCTTGAGGGCACGGCAGAAGGTGGCCAGGTCATGAATGGTTCTTAAATCTGGAGGGAGCTGGTTCCAGAGGGTGGGTGCTCCCACAGAGAAGGCCCTCCCTCTGGGTGTCACCAGCCTACACTGCTTGGCTGATGGCACCCCGAGGAGGCCCTCTCTGTGAGAGCGCACTGGTTGATGGGAGGTTAATTGCTATAGCAAAATAACTGCAAAAGAAAATGTTATTTGCATGATTGCATATTTTTATTTAGCTTTACTCTGCATTGTCTGGCATCTTAACCATTAACTCTTTTTTATGGCATAAGTTTTCACAGACTGCAACCAATTCATCAGATATCCTCTTTGTTGTGACAAGCCAACAAAACTACCCATCAGAAACCTGTCAATATTGTTTCTATTCATAGCTGTTACTATGCCAATGTGATTCACAATATTAATTTATATTTTATATTGGTTTAGATTTTTGATAATGGATTGTAAGTCACATTTAGAATGATTTTCTTGAAAGCAGTCTGTGAAGCAAGAAGATAAAAAGAGAAAAATAAATGAATTCTATACATTGTCCAAATGCAATTGTAAAAGAGGGTAAATACTAGGAGGTCAGTCTCTAGTTATCTCCAAATTATAAACTGGAATAATAATTCATTAATGCAAAGATACAGAACTATGTTTCTGCTGATGTTTGTAACTTATAGAAATTGTTCAAAAGGAAATCACATTGCTTCCATATTGTAATGTATGAATTGGGTACTACATTTCTAAACTAGAGCAACTATCTGAAAATGTACTAAAACTCAGTTCAGGCCATAGCAAAAATTTGCATTTGTTACATGTAAACAAGCTAACCTTTTGAACACTCCATCAATTAGGAGCTGGGGACACAATCTTCCATGTACTGTTGCTATGCAACCATCCGTACAAGCTCCACTGAAATGAAGGAATATTTTGCAGTATATTGCTTGGTTGGTTTTACCCAGCTGCAAACTGCAAGTTCCAATTAAACTTTTACTAACTATAATTTTGTTACTACACAGTTCACTATGGAAACATGGTTAAGATAGCAGTGGGACTTAGGTCTCTGTAATGCTATGAGGACTTTCTCTGTATCTTTACTCACTTCTACAATAAAATGCAGGATGATCAGTGCTTCAAAGAAAAACAATTTGTGCTATCAAATAATGCACTACGAAAATTCTTCTCATTTTGAGAATCATCTGCGCACAGAAGTGATTTCATTTCTCCAAAACTTTTCTTATTTGAATGTACCCCCCAAGGATTTCTTTATAAATAAAATCTTGTTGGATTTTTGTTTTCTGATAGTATTCTAGAAACAGCAATGTGAAAAATGCTTCTTGATTATATACTGTATTATATTATTATTTTTATTTATTTGCTTAATAAATGGATTTGCAAATAGAACATCTTAAGATGTGCAAACAACAGTATAGATTTCTTGCAAAGAGTCAACCTGTTCATCTAAAGATTTTTATTCCGTACAATATATAAATATTTTCATACAAATGGTAATATTTCAGAGATGAAAGTGAAATATTAAGACAATGATTATCAATGCTAATTATTAATTAGGTAGGCCTGGACTAAAGATTGCAGTGTAAATTCCTTTAATTCAGTGTTCCAGGCAGCAGTCTGTCAGAAAACTTTATTCCTCTTATTTTCTCTTCATATTTTCCATTCTTTCTACTCATCGATCCCCTTTTGCAACCATTTGACAAGCAAAGTCAATGGGGAAATCAAATTCACCTAACAACCATGCTACTAACTTTACAGCTGTGTTGACCCACTTAACAACTGTGGCAAGAAAGATCGTAAAATGGGGCAAAATTAACTTAACAAATGTCTCACTAGCAACTGAAACTTTGGGTTCAATTGTGGTTGTAAGCGGAGGACTACCTGTATATCAACGGTGGGTTCCTACCAGTGCGGTCCACTCCATAGCACCGGTAGTGGCCCCCTGGTGATGTCACAGTACCGGTGCGGTCGGTTGCTGGTGCCTGGGCGCTGCCATTTTTTTTAAAAAATGTTTTTAATTGTTTTTTAAATTTTCTTCTGCACATGCCCAGAAGCCGAGTTTCCGGCACTGCGCATGCGCTGCCTTCCTACCCCACAGTGAGTCCAAGCAGGGGAGAATGGCTGAGGGAGTGCATAAGACACTGAAAGAACGGGCGGCAGGAGCTATCTCCATTCCCCTCCCTTCAGCAGTCCAAGAAGCCACGAACATGCGGTGATGATCCTAGGCATTTTTGCACATTTGAGGCTTCTCAAGCTGCTGAGGGGAGGGGGAATGGGTGGCAGGATCTATCTCAGTTCCCCTCCCTTCAGCAGTCCGAGAAGTCACGAACGCACGGTGATGATCCTAGGCATTTTTGCACGTTCAAGGCTTCTCGAGCTGCTGAGGGGAGGGGGAATGGGTGGCAGGAGCCTAGGATCATCGAATGGGGAGAAGCATTCAGGCCGGACGGAGCCCCTAGAAGAACCGCTGCTGCGGTCTTGCTGCTCCCACTGCGGGAGGCTGCATTGCGGGTGGGCAATGCCCCCTTACTTCTCTGGCTGCTGCCAAGCTCCCGAGGCCCACGCCCACCCGGTCACATGGCTGTCAAGCCACACCCATAAAATAAGCCACGCCCACAGAGTGGTAGTAAAAAAATTAGGAATACGCTTCTGCTGTATATATACTTTTTATCCTGAATATCTCTTATTTCTCACTTAGATTTAGACAGAAAACCTCCATAATTACACACTTATGTACATATCCATCACAATACTTTCTTTCAGTTCAGTTATGACAAAAAGTATGGCCCTGCACTTAGATAGGAAAAAACAAATGCATAAGTATAAAATATGTGGTACCTGGCTCAACAGTAGGAACCATGAAAAGGATTTAAATGTCCTAGTGGACCACCGTGAAATTGTGCAGAAAAGAGCAACAAAGATGATAAATGGTTTGGCATGACAAATGGTTGAGGAACCTAGGTATGCCTATCAAAGAGAAGGATTAGGGGTACAAGATTGCTGTCTTCTAGTACTCGAGTGTCTGTCACAGAGAAGAGGGGATTGACTTATTTTCTAGGGCACCTGAGGGCAAGTTTCTAGGGTGAAAACCTGTGGGGAAAAACAACAACCTAGAGGTAAGGAGAAATTTTCTGACAGTGAGAGCAATCAATCAGTGGAATAGCTTGCCTCCTGGAGTTGTCGGTACTCATCACTGGAAATTTTCAAAAATAGACTGGACAACCATTTGACTGGGATGGTATAAAACTACTGCCTTGACCAAAGGGGGAGGGAAGTTGGACTAGAAGACCTCTAAGGTGCCTTCCAGGCCTATGATAGAAATAAAAGTAGGAGGATGTGGAGAGGAGGAAGAGGAAGAGGAGGAGATAGATAGATAGATAGATAGATAGATAGATAGATAGATAGATAGATAGATAGATAGATAGATAGATAGATAGATAGATGATAAATAGATGATAGATAGAGAGGAGAGAGAGAGAGATAGATCTAATTTACATCTGTGCACTTCATTATATCCATAAAAGTGGTTTTCACTATAACATATTGCTTTCTATTCTTTGAAGTTCTTACTCTTTTCTTTCTGAGAATTTACTCAGTTATGACTTTTTTGGTCTTCTTTATCATTCACTTTTCTTGGATAGATTTGTTTTTCATTTCCATCCTTTCTGTCTAAACCACTTCAAAACATTCATTTTATATTGGTCCCTTATGTATTCAATCCACATTCACCCAGTACTCAATTTTACTTGACCCTCTTTTTAATCACACATTCTTCTTAAGTACCCTATTCAAGTTATTTTTATAATTTTCCAACATTTCCAATCCTCCTTGCCCTATAATCAGGTGAGCAAAAAAACAACAACACTCTTATAGCACAGCCATTTTTGCTGCTTTTGACAACTCTTTTTCTGTGCAACAGACCACATTGTACCCAATACTACATTTTAATATCTTAAAATGTAATCTCTTAAAGCTTCTCAAGATATAAAATTCATTAGCTGCTATGAGTTTTCACCATTTAGGTGTAACTGGCTGCCCTTCATTCCATTTTCCTTACGAAACACAACTATCCAAGTCTTTAGTATATTTTCATATCCATACTCCTTTTTGCATTAAAAATTCTAACAAGTGGTGCAAATTATAATCAGCTAACAACATGGCATCATCTCCATATAAAAGTGTACATATACATTTGTATCACTAACTAACAAATCTCTATTGTAGTCCCACACATTCATAAATCTATTAAATCATTAAGGGGTGGCACAGTGGTTAAATGCAGCTACTGCAGGCTACTCCAGCTGACTGCTAGTTCAGCAGTTCAGCCGTTCAAATCTCACCAGGCTCCAGGTTGACTCAGCCTTCTACCCTTCTGAGGTCGGTAAAATGAGGACCCAGATTGTTGGGGGCAATATGCTGAACTCTGTAAACCGCTTAGAGAGGGCTGTAAAGCATTATGAAGCGGTATATAAGTCTAAGTGCTATTGCTATTGCTATGTTCTACATTCTTGTCTTGCTCCATGTTAAAGTTGAATTAATCATGAAACATTTCCTTTATCCTCATGCAAGGCTCATGTTCTTCATATACTACTCATATCACATTCAGCAACTATTCTGCATCTCTACATTTAAGAAAGCATTTCATAATTAAGGCTATTTCACTTTATCACATAGTCTCTCTAAATTCAAAACGTACATCCTATACACTGCTAAATTGCTCGTTATCTTGACCTCTAACTTGTCAAAAGAGTGACTCATACTACAACAATATTTGAACCAAGGCATCTCAAATAGGCTAACTTCCAAAATGCTTCCAAAATCCAGGACCCATACTCCCAAAGGAATGAAATTTGGGAAAGTTGCAGCTGCTTCAGGCTGTTGCTATGGTCAGGCTGTGGCTGTGACCATTTGATGCTTATTTTGAACATTCTGTGATAGTTTCCTAATCACTCTTGCAATCCTTCACTTCCTCTCCCAACTTAGCAGCACAAAATCCTCTCATCGTGGTCTGCATACACCTTTCTCTAGCATAAAACTGTATTGCTGCATTCAACTTCTGGTCTTGTTTGCACCTCTTCCAGTTATTGGAAGAACTGCAAGTCAATCAGATGAAGTGAAGTCTTTTCAAGAAATTGAAAACAAAAATATACAGAACTCTATTATCCAGATTATTGTTCAACACATGAAGCCTATAAAACCATTATGGCAAACCTATGGCACACGTGCCACATGTGGCATGCGGAGCCATATCGCTAGGCACGTGAGGTCAGGTCCGGTGCACATGCGCGTGCTGGCCAGCTGATTTTTGGGCCTTCTGGGCCCACTGGGAGTTGGGAAACAGCCTGTTTTCAGCCTCCGGAGGGGTTGGGGAAGGCCCATTTTTTGCTCTCCCCAAGCTCCAGAGTCTTTCTAGGAGCCTGGGGAGGGTGAAAACTGCCTCCCCCACAGAGGCCTTCCAGAGGCCAGAAATGGCCCATTTCCAAACTTGATGAAGTTCAAGAAGTTGGGAAATGGGCCATTTCTGGCCTCCGGAGGGGGTGGGGAAGGCCGTTTTCACCCTCCCCAGGCTCCTAGAAAGGCTCTGAAGCTTGGGGAGAGCAAAAAAACGGCCCTTCTCTTTCAACTGGAACTTGGCAAATGGGCCATTTTCTGTCTCCGGAGCACCTCCGGGGGGGTGGATAAGGCCCTCCCCAGGCTCCTAGAAAGGCTCTGAAGCCTGGGGAGAGCAAAAAATGGGTGTGCCATCGTGTGCCAGGAGGGGGGTCATGTACGCATGCCCGGAGGGGCCCTGCATGGAATTATGGGTGTGGGCATGCATGCGCTCCCCGCACCTCCCTCTTTTGGCACGCGAACCAAAAAATGTTCGCCATCACTGCTGTAAAAGCTCAACATCTTTCTTGACTAGGTTTTGGTTAGGCTTTCAGAGAGACGGGGGAAAAGAAACATTTTTTCTTCTGTCACAAAAATAAATTTTACCAACTCCAATGGTGATGGGGGATGAGAATGCAAAGATATGCGCAAATGCATTTTGGATTACAGCACTTCCTTCTGTCTACACTTATAAAACAAAATTTTTAAATTACATATGAATTATGACTCCTGGTATTTTTTTAAATGTGGGCTAGGAAACAAAATTACTAATAAATTGAATGTTCATTTTTGTTTGAGGGTACTCTCTGAGCTTGGTTGTTTTCTTGCAGACATTTCATTACCCAAATAGATAACATCATCAGTGCTAGATTTTTTTGTCTAACAAAGTACAAATAATCTTTGACTTACAACTACAATTGGGACCAGAATTTCCATTGCTAAGCAAATTGGTTGTTAAGAAAGCCCGGGCCAATTATATGACCTTTGTTTGCCACAGTGGTTAGGTGAATCATTACAGTTCTTGAGTGAATTATGTAATCATTAAGTGAATCTGGCTTCCCATTGACTTTATTATTAGAAGCGGGTTGGGAAGGTTGCAAATGGCAATTCCATGACCCTGCAACCATTGTAAATACATACCGATTACACCAATGCACCTGAATTTTGATTGTGTGAACCAGGGGTGGGTTCAACTTGCCTTCGCCACCGGTGCACATTGTGATGTTTCACGTGCACGCACTCACTCCGCTCGTGTGTGTGCGCATCCCCTCGTCCGATTTGGCTTCTACGCATGCTCAGAAGCAGGAATGAGCCTGAAACACAGCTGAGGAGCTCATCAGCTGTGCTTCAGGAGAAGAAATAAAAGTCAGAATTCACCCGCGAGTGGGCAGGAGGGCCCTTTTTCAAGCCGCGGAAGGGGAAAAAATTTGCACAAAATCCCAAAAAAATATGGTGATGCGCATGGATGGGCACTGACAGTGACATCACCAGTGGGTCGCTACCAATTCGGGCGATCCGGTCCCAACCGGGAGGAACCCACCCCTGGTGTGAATGTGTGGATGCTTCAACAGGTGTAAATTCAAGAATCAGTTACCATCCCTTTTTCCAGTGCTGTTGTAACTTTGAACAGTTGCTAAATCAATAATTGTAAGTTAAGGACTACCTGTAATTGCAATCATAAAAATTTCAAAGTTAAACCAACCTCACTTTATAATAATGTTAATTAAAAACAAATAGCTTAAGAGTCTGAAAATGAAACTATTTCATCAAATGGACACTGGACAATAAGTGAAAGCTATACATTGTTCAGGAAGTTGGTGACCTTGGCTTTGGGGCTGAAATTGGACTAATATATATTAAGTGCAAATGGGAAATAAAATCTAGAAGAGGGAATTCACTGGGCAAGCAGAAGAAAAATAGCTTCTATGCTTAATTAAAAAGAAGCTGAGAAGGAGCCTTTGGGTATAGAATCCTATTTTTAACAAACTTACTCTTTTTCCCAGGTATTCTAGAGAAACAAAATCAGTTATAAATCTGATTCCGAGAACGGAGAAAATGTAGGATCTATTTTAGGTTAGATCTTTAAATATGAATATGATTTAAATACTGCATCACCTAAAAATGTCCCTTGCATTAATTTTCACTTTGTTGAAAATTGCGCCAATTTACTTTAAAAGATATAAAGTGGTCACTCAACAATCAAGAGGATCACACACTCACTACCTCCCTCTGATCAGCTGCAATTTTTAGTCATTTCAGAGCCCACTTTCATCAATGCATCTATTCACAATTCGGCTTATTTCATAAACGTGGAACTCTCTTCTCCACAGGGATTCATCAAGCCCATTGAGCATCTTTTAAGAAATGTTAATTTTTTTAAATATGTGGATTAGTTTCTAGGGATTTCATTGAGCCACAGTCTTTAACTGTATTTTAATTGAATTTAAGTAGAATGTTATTTATTGTCTCATATTATCCCATCTAGTTTCAAGGTGCTCAAGGCAATGTACATGGGGGTTATTCCATTTTTTTTCTCCCTTCAAAACAAATTATGAAGTCAGTCAGATTGGGAGTTAATAGTTTGCCCCAAGGCCACCCTCTTAGTTTAATGACTAAGTAAGAATTTGTAGTGAATTCTCTTTTGTTGAAGGCCATCTTTCATCAATTACATGACATCAATTGTAATAGAATAGCTTGAATGTTTTGCTCTATTATTCAACTTGAAACACTAGAGAGGTATTTCATACTTCAGTATGAAAAACATTATTCATCTCTTTCTTTCTAAAGAAAAATGTTAAACGAGATTTCAAATAGATACTTAAAATGATAAGACTGCCATGAGGCAAAGCTTGTCCCTGAAGGTAGATGGCTCTCTAGCTATTTCAAGAAGTTACCATACATCTATATACAACCACTTGAGAGGTGGTATTCAGCCGGTTTGGACCAGTTCAGACAAACCGGTAGCAGTAACTGCGGGTGGGCCTGCCCACCCACCCGGATGTAATGCCATCCTATTTAGCCACGTTTTTGAGACAGGGCACATGTGTGGAAGGTGGCATGCTCACATTTGTGAACCGGTAGGAAAGGTAAGTGAATACCACCCCATCTTTGAGTGGACATCTTTGAGTGGTTTATTTGAGTGAGTAAAGCGCATGCACGGGAGGCTGTGCGCATGTGTGGAGTTGGCACGCTCACATTTGTGAACCGGTAGGGAAGGTAAGTGGATCCCACCCCTGAACCACTTGTATTTCATTGAATACCAAGTTCCAACAGCTGAAAGACATCTTTGAGTGGTTTATTCTGGAAGAAATGTTTTCCCACTTAACCTGCTTCCAGAAGTTGTATGTGGGCATTGTAGGATCCATTGATGCCCACAGGTGGCAGAATCCTGAAATGACATGTTCCATGTTGGTAAACTTGTGATACCAATTGGTTTTGTCTGCCTTTTGTGGGATTGCTGCCTTCAAACCAGGCCTCCAATCTTATAATATTTCTCCAATCCTATAATCTTTTGGTAAGAGGAAATCCAGAATCTTGACTTTTTCAGCCAATTAAAATTTTTAAAAAAGATTTGAGATTCTTTGACCCATTAATTCAAAGCCCTGAAACTGATGAGTCTCTCTCAGCCTTAATATAATTTGACATTAAAACCTTTCTTACATCTTTGATAGTATTTTGATAGCTGTGGTGGCACTGGGGTTAGAATGCAGTATTGCAGGTTAACTCTGCCCACCACCAGGAGTTTGATCCTGATCAGCTCAATATTTACTCAACTTTCCATCCTTTCAAGCTTGGTAAAATGAAGATCCAGATTGTTGGGGGCAATGTGCTGGGTCTGTAAACCACTTCGAGAGTGCAGTAAAGTGCTATAAAGCAGTATATTAGTCTAGGTGCTATTGCTATTTATTCAGGAACTGTACAAATCAGATGACCAACTATGTAACTCTGTTCCCACTTAAAGATCAAGAGTTCAAATGATTGACCAAGTCATAATTTCAATTTTTTTAAAAAATCAAATAGTCAACAAACAATATATTGGAAAAGGAAAAGGGAGGAAAATTCCAGACATTGAATAATCAAGCTATTGTGCATGTGTAGTGAATATAGAGGATGGTCCTGATGAACAGAGAAAACTCTCTTACACAGGTAAAGATCAAATAAATGTGGCTTGAGTTCATACCAACACAGAGATTTTCAAAAATGTTTACACAGCTCCATTCTCCAAATCACATGATGATACAGTAAAAGAGAGAGAAGTGGTAGTACATTCAAACTTGCAAGTTTCTGTTACTATTTAATAACAGTGTTCTATACATTGTTGATTTCTCAGTCTGGTCTACTTTATAGGACTGACAGTATGCCAATTACAGGAAATTTTTACATGTGGGAAGATGCTGGGTAGGACTTAAATTTCAGCTGATGGAATCATCAGTCATCACTCTTTTGTAGTGGCTTTAAAATTGTATGGACAAAGAGAGAGAGAACAAACAAGCAAAAATTGTCTGGTAAAATGGACACAAATGTTCAAAGAAATAGTCACAACACAACAATGTAAGGTGTTGTGGACAAAATCTATAAAATCTACTCCAAGTTATACCTTAAAAAGAAAACTAGTAGAAAATTTATTACAAATTGTATATAATGCTATCAATAGTGGCCAAGTGAGACAAATCATGATGTAATAAATGTTGGACAGGCCATGAAATAGAAGGAACATTGTACCCCCGATGGTGGACATGCTAAAAGAAAACCAGCAAAGCTACTGAAAAGATATGCATAATGCATTGCAGAAAATTTTGGAATTTAAATTTGAATGAAACCTCAATTTTTCTTTCTAGGTATAATTCTAGAAAAAATAATCAACAAGAAACACCTGTCAGCATTCCAGTAAACACCCCCAACGAAATAAAACTCCAAGGCTAGAAGTTCCTCAAAGTTCCAATTTATTAGAGATGTCATGATGGCACATCTGGGGAAACCCAAATCTGAAAGCTTCCAGGGTTTTTCCACCCAGTTGAAAGTTCACAACCCTGCCCCACACTCACAAGCTCATCACATGGTCCAATCAAATCTTCACGCAGGTGCAGTTGCATTTGTCGTTGAGTAAAGAATTTTCATATGACTAAGTTCCTACCGCTCCAACAAAAAAAACCCTCCCAATTTCCCAAGCTAAAATATGTGGCAATTGAAGCAAACAGAAATAATGGCTTCCAGAACTGACAACACCTCAATTTAATGAGATGCATGTTCACAGCAGTGAGAACAAACTTTGCCCAACATTGGAAGAAAAATGCAATTTCCAACAATATCTGATTGGGAACTTAAACTTGGAGAATATGCAACACTGGCAAAATTAACAGTATATATTCACAAAAGATATTTAACCAAAATGAAGCAGGAATGGTTCCCATATATACCATACATCACACAGCATGGCAAATATAATCACTTGCAGTCTGGCTTCTAAAGAGATCCAAATGTTTATGAATATTATAAATTAGCAGAAGCATAAAAAAGGGAAAGATAGAAATGGAATAACTTTATTTTTTCTCCTTTTCTTTTTTATTTCACTTTATTCTTTTGTATTTTAATTGTTGACAAATTTGCTTTGTTCTTTTTTCAACAAGCACGAACAATATTAAATACAATGCAATAGATATCTTTATCCTACATAATTAGCTTAAGACCAAAGCCTTTATTGTACGGCAAAGACTTTGATGCAACCTGCAGCAGTTTTTTTAATGCAGCGCTCAATTCTGGATGAAAAAGCCAAATAATCTTATGTTCATTGACATTTTAAATCATAATTAATATTGATATAATATGTCTATTTTTCTTTTTATCTTCAATAGTTGTCTGAACATTAGAATATTAATAATCTTAGTCAATATTGTACAAATACCTCTGTATTGAAACACTATAATATATTATGTAAGTTTCACAGCAATATAATTGAATATATTTCTGTTTACCTTTCTTTATGTCTATAAAGGCATTGTATATAAGACAGCAGCACAATACTAACTGATTCTGGGTATGGAGTAGAGCCGTGATGGTGAAGCTATGGCACACGTGCCACAGGTGGCACGCGGAGCCATATCTGCTGGCATGCGAGCTGTTGCCCTAGCTCAGCTCCAGTGTGGATGTGCGTGCCAGCCAGCTGATTTTCGGCTCACATGGAAGCTTTGGAAGGGCGTTTTCTGCCTCCGAAGGGCCTCCAGGGTCGGAGGAGGCCATTTCCGCCCTCCCCAGGCTCCATGGAAGCCTCTGGAGCCTGGGGAGGGTGAAAAATGGGCCTACCAGGCCCATCGGAAGTTGGGTGTCACGTGCACATGCGCAGGGGGATGGGGTGCATGGGGGAACATTGAATTATGGGTGTGGGCACGCGCATGCATGCGATAGCACACACATGCACGCTTTTGGCACCCAAGGAAAAAAAAGGTTCGCCATCACTGGAGTAGAGTAACTCTAGTATGCTGGGAGAGTAACATGTTTTAGGACAGCAAACTTTCTTGCTGTCTCAAGAATGAGAGAGGAGAACAACAACACAGCCGTGGCCATGAACTGACAGTTTAGCTTTAATACAGCAATGGCCTCATTGGTTAATATGGGTTTAATAAATCCACCCATCATTAGGTTGTGCAAAACTAAGAACCTTTTGACTGTGATACTATAAAAACTTATTTATTTATTTATTTATTTATTAGACGCTCTTATAGGCCGCCCAATCCCGTGGGACTCAGGGTGGCGAATACATGATACATGATACATGAATAAAATGAATTGGACTATAAAGTAAAATTAATCCAAAACTGTTTTTCAAATTCCAGACAGAATCTTCTGTTTTTCCTTACTTCCTTATTTCCAGAATGTTTTAGAAGGTCTTTTGCATTTCTTTCATGGTGATGTAATGTAATGCTGCAAGATGGCAACACTGTGGTTGTAATTTGTTTATTCTGTTACACTTCTTCAGTAGTCAATCAGAATAGAGCTGGAAGGTACCTTGGAGGTCTCCTAGTCCAACCCCCTACTCAAGCAGGAGATCCTATTCCATTTCAGACAACTGACTGTCTAGTCTCTTTTTAAAAACCTCCACTGATGAAGCACCCACAACTTCTGACGGCAAGCTGTTCCACTGGTTAATTGTCCTCATTGTTAGAAAGTTTCTCCTTAACCTTAGTCAACTGAGCTGCCCAAATATCTTAGTTAAAAAAGCATGCTGGGGAAAAATGCCTATTATGTCTAATGATTTAATGATTTGATAGATATCATGGGTATCTATTGGTAGTAGATTAAGTTTGTACAATGAAAGAAATAATATTCACATTTATTTCTTCATCGTACTAGGCATACTCACAATCCACCCATAAAAGCCCCCCATCATTTTTGGGGGTAGGAGAGAAATCAAATCCCATTTCTTTTCTATCAAATAGAATGAGAACGCTTTATGAAATAAATGTCTAGAAAGTGTGGTCACAGAACTAGTTAATTAAAAAAGAACAGAATAGTATAGTTTTCTGCCTTCCCAATAGTTTCATTCTTTAATATTCTATCTCTCATTCATGGAACAGTGAACAGAAGAAATGTTCAAATAAAAAAGATAAATATACAGTACATACATTTTCTTTAACCAACAGATACAAGGGCTCTTTGTCAGCCAGGTGTCTCTTTTGCAGACAGGCCCATAACACTGGGGTAGGAGTATGTGTCTGAAGATCATTTTACCCGCAATAAGCCACTTCACTGAAGAAAAAAAGGAACTGGAAAAAAAATATTTGCAGGAAATAATTGGGAAACGGAGGTGGGTAACTGGAAAGATAAGTAACATTTACTGTATTCAGACTTCAGACTTCAAAAACCATGCTTAATATGAACATTAATATCAATCATTTCAGTTTCTTCTGACATTGATAGCTCCCAAGCTTCATTTGGGGACACCAGCTCTGGGTAAAACCAGATCAATTTGGTGATCTATGTATTAAATAGAATTCTAAAAGTGAAATGTCTCAAGGTTTTGAGTTTCTTGCAATCATTTCTGGTCAGGATTATCAAGAAGGTGCTCAGAAAAAAAAATCCCCATCATTAGTCCTGTCTCAACAGCTCATTTAGTTTAGTCTGGGAAACCAAATGATTGATGATTGTCTTCCTGTGGCAACAGATGCGAGCATCCATGCTGATTTTGTTAGGTTTTTCGGTAATCTCTGGTGTTTGGAACTGTTGCTGATGGTACCTTGTGGGACGGGTCGCATTCATCTTTCTTTGCTTAGAACTCAAAGGGATGCTAACAAGAGCTTTCTATGTAGCATTCTGCCTTCTCCCATCTTCTCCCTTTGTGAGCTCTCTGTAGCAAATACATGATCTGTCAGTATTTGCTGTTTTCTATTTGTTTCCTTTATTTGTTAAAAGAAAATTGGCAAATGACCAAGTAGCTTGCTATCCACGGGACTGCCTAAATCTTATAGTGAAACACCTGTTTATCTGGATTACCCTACTAATTACTATATAACAAAGATCTTATATCATATAATATGATATAGACAACAAAATTTCATTTTAATGTATGCTGATTAGTGTACATTTAAAGTGACATTAAAGTTATTCTAAGTCTAAGTCTAAAAAATATACTATTAAAAGGCCCAAAAGGAGCTGCAGTGGATCACCGAAGTAGGAAGCTGTATTGTATTTCAGACAAAGTATGAACATACATACAATACACATATGTACAATAGATCACATTGTTATCAGAGAATGGTAAGCTCCTCAGATATATGGTAAGCTCCTTCTCCAAAGGTGTTTTTTTTTCAAAATGAGGAAAACCAAAATTATACTGAGTCCTAGTAGATGAAGAAATCCATGAAATGCGGTTTTGATCTATGATAAAAAATATAAATGTTGATGCAAACAGAGCAACTTGGTTAAAGACATTTAGCTTATCAGCCAAAAATCTTCCATTACTTACTTGCCCCAGCTCCTGCCCACCTAGCAGTTCAGAAGCATGCAAATGTGAGTAGATAAATAGGTACCACTTCAGTATCTATGTAAACAGAACACTGTTTACCTCAGTGTGTAGTCATGCTGGCCACATGACTACGGAAATGTCTACCGAAATGTCTTTGGACAACGTGGCTCCCTCAACTAAGAAATGGAGATGAGCACCATTCCCTAGAATCAGACATGACTGGACAGGAGGAACCTTTACGTTTACCTTTATATAGGTTTATCTGTTTATCTGGATATCTACAGGTAAGAACTATTCTAGGATGAAGTTGATTTTTTTGGCTGCCTTTCAAAAACCATTAAATATTTATATTTTGTTATTTTTATGTTTGCCTTTTTATTATTTTATCAAATTATTTCATTGCAATTTTATTGTTCTCATTAGTGCACCACTTTGGGCTCCTTTAGCACAAAGTGCTAAACTAATGTCAGAAAATAAATAAGTGAAACTAATATCTATTCAAAAGGGTTCCAATTCTCTGAATGTAATGAAAAATGATGTACTTTGGGCACACCAATGCTTTACTTCCTGTCTTTGAGGAAACTATAAAGAAAACTTCTTGAATGCTCTGAATAATGAGGGTGATTTAATGACTTTGTACTTGGATGGGAAAAGAAAGAGAAAAATCTGGCTCTGCTTCTTGACCATTGCTTTATTAGCTTCACACAAAGGCAAGAAATATCCATAATATAATACAAGCCATTGATATTGTCTGCAACATCTTGACTTTTGAAAAAGCTATTTTTGGACCTCTTTCAAAACTATTGTAGTCACGGAAGTGAGCAAACACATGATCGATAACGGCTGTGAAAAACCTATGCTCTGAAACTGGCCTGGCATGAAATTACGAAAGTTAGAGGGAGATGTTGGCAGCAGAAGCCTATTTATGAATATATATCCATTATGCAGAGAAAATGCAACTGGCTGCAAGTGGCTAATAGAGTTGAACCAAGCAGACTAAGGCCAACCAGAAGATGCCCAAACCACAAGCGACAAGGAATGAGCAGCTTAACATGCTTATGAATGCTTGGTCTGATCAGATTTTAGTCAAGCTACACTCTCACACTAACAAAAGATTGGTTCGGGTTTTTAAAAATTTATTTATTCAATTTCTATAGCCACCCAACTTAATCAAATGATGCTTGAGTGGGCCAAGTGAGCTTTCATCTAACAGTGTTTCTCAAACATCACAACTTTAAGATGTGGGGACTTCAATGCTCACCCATGCTGAAGTTGAGAAATGCTGAAATATTGAACAATTATGGTCTTTGTATAAGAATGAGTTGGATAATTTTGTCACCCACCCCACTCCAAGCCACCTTTATCCTCTGATGGCTGGATCAGATGTCTTGCCATTTTTTCCAGAAATGCATTTTCAATTTCTGACAGTGTCTTGAGAGAAAAAAAAACAATTGTTTATGCTTTGTCTTTTATAACATAGATCACTGTGTCTTAAACATAGCTCAAAACCAAGTGTACCATGTTTTATGGCACATATTTAATTAGCATTTTCAATTCTTAATCTGAAGCAATATTATTAAGTCAACTTTATTTTCATCAGTTTTCCCATCATCATAAGACAATCCTTTTTGAACTGCTGGTTCCTATCTTCAAAGGAGATATATATTATAATTTCTGAATGGAAGATTTTTCTCTCTCCTTCTCACATCTTTTGCTTCTCTTTTTTTGACTTTTCTTCTCCAGCACTTATGTCTATGTCACATTTGGGCTGCTCCAAAAACTCATTTATCATTTAATAAATTAAATGAATAATGTATTTAAATATTTAAAAAATCCTTCTTTCATTTATATATATAGTTCTATTTCTGAATCATTCCTACCTGCAACTTTACATTAACAATACACACAGAGATTTAACCAATTTATAACTGTCATAGTCACATAGGCTCATAGAGGTTTATGAATAATTAAGTGTAACAGAGAAAACAAAATTAATCATTAAATATATTACTCAGTTAATGATCAGTTGTTCAGCAACTGTTCAGAGTTATGATGGCACTGAACAAGTGGGGGGGATTTACAACCGATCCTTGAGGTCCCAGCCATTCCAACACTGCTGCAGTTATGTGATTGTGATCTACACACTGGTAACCAGCTTGCATTTATGACAGTTGTAGCATTCCATGGTCACTTGATTGTGATTTGGGAACTTCTCTGCTGGCTTTCCAGAGGAAAAGTCAGTGTGGAAGCCAGCAGGGAAGATTGCAAGTTGCTTGAGTCTCCAACACCTGTACACCCTCACCAATCCTTGCTGTACTCAAGCTACCTCTGGCTATTTGCAGACCGTCCCAGCCATCATGCAGCCTTGTGTATCCTTCCCCACTGGCACCAGTCACTCCAAATCCTGCTGCATTCACACTGCATATCTCTGTAGGGACCCCTGCTCTCTGGAACCAACTACCCCCAGAGATCAGAATTATCCCCACCTTGCTGGCCTTCCGAAAAGCCATTAAGACATGGCTCTTCCTGCAGGTGAGGTGACTTTGAGACTACTATCCTCCATGTATGCATGGTGATGTATGTTGTTTTTGATACTTTTTTAAATTGTTTTTAATAATTTTAATGTTTAGTTGTTCTTTAAAATGTTGTATGCCGCCCTGAGTCCTCAGGGAGTAGGGCGGCATAGAAGAGCATCTAAATAAATAAATAAATAAATATCCCCCACTATCCCTGCACCCCCTCATCTCTCTTCCACAATGGCTGCAGCCACCTATCTGCTTGCTGGCCTGCTTGCAAACTGCATGGGATTTGCAATTTCCTGTAGATTTTCCATTGATTTTGGTTGTTGAAAAACCAGAACTTGCGATGAGGGGTTCCAATGATGACCACAATCCTTGTTTAACAATGGTAACAGGGACTGCAGAGATTATATAATTTTAGTCTCTCTCTCTCTCTCTCTCTCTCTCTCTCTCTCTCTCTCTCTCTCTCTCTCTCTCTCTCTCTCTCTCTCTCTCTCTCCCAGTATGTGTATGTGTTTGTGTTTGTGTATGTATATGTATATGTATGTATACATACATACATACACACATATTTCTGTCTGTCTGTCTGTATATCTCTATCTATCTATCTATCTATCTATCTATCTATCTATCTATCTATCTATCTATCTATCTATCTATCTATCTATCTATCTATCTATCTATCTTATCTATCTATCTATCTATCTATCTATCTATCTATCTATCTATCTATCTATCATCTACTGTATCTATCTATCTACTGTATCTATCTGTCTGTCTGTCTGTCTGTCTGTCTGTCTGTCTGTCTGTCTATCTATCTATCTATCTATCTATCTATCTATCTATCTATCTATCTATCTATCTATCTATCATCTATCATCTATCTACCTATCTCCTCCTCCTCTTCCTCTTCATCCTCTCCACATCCTCCTATTTCTATTTTTACTTCTAATATTTATTCCTCAATACAAATAAAATGAAACAATCACTACCACTACCACTAGTGCCTCAAAAACATAACATAAAATCAAACAGTCCTGGTTATTCTGTCGCTGATCATAGGCTCTCCAGAATAATTCAGTTTTCCAAAGTTTATAGAAGGCTGAAACTGCTATATGAGGCTCATCACTTTGGAGGAATTTTATCTCCTAGGAAATGTATTAGAACTGGAATAGGGGCAAAGGTTAAAATTCCTTTTTGGGATTTCAGATTTTGGACTAGAATGTCAATCTGAATTAAGTTTATATTTATGCAACTTTTTCTAAACAGTAGTCATGCAAGAATCATTTATAATTTAGTAATATAATTTGATTACCCAATTTATAGAGCAGGAATTTCTTCCTTAGCTAATGTAGATTCTTATGTGTCTGTCTGTCTGCCTACTTGTCTGTCTTTCTCTCTTCTGTGGAGCCCTAACTAATATCTAAGACAGTAATACAAACATTTGTGGGTGCAGGTTACAGTATCTACCAGCACTCATTTTGTGGCTCTAAACAATATATAATATGGCTGGGACCAAAAAAGTGGGCATTTTTCCCATTAGGGAAGTTAATGAGCAAAATGACTTTAGCAATTCACTCATGTTTTATCTTTGGGGGCAGCATTCTTCTACAATATATAAGTTACAAACTTTGTAAACGTATCTCTTTTCCCCTGAGAAGCCAAACACAATCTTGTTCTAACTTCAGGCTGGTGTGCAAGAACCATGAACATTTTTCCAAAGCATAGGCCTGCCTGCCTGCCTGCCTGCCTGCCTTCCTACCATAACAAAATCCACAGAAAATAAGCTATTAATGTCTAAAGGTCCTGATGATGGTGTGGCTTTTCTAGAATAAAATACATCTTACCTAAAAATAATCAGTGGGTGTGGAAAAACAGGGAAAGAAGACAATTACCTTCATGTCCTATGTATGTGCAACTCAAATGCATCTGGTTCACCAATGTGACACAGAATCCTGAATTAAGTAGAACCAACAGGGTTCTTCTTATTTCTTATGGGTACTTGAAAATTTCTAATTTCACATGTTGAAAGTTCCTGTTTCCTCTGTAGTGTCTGATATGATTGCAATTGGTAGACAGAGAGTATCCCCAGGAAAGGATTAGCCCTGGAGATCAGATTGGAATGAGTTTTTCTATTGCCATTTCTGCTAAGTCTGCAAAGATATGTCTATTTATAAGACGAAGCCAAGCTCAGCTGCATATGACCTTAACTGTGAACTTGTTTAATTTGAGATCTTGGTGATGCAGAGAGAACAGCATTTCACAGTGCTGTCCTAGATACATGTGTCCAGTAAGAGACAAGTCTTTTAAATCCTTAAAAAAAAATTAAGTCACCCAAAACACAACCTATAGACTATAGACTCACAGGAACTATATGGCTTGAGAGGCATAGTCGTTTTTTCATATTGTACACGGGGGGCTGTCTGAACATCCTTCTTACAACCGTTTCTGATGTCAGCTTGGAGACCTACAACAGCTATTCATTTGTATTGATACTGTACAAAGATTTGCACTCTTTTTGTTTACGGATATAACCCAAATATCTGTTTCACCATCTGCAGTAAAAATGAATAAAAGGGTAGCTAAGAATTTATCCCATAAAAGCTTTCTAAATTGTATAAATATAATGTTGCATCTAATAGCTATAAAAATTAGGATTTCAGAAGCAGTACTAAACTGGTTTACAGTTACAGCTACCACATTTCTAGTGCAACAGAAGTGATGAAAGAGTCAATTCATCACAGGATATAAACACAATATGGAAAAATTAGAAGGATATGGTGAATTATGTACATGAGACAATTACTATTGGAAACAAACAACAATGACAATGCAGAAAATATTTAAGATACAAATATTAATAAAGAAACTGACTTGTCAAATTGTCTTTATTGTCTTTGAGTATGGAGTTTTGAGTCCTGCATTCCAAAATAATAGTTAATAATAGTTATGAACAGATAGTTAAAAGTATTCAAAAGCAGAGTCTAGGAGGCAATAGTAAAGGCAAATGTTTCAAATGTTTATGTGGATGTCCATATGAATGCACATATATTAACACAACATAATCTAATACCGATCATTCTTGGCCCCATGAATGATTTATTGTATGGGTTTTTAAATTGTGGTTTTTAATTTTTTTTTTATGTTTTAATATCTATTGTTTTTAATGCTTTTTATATTTGTTGTTGCATGTGAATTTTTACTGTTGTGAGCTGCCCAGAGTCTCTGTGGAGTGGGCGGCATACAAATGCAACTAATAATAATTATTATTATTATAATTAATTATTATTATTATTAATAATAAGAATAAGAATAAGAATAAGAATAATCAACTTTTCCTCTTTTGATAAGCAATCATAAAGGTAAAGGTAAAGGTTTCCCCGCACATGCGTGTTAGTTGTTTATGGCTCTAGGGGCGGTGCTCATCTCTGTTTCTAAGCCGAAGAGCCAGCACTGTCCAAAGACGTCTCCATTGTCATGTGGCCAGCATGGCTCAACACCAAAGGTGCACGGAGCACTGTTACCTTACCACTAGTGGGCCCTATTTTTCTACTTGCATTTTTTACGTGGTTTCGAATTGCTAGGTTGGCAGAAGCTGGGACAAGTAACGGGAGCTCACCCCAGTGCACAGCACTACGGATTCGAACCGCTGAACTGCTGACCTTCTGATTGACAAGCTCAGCATCTTAGCCACTGAGCCACCACGTCCCTAAAGCAATCATACCTAATTTGTTAAAATATGGGCACAGAATATTACATTGTGATGGTTTTCAGTGGAAAACCTCAGCATGCTCTTTCTTTTTCTTGAAAGCACTGGGATTTAAAATATGTAAATACAAAAATAATTCCTATGCTATGAAATATAGCTATAGACAAAATGATGTAGATTTGCACAAAGATTTTTCTTACAACAACCACACAGGGACGGAACATGTCTTAGACTAATTCAGCTCTGTAGCAGTTCTGCAGTGTGTGGGTTTCTGTTTCATTTCTCTTTTCTCTTCCTTTTTTCCTTCAGTATTCTCTTTCTTCTCATTTCTCAAAGATTGAAACTGATGGCAAATAATATATAGTCAAAACCAAATACTGTATTTTAATGTGACTTTCTTCGGAATGAGTTAATCATTCCAAAAATAATTTCTTCTTTCACGTCTTGCTTGAAAGATGTCTTTCAGGGAGAAAACCCTCCCGCATGTAATATTTGTGGGAGATCCATTTCTTGATCCATATCAGAGTTTCAAATACTTTGGCAATATGCATAGACTGGCAAAACAACTATCAGTCTGGCAGTTTCTACATTTAAATTATGACTTAGGACCTACATTCAAATTCTAAATTCAGGGTCTAAGTCTATTCTTCAATCTTTCTAGAACACTGCATAGAATTCAGAAGGGGCACAGAGTGTATTAGTTTGAGTAAAGAACTCAGTTAAAGCAGCTATATTAAAAGTCTTTTTGAGAGAATTGGGCGGAGCTTGGACGTGGTGATCTCTAATATACCTTTCAATGTTTCAGTCCATGATTCTGTGTCACAGCTGAAAGATTCATGTAGGTGTAGAAAGTGACAATTAATTTGATAGACAGCACCATGCATTTCTTTGTCTGGGGTCCAGTGATGTGAGGGAAGGCAGAGTTAGAAAAGACAGTAAAAATCCTCTGTGTTAAAGTTACCTCTTTGGTATTAAATGGTAGCCTTTTTAAAACTTCAAAAATTATTAAAAAGAAGATTAAAAGAATAGCACAGAGATCTCAAAAGTGGAGATGATTATCTGATCTGCATTAATAAAAGTAATTAATTAATTACAATCAAATTGTATTTTATTCTTAATTGTAAATGTCAGTTTGACTCTGAGTAGTACTTTCCAAAAATAAATAATGCTTGGTAACTATATCTTAATGCTTTGGAAGTAATGCTTTAGTTGCACTGCACTTTTACCATCTCACAACCTTCTGACCACAACCTTTTGACAGATCTATGCCATGTGGACCACATAGAAACATAGGAGATAATCCCTTTACCTTCTCCTTGTTCCAAGATTGCTGGCTTTGTCTTCTGAGCACTCTGACTCTTAATATGGTAGATAGCTCTCTCTATTCTATAAGGGGGCGTGATGGTTCAGCAGTTAAAGATGCAGTTAAAGGACCGAAGCACCATGAACAGGGTGAGCTCCCACTTACTTGCCCCAGCTCCTGCCCACCTCGCCATTTCAAAGCATGAAAATGTGCCACATGACCGTAGAAATGTGTTCAGACAACACTGGATCCCTCAACTAAGAAATGGGTATGAGCATCACCCCCTAATGTTAGACATGATTGGAAAGGGGAAAACTTTATCTTTACCTGAGCTGTTGTGGTACAGTGGTTAGAATGCAATATTGCAGGCTAACTCTGCTGAGTGCCAGCAGTTCGATCCTGACTGGCTCAAGGTTGACTCAGCCTTCCATTCTTCCGAGGTTGGTAAAATGGGGAGCCAGAGTATTGAGACAATATGCATTTGTTTCTCTTGCATTTGTTTCTCTTGCCTAAATGTAGAACCTTACTTTTTTCACCATTGAATTTCATTTTGTTAGATAGTGCCCAATGTTCAAGTCTGTCAAGATCCTTCTGCATCTTGAGCCTATCTTCTGGAGTGTTGGCTATTCCTGCCAGTTTGGTGTCACCTGCAAATTTGATGAGTTCCCCATTTATCCCCTCGTCCAAGTTATTGATGAAGATGTTGGAGAGTACTGGGCCTAAAACAGAGCCTTGGGGTACTCCACTGCATACTTCCCTCCATGTAGATGCAGTTCCATTGAGCACTACACGTTGAGTGCAGTTGGTCAGCCAGTTTTGAATTCATCTGGTGGTGTTGCTGTCTAACCCACATTTTTCATTGAAAGTATAAAAACATTCTAACAAATCAACTACACTTTTTTAAAAATAGCTGAATTCAACTTTCCTTGTAATTAGGAAATGTGGAAAGAAAATTAAAGACCAAATTGTACATCAGATCTCTCCATTTCTTCCTGTTATTATTATGGCGTTGCACAGTCAGCCAGATGTTCAGACTGGATTTGGCAGTTTTGTTCACCTATCAAATCCTTCCCAAGGATCTGAGATAGACACATGTGGAAGTTTGATGGCATTACATATATTGTTGCAAGATGTCATTTGTTCCAAGCAAAGATGACTTTTGCAATTGACTTATGCTGAATTTGTCCATGCTGATGGTGTTCAAGTTGTGTTCTAGTTGTTTTGGGATTGCAACAACTATTACTACTACTTGCTTTTTTGCCACATACATTCTATTTCAATTTGTAGGTCTTTGTATTTGGTTATTATTATGGTTTGTTGCACAGTTGTTTAGGCTGGATTCGGTATTTTTATCCACCTATATGGTGGGGTTTATTGTTTTTTGGTTTTTTGGTAAAAGTAGGGTGTATAGTTCTCATAAATTTCAAGATATTGAGAAAGTCCTTTGTGTATCACTTCAAGGGTTCCAATTAATAACAACAGAACAAGTTCCAATATTTCATAATTATTTCCAATTGTTTTTCACTAATCCTTGCATCACCCAGAATAGCAATGCCAATGAACAGACTTTCTTCATTACAATAACTGTTGTCTTCTTCTTCTTCTTCTTCTTCTTCTTCTTCTTCTTCTTCTTCTTCTTCTTCTTCTTCTTCTTCTTCTTCTTCTTCTTCCTTCTCATATATATATACATGTATATGTATATGTATATGTATATGTATATGTATATGTATGTATGTATATATATATATATATATATATATATATATATATATATATATATATGATTTTATGCTGATAAATGAAAATAAAGGGAGACTATATATATATATATATATATATATATATATATATATATATATATATATATATATATATATATATATATATATATATATATATATATATATATATATATATATATATGAGAAGGAAGAAGAAGAAGAAGAAGAAGAAGAAGAAGAAGAAGAAGAAGAAGAAGAAGAAGAAGAAGAAGAAGAAGAAGAAGAAGAAGAAGAAGAAGAAGAAGAAGAAGGTTTTCTGAGGTTTTCGCAGGTGTTTGTATGTAGGTCTTTGGGTATTCAGGTTTTCTCCCGCGTGAAATTGGAAGTGTCTTGGCGACGTTTCAATGAAGTCTCATTCATCATCTTCAGGCTGGTGTCTTCTGCTTCCTGCTTCTAGGAGGCACGACCACGAGCCCGAAGCCAAACAGCAGCAATGCAGCTCACCAGCTCAAATCCCCCTGCAAGTCAGACTAACCTGAGCACACCCCCAGCCAATCAGAGCACAGCCAAACCCCCAACCAATCAGAACACACCTCCAACCAATCAGAACACAGCCAAGCTCCCACCCTATCAGTCCAAACCTCCACTGGTAGTTAAAAGGAAGAAACAGCAGCAATCTCACATTGTTCCTAGAAGCAGGAAGCAGAAGACACCAGCCTGAAGATGGTGAATGAGACTTCATTGAAACGTCGCCAAGACACTTCCAATTTCATATATATATATAGGAGCTGAGATAGCGCAGTGGTTAAAAGCAGCATTGCGACCTTCAGCTGATTGCTAGTTCAGCAGTCCAGCTGTTCGAATCTCACTAGGCTCAAGGTTGACTCAGCCTTCCATCCTTCCGAGGTGGGTAAAATGAGGACCCAGATTGTTGGGGGCAATATGCTGAACTCTGTAAACCGCTTAGAGAGGGCTGGAAAGCACTATGAAGCGGTATATAAGTCTAAGTGCTATTGCTATATATATATATATATATATATATATATATATATATATATATATATATATATATATATATATATATATATATATATATATATATATATATATATATATATATATATATATATATATATATATATATATATATATATATATATATATATATATATATCCAAATGGTGGAATTTTGCAATTGACAAATAGAAATTTTGCAGATTTTCTAAGTGCTGTCCACGGTTTTTTTTTTTTTTTTTGGTATAGTACTCAGTGTGCTGATAACCACTGGTACCGCCACAGCTAGTTTATTCCATAACTTCAATTTTCAGCTTTAATACTTTCTGATCTCCACTTCTTTGTGTTTATTCTATTATTTCTTCTACTGTCTTCTGAGTTTGCCACATCAATTATCCACACTTTCTTGTTTCCAATCACAGTTAAATTTGGTCTGCCTCAGTTTATATTTTTAAATCACACAATATTTTAATCTGCCCATTTTTATTACTTTTTCATCTGTATGCTCTCACCATTATTTTTTTATTATTATTGGCAAATGATTTTTACAGATATATCAGTGAATCACTTTGGCAATTGTGTCAATCTTTTTAATCAGTTTGTGCAATCTTCTTGCACCAACTGAGAATATGATCTACTGTTTATTCTGCTTCTTTGCACAATCTGCACTCTGAATCATTTGATGATTTTTTTTTTGGATCTGCCCTTGGTTGCATTAATAGAACTGAATCGAGCGAATGAATTAATGGGCTGAAAATAGCAGTTGAAAAATGTCATTCAAAAAATGTAAGAGCCAAGAAATAATAGATTGAAGGAAAATGTCATCGTAGATGAAACAATGGATTTGCTATGATTTCTTGGCAGTGAAGACATGGAATAGAAAAGTAGGTTTGAGAGACTAAAATCTATGACCAAGAAATTAAACTGCAGACAGGAGTGATAGGTTTGCTTGGTTTGGCTGCAACCTAGTACTTGACAGGACTGCTACTCATTTCAAGTTCACAGAGTGGAGTTTTCTCAATTCTCTCATCACTTTTTAGTTCCCCAATGGTTACTGATATAAGCCAAAGGATAACAAGTGTTGACAAATAATCAGGAACATGAAAATATTCATTTCTTTATTTACTATATATTTTTAATTGGCCAGTCACAAGTTTGTATTCCAAATATTAGAGGGATTAGCATGACCAAATTAGTTCAGTTCTTTGATTAAGTTTCTAATCACTCCTCTGGGAATACTGCATAAAAACACAACAAGGATCTCATCCCAGGCTAGTAGGAGATTTGTCTATAAAATTAAAGCATAGTGCTGATCTGCTGAGTTCCAAAAAACTGCTGCTGTTGCTTCATTAAGTATAGAAAACTTTGTGGGGAGTTTTATTGTTTTTTTTTTAAAAAATACAGACTTCCCATAAAATACACGTGGGTATAACAAAGTGATTTTCCTGATTTTGCTTAAACTCGCAATATTTATTTGTTTATTAAATTTCTCATCTTGATTGCATGTTTCCAGGCAGCTAACAAAAACAAATTCAAAACGATATTCTATAAAGCACATTGAGAGATACTCCAATGGTGTGAAAGATCCTGATAAGCATAAAAATATGTAGGAGAGCAAAGTTAGAGAGACTCCTTATAATTTTCTTTATTGCTTGAGGTACATGATACATAGTGATATAGTGAGATGGGATGGCCTGTTTTTAACATGTTGGGATTTTGTGGGGGGGGTGAAGAGGGTACCTGCTTATTTGGGAATTATAGTATTTATTTATTTGGAGGTAATTTAAGGGACTCACTCCTAGTGAAAAAAGCTTTGGTAGCTTTAAGGGACAAAAAGTTTCTAAGAAGGGCAGATTATCTCAACATGTTCTTAAAAACTATACTGCCAAAATGCTGAGGAGGGAATAACAATCTTTTTTTCTCCCTCCCTCCAACAGCAGCATGTCTTCCAAAATATAAAGAAAGGATTTCCCCCTTTGAAGGAAAAAACTGGGATTTATTTATTTTATTTATTTATTTAGATGCTCTTCTATGCCACCCTACTCCCTGAGGACTCAGGGCGGTGTACAACATTTTAAAGAACAACTAAACATTAAAATTATTAAAAACAATTTTAAAAAGTATCAAAAACAACATACAGTAACATGCATACATGGGGGAAAGTAGTCTCCAAGTCATCCCGCCTGCAGGAAGAGCCATATCTTAATGGCTTTTTGGAGGCCAGCAAGGTGGGGATAACTCTGATCTCTGGGGGTAGTTGGTTCCAGAGAGTAGGAGCCCCTACAGAGGAGGCCGTCCCCCTAGGTCCCGCCAGCCGGCATTGTTTGGCTGACGGGATCTGGAGGAGGCCTGCTCTGTGGGACCTAACTGGTCGAAGAGAAGTGTGAGGTAGGATGCGGTCCCGAAGGTAAGCTGGACCTAAGCCATGTAGGGCTTTAAAGATGATGATCAACACCTTGAATTGTACCTGGAGACAAATGGGCAACCAATGCAACTGGCGGAGTAAGGGTGTTACGTGGGTGTATCTTGAAACACCCATCACAGCACGCGCAGCCGCATTTTGCACCAGTTGAAGTCACTGAATACTCTTCAAGGGTAGCCCCATGTAGAGTGCATTACAGTAGTCCAAACGGGAGGTGACAAGGGCATGAGTGACTGTGAGTAAAGCCTCCTTCTCCAAGAATGGTCGCAATTGGTGCACCAGGCGAACCTGTGCAAAAGTTCCCCTAGCCACAGCTGTGAGATGTTGGTCTAATTTTAGCTGTGGATCTAGGAGAACTCCCAAATTGCAAACCCGTTCCGAGGGAGTTACTTTTTCTCCCTCAAGAACCAAGGAGGGACAGTTGGCATGGTCCTTAGGAGGCAATATCCAGAGCCACTCAGTCTTGTCGGGGTTGAGCTTGAGTCTGTTTCTCCCCATCCAGATCCTGACATCGTCCAGGCATCGGCACATTACATCGACTGCCTCCCTGAATTGAGACAGGGTGGTGATGTACAGCTGGGTGTTGTCAGCGTACTGTTGAAAACTTACCCCGTGTCTATGGATAATCTCCCCCATATTTAATTAAAGATACACCTTTAATTAATTAATTAATTAATTAATTAATTAATTAATTTAGGCAAAGGGTTCTTTTATGACGATGAAGATTCTTAGTCATCCAGGTAAAGTTGTCAGAAAGTTGAGTCATGGCAATTGGACTGTATATCTCTTGTTGGTTTGAGATATTTCACTGCTCATCCAAACAGCTTTATCTGCCTAACTAACTTGATCTGATTGATAAAGTTGCTTGCATGAACAGCGAAATGTCTCAAACCAACAAGAAATATAAATCCAGTTGCCATGACTCAATTTTCAAATAATTCTCTCGTGAGTTTCAAAGGGATTTTTTGTTGAAAACAACTAGATGTAAAAAAAGAAGAAAAGAAAACATATAAAAGCCTAACTTTTCAGTGAACTATGACAACAAGAAATCTTACTTTGACTAAAAGCATAACCAAGATAAAAATAAAAACTATTCATCTTCCCTAGCTCCACATTTTTACTTCTGGCTAAATAACACTTGAAAAAATTATCACAGGTATTAGATTTTGTTCGCTCATCCACTTCACCATACATGTGAAATGCAGCATCCATTAACACATTCTAATCAGATTTTGAGATCCCAGCATAAACCGTATGTGTAGCACATGAACAACAACCTGCTTCTTCCACAGAGGGAAGCATAATTTTTTTAAAAAAAACATTAATTTGGTCAGCTGTTTTTGTCATTTCTGGAAAAGGCCAGATGAATGAGCTTGTCTTGGAAAGGTTGTGCCTGTTTTATTCTTCATGTACTCTGTTGAATGATGCTGAGCTAATAGCAGAGATGAAGCAGAATGCACATAATTATATACATTGGATGGATTGATACTTTAATTCTTCTTATGGTTAAAGCCAGCATAAAATATTTGATTTAGGTTGGCCGTTCCTATTCTGCAACTTTTCAAAGTATCCACTCCTGTCCCTTTGAGACTGGTCTTTGCTCATATAAATATGGTGAAACATAATGCTTTAAAAATAGATGTAAAGGGAAAATCTGTTGTGGCTGAAACCACAAGTTTTGCCTCATTTGAGGAATAAATTACATATTTTATGAGGTTATTCTGAACTATAATATTCATATTCATTATATGGTCATCATCTGCACTTTAATCTAGAATTACTTAATCTATGCCATATATTTGTTTACTTTTGCCTATATTTTGACAACTGTCTCTATGTACGAATGAATTTCAAAGGCATAAAAAAAGAAGATTGTCCAGTGACCTAGGAAACAAAACTCTCAAAATGAAGAGCCTGTGATCCCAATCTTTTGCAAAGGACATACTTCAAGGTATGGGGTTATATTCTAAAAGTCCTGATTTCTAAAAATCCTGGTTTCTGAAAATCCTGATTTCGGGGGCAGAAAGCAAAGGTGATGGACTATTTTGTTCACTGATTATATATTATGTGTATGGAACTTGATCTATCAGAATTGTATATACTGTCCAAACAATCATTTCTGTTACATTACTTTTGCTATATATGTTTTCTTCTCGCAATTTGTGAAGGAAAGATTTTATCCTCCATTTAAAGTTTCTAGTTTATATTTAACTCTATCAATGCTTCCGGATTCTATGTAGCAATTGTGAGCATTCCAGCAAAATAAAAATGGTGGCTAACTGTTAACTAATACGTTCTTTAAAAGTGTGCCTACCTATCTAGAAAAGAAGGCACGTATAAACTTGAGAAGTGGAGTATAAAAAGAATGTTGAAATTATTCTCATTCGCAACTTCCAGTACATTCACTGGAATTTGTATCCACAGATCATACATGTAAAAGTATAAGCAAGCCATTTAAGTGTATCTAGTGATAGATGCTTAAGATGCCAAAAGCCAAGTATCAATCCAAGAAAATGAGATGCCATAATATAGCCCCTGCTTCTCTGAGTCTTGATTTGTTTGCATGATTTATTGCTTGATAGCCTAACTTTTCTTCAGGAGCCCCAGACAGCATATACCTCACTCCCTCATCCATTTTTCAGCAATAACAATCCTGTGAGATAGGTTGGACTAAGAAAAAAAGATTGGCTTTCTGTTTTTATAGTGAGTGGATGGAAGGTATGGAAGCCTCTTCCTCTAATAAATAGGCGTAGGCTCTTCTAGCCTTGCTTTCTTCCATTCATGGGAAAGTAGAGGGGAGTGCCCAAGGATGTTCATGTGTCTTTATTTTACTGTTATACCTCTTAATTCTCCCAATGGTAAATAGGATACATGGTGAAAAGTATTGCATGATTTTTGAGACACATCTGCAATAAAAGTAAATGCATGTAAGATTTCTAGCCATATCCACATCCTGTTGGAAATGGCCAGAAAAATCTAATCAGTTTGTGATTGCTTTTCTCAATAGCCATTTCCAATAGGGCAGCTTGATTAGACACGCTACCCAAAGACAGTCCTCTTTTAAAAGGACCCACAATTTTTTTTTAAAGAAAGCTCAGAAACGTTGTTTACTTCAACCTATGCACAGATTTTATTCAGTTCTCTTCTGCTATGTTGTAATAAACTCCCTGTTTTAATATGACACCTAAACTAAGTAACAAATGGACCCCATGGTGACAGATCTGAATAGATAGGATTCAGCTTTTATTTCTCCAAAAGTTTCTCCAAAGTAAAGGCAGAACTGAAGACAACCAGAATGTGGGTTTATAATTCTGTCAGGGGTGGTTAGGAAAGAGGTTTATGAAATTTCTGATTCTGTGTTATTCTCTTACATTGTTTCTCCTTTATTTCCATTTTCTCAATATCATTTCACATAGTATCTATAGATTGGTTGCTTGGGCTTTATAAGGGAATTTCACATTAAAATCCTCCAGATGTACATGGTTACATAGTACTATAGTGACTGTCATAAGGATTACGTTCTGTATTTTGGAGCTTTGGGGAAGAGGATTTACAGCACATTTCCTTCAATTTTGGGAAGCTAGATTGTAGGAAGGAGTCCAATGGAAGAGCTAAAAAATCCCCAACTAGCCAGACTAGACTGATTAGGGGAGGTCAGGGGATTGAGACTGACTAAGGTATTTTCTCATAATACGGAACCTTTGGAAAAAGAGATCTGCCACAGAGTCTTTAGATGATTCTCCTTTCCAGTCCAGCATAGTCCTATCTTAGCTAAGGCACATACTTGATTCTATCTCAACATCGGTCTTTCTATCCAGTAGAAAATTATCCAACTTGAAGTTACCACCTACATGGTGACTAGTCAAATGAACAAAAGCATACTAGAATGGGATGGAACAAATTATTTCCAGTAATATTTTTAGAAACAACTTTTGGCTGAAGTCCATAAAATTATTTTTGACTACAGGGCACAGGATGGCAGTCTGGGAGCAATTAAATATGGATTTAAAAGAAACATATAATATCGAAACAATTTTTTCTGGTTGTATTGTAAAGCAGGAAAAGATCTGAAGAACCCAAAGCGCTATATATCAAACCTGAGGGTTTGGACAATATTTCTTTCTTTCTTTCTTTCTTTCTTTCTTTCTTTCTTTCTTTCTTTCTTTCTTTCTTCTTCTTCTTCTTCTTCTTCTTCTTCTTCTTCTTCTTCTTCTTCTTCTTCTTCTTCTTCTTCTTCTTCTTCTTCTTCTTCTTCTTCTTCATCTTCTTCTTTGGTATCCTTTCAATTGTAAAATTTTGAATAATGTGCCTTTCCTATGCACCTGCTTTCATTGAAGTGATGTTTATTGTGCAATTAAGATTGGAAATATAAATTGTTATGGAAAATGCAAGAAACTTCATCACCAGCACTGACATTGTTTATTCTAATTAAAGAAGAGCATGACTGACTAAAACCAGACAGAATGGAGTTTAAATATAAGGTTGTGTCAAATGCTGCACTGGACTATTTGCCACTTTTCCCCCCAGGAAGCCAGAAGAAGATGTTCTGATTAGACTGGCAAGACTTTGTTAATTTTAACAAGGCAAAAGAGGCATTCATGGAAACAGCTATTTTAGACCGATATGTGTCTGCTCAACTAAACAACATTGTACATACCCTTAATTTGTATACAATTTGTTTTTATCATTTTGATACTTTTAAGTAGGCTCAAACATTTTGATCATGCCCACCATGAGTGTTAATGAAACATTCTGCACACATGGAGACTAACTTTAGTTATGCACCATCCCTGTTAATAGCAGCTTCTAATTAAGATGTCCATTAAAAGTCCATAATGTTAATTTAATGGAAAAATTCCAATAGAAGTCCATTAGGCTCTTTCTGTTAGCTTAACATTCCACAAGTTTCAGTAATATCATAATTAGACATGACTTCTGAAAAGAATATTATACAATTATAATTGGCCATTATTTAAAATTGAAAGTAGTATTCCTTATCACCACTGCTTCATTTGTCATGAATGATAGATCTGTGAGATATTTGTAAGGTTTTGGTGACTGGATGTCACATATCTAGGTTGACAAATAAAATTCCATTCATTCTACAGATAGGTGCCCTTGGCAATTAGTTTCTTGATAATACATGGACAATTTTAGTTTTATTTGAAAAAAAAAACTCACAAGTAATTCAAGATTACAGAATGAGGTAAAATTGATATTCATTTCCTCAAAATTGCATTTATCAAATATATTTAAAGTACTCACAGTTTAGAACATCATGTAGCTAACTGGATCAGAGAATGAACACTGGAAGGGAATGTTTAGTCTCTGAGTTCAGCCCCCTGCTGACATAATGAAATAATATTTTCTCTCTTTCTTTCTCTTTGAGAGCTTAAGGGAAGGTGGACAGTATATACAATTCTGATAGATTAAGTTCCATTTTCATAAGAGTTTAGTATGGTCTAAGTTATAGCATGGGAATTTAAATCTGTCTCAATCCCTTCCTGCTTTTATATATTTCTTATATATGAAAACCTTCCTTTATGTCCAGGGAAACCTCATATGTTTTAGTAATGTTTCAGTTTTCAGGCTTGAGGTGACTGACATCCCTGAGGGAGAAGGGCCCAAAAATTTCAGGCAAACTTTTCCATGATTTTAGGATTAATATTTTTTTTTGCAAACAAAATAGGTGTGTTAATGCTAGCAGTGGCTTGAAAATAGAGTACCATGATATGCTTATGTCAATGTTTGTTGAGCTTGGCCAAATTGTACAAATGTACTTGACTCTATTTTTAATGGTTTTTGGCCTTATCTATCCTCATACAATATTCACCAAAGCAGGAAGCAATTTTTTCCTATAACTATTGCTTAGAATATTAGGCACTTATATTTCTCTATTGTATATGACATGATTTTGGAACAATAGTTTGTGATCCTTAGTATTTTCTTTCATTTTTTTCCAGAACTGTAGAAAAATCTCAGACTTATTTCAATTAGAACTTTCTGTGAATATTCCTTGGAAGAAGAATTTGCGATCCATACTAGGATGGAGAAAGATATTGTAAATCTCTTCAATGACTATGTGTGGACATGTACATATGCACACAGATATGTATGTATGTATGTATGTATGTAGGTAGGTAGGTAGGTAGGTAGGTAGGTAGGTAGGTAGGTAGGTAGGTAGATAGGTAGATAGATAGATAGATAGATAGATAGATAGATAGATAGATAGATAGATAGATAGATAGATAGATAGATAGATAGATAGATAGATAGATAGATAGATAGGTACTGTAGGTAGGTAGTATGAAAGAAAGTTTGAAAGCTCCTGTTCTACCTTCTTGTGGATTTTGCAATCAATCTGCACCTCATTTAACTCAACACAATAACAATGATTTATATGATCAGGAATGCTGCACAGCCAGCATTTCCATTTGTGCAATTTTCTGCATCTTCATTCAGCTGAATGCAATTATACTTGGCTTTCCATCTGTATTTCCATCCACATGAGGAAGTTGGATAGGCTGAGTTTGGGCTTGGGGCATGCATTCCTAGCTCCCCTCTTCACATAGATTTAAAAAAAAAAAATCTGAAGAGAACTTTCATCCTTCAGTAAACCAGTAAAAATTATTTCAATTCACTTTGGTGAGAATTTCTAGCTGCAATGTGTATTTATTTTGAACTAAGTGGAATCAGATGACAACCTTATATCCCTTAAATAAGTTTAAGGCCCACTGACTTTAAAGCAATAAAAAGCTAATTTTATTATTGTAGAGGGAGGAAAAGAAATTGGGATGAGAAGGTACAGTACAGATTCCAGGACCTTAGGAAATATTCATTTCATTATTGGAATAGAAAAAAAGAAAAATGGTATCAGCATCAAAACATCAAACTGAGGATTAAACATAAATAGAACACAGAGCCAAAGAAGAAACAATGGGATGGGATGAAATTATACATTTAAAAGACATAAACTCCATTTAGACTAAGAGTACTTTCACCTAGCAGATTTGTCAATATTTTTATATGAAACAAGGAGAAAAAATAGTCATGCTGACCTACAATTTAAGATTTGTTTTTCTTATAGCTCTAGGCCAGGAACATATGAAGCACTTTTTTTTCATTGCCCTACTATATTGAAAGATGATTGGGCAAAACAAATTTCATCTCTCTTCCAAATGAAATAAAATGCAAAGATCTGCCATCCTTGGCAGTCTCTTATTTTAAAGATTTTATTATACTCTTTTGTACTCACATTGCATATTTAAACACTGCATCTCAGCTGTATTGTAATTTATAAGATGCCTTTCTAATTTAAAATTCTAGAAACATATTTCAACTAACATTTTTGCTACAGAACTTTTACTGTTACTATGTGTGCAGCTTCTGTAGACACCAAAACACCAAAATTAAAGAGTATGTCACCAACATATATTACTCCTTAGCTGGTATATGCCTTGAATGATGTTATTGATTAGTACTTACTTTAATTTCAAAAAGTGCATTGTAATAGGCAACTAAGAAGTACGTCCTTATACAGAAGCAGTATACAATACTTAAATGAGTGCAAAGTTGTTTTCCTCACTGACTGAGAAGACCAATGCTCGAATACAGCTCACCTGTCTGGAACGGACATTAATACAATTGAGAGAGTCCAGAAATACTTCATAAGAAGAGTCCTCCACTCCTCTGCTTGCAACAGAATTCCTTATTCCACCAGACTTGAAATTTTAGGCTTAGACAACTTAGAGCTATGTCACCTTCGATCTGATCTAAATGTAGCTCATAAAATCATCTGCCACAATGTCCTACCTGTCAATGAATACTTCAACTTCAACCGCAACAACACACGAGCACACAATAGATTCAAACTCAATGTAAACCGCTCGAAACTCGACTGCAGAAAATACGACTTCAGCAACAGAGTAATCAATGCCTGGAATGCAATACCTGACTTTGTGGTTTCTTCCCCAAACCCCAAAAACTTTAACCTTAGACTATCTACAGTTGACCTCACCCCATTCCTAAGAGGTCTGTAAGGGGCGTGCATAAGCACACCATCGTGCCTACCGTCCCTGTCCTTCTGTCCTATTGTTTAAATTTACCAATACATATTTTACTTTTGTTTATGTTTATATCATACCTGTTATCTTGTACACGTGTTGACAAAATAAATAAAATTACAGCACTGTTTGACAGTATTCTATTTGTACATACATGATGACTCATTATATATCCCAAAGTGAATAACTGCAATATTACATTAACTCTTCTTTTAATTATAGAACAGTAACTTTAAACGTAGTGGGTCAGTGAATGTGGTAACCAAGAGAAATTTCATTCTCATTGGTCCTGATGGCCCTAAGGGTGAGTTAACAGAAACTCAGTTTCAGTCATACTGTCATCCTTGCTACTAAACACCTCTGACACTCTCCGTTGAAGAAAAATTTCTTGATGAAGAGCCCTGTGTTATTGCCAGCTGTCAGGAAGAAGAAAATGGTCCAAGAACTTTAATAAATGTCTCAATTATATGCTGGTCTTCTTTTTCAGGATGTCTGGAAACATTTCTTTACAGAAGCGAAGGCCCAGGTTTTGGAAAAAAAGTAACGAGTTTAGAAAGCTACAAATAATTATTTCTGTGCTTTAAGTTATGTTCCACCTACCAAAACCTGGTTGTTGTTGTTGTTTTCCAATGATATCTTTCTGAAGCATTGAAAATGAGTTAATAGTTTGTTCATTCTTTTTGTAACTGATGCAGGAAATATTTTGTTTTAGTTTCAGTTAAAATGCTTCCAAGCAGCCCAAGAAGAATCATCTCTCAATTTTAGCCTTCTAGATTTGCACAAATTTGACAGTAGGTTGAAAAAACTAAATAGGAAAATGAAAGAGCTACCTCGTGCTACCCCATATTACAATAATCCAACTATAAGTGGGCATGAATGAATAAATGTCTGAAGCGACACGCAGTCCTGGAAATGGCAAAATCAACGCAAATGCTTCTTTGGCCACAGGTTTTCCCTGCTATTCAAACAGGAGAATTCAAGAGGAATCCCAGATTGCTCACAAATTTCAAATCAAGAAGTACAGTCCCATTGAGAGTCAGCAGTGGAATCGCTATAGATTCGAGGGGCTCAAGTAGACATAGCCACGTAATTCTAAATATGACTTGTGTTAAAATTAATAAAGTCAAAAAACTTTCACACAATTTTATTTAATACTTGAATATGAGACTATTTCACCACGTTTGTCAGTAGTTACATTAGTCAACCATTCAATAAGTATACTAAGCTTAACATTGTTTAATGCAACCGAATAGTTTAAACTGCACTTAGTGACAATAGTTGTATGAATTGGGTAATTTTAAAGAAACCTCATTCATATAGACTTAAGTAACACTATATATCTCCACCTCCCCTCTCAACATTGAGCACTCCTTGTCCCAATTGTGGAATTAATGTGACTGTCTAAGAAAGCTTCAATTTGTCACACTGTAGCTTGAAGGTGTTATTTTCTAGCTTTTAGACATAAACTGATAGAGGAACACTTTTTATGTCTTCAGATCATTGAATCAAAGCACCGTTCTGTTGTATATATCAGCAATTTTGTAAACCGAAAGCCACTGAAGTATTGACTTTTTGGTGGCAAGAATGAGAAGACAAAAATGAAATCAGAAGTAGTAATGGGATCCAGAATGTATGACATACAATAGAAAAGTAAGCACTGTTATTACAGTTGATACAGAAGAATAGTAGGAGACAGTTGCAAGTTGCAAACCTATTTTCATTAGACGCAGACCATCAAAAACTGTGATAGCTTTATGAGAAATTAAAAACTAGGGTTGTACATAGCTTTGAAATAACACTTTGCTTTTATAGATGAAGAGAAGTTCCTTCTCCATATCTATTGGACACATTTTAACAATTTTAGAAAGGGATGGTGATTAAACATTTTCTATTTGAAATGCAATAGATCAGATTATAAAATGAGAATGGTTATTATGGTAGATGACCTCTGGAGGGCTCAAAAGGGGGTGGTAAATCTATCTTGGCCTTTTGAAATCTCTTGGTGCCACTCAATATCATCAATCACTTTATATTTCTAAATTTGACTTAGGTGGTTGGAAGTAGGGATGCACTGTTCTCTGCCTTCCTTCATGGCCAGTTCTTTTCAAGCTTGAGACACCTTTGTGAGGGGAGTGTTCCTCAGGGCTCAGTTCTTCCACCTCTTTTAATTTAACAACTATATGAAGCCCATGAAAAAGGTTATTTGACAGCACTGGGTGCATTACCGAGGTGGTATTCAGCCGGTTCGGACCGGTTCAGGCAAATCGGAAGTGGCCATTTTGACCAGTTCAGAGAACTTGCAAATACCACCTCTGTTTGTCCCCGCCCTCCTGCCCCCGCCGTTCCCTGTCCCTATATTCCCCCTTTTTTTTAGCTCAGCTGATTCATGCTGCAGAGAGGATTTCCACGCCTCAGCTGAGCTAAACCACAGCTCAGCTCACCAGCGCTGACACCGAGGGTGGTCTTTTAGTGCTGCCATGATTTCAAGAAGCGTGTGCGATCCATGCGCATGCGCAGAAGATTTTGTGCATGTGCATATGAGGCACGTGCGAGTGAAGCAAATGCATGTGTGTGCACACGCGCTCACATTTTTGGTACTGCTTGGTGAACTGGTAGGTAAATTATGTGAATCCCACTCCTGGTGCATTATCATCATTATGCCTGATGTCTCAAGCTGGAAAGGTAATACCATTCAGGTGCTTACCTGGAGGCTTTGAAAGTTTGAATGGGGAAGAACTGGAAATGATTCAATCTTAGCAACATGAAATGCCTCTAGTTCTTGGGTCTTCCAGATCTAGAGAGTTACTATCTTTAACCCTTGGAGGAGTAGCATTCCCCTGAATTGAGATGGGATGTAATTTAGGGTTTTGCTCAAGGAGAACCAAAGATGGAGCTTTTGCACAAACTCATTTTGTGCACAAATCATGCCCATTTATGAACCATGAAGCTGGACCATGCCCTGGACCACGTCAACAGAATCTACATTGGTTCCCTTGAAAGTAGTCCCTCAAAGACTACTTAGAAACATCAGTGGCCCAGAATGAGGAAACATCTATTGTTCTGGGTGCCCTGCAGTTTGTGGTTTCAATTCAAGGTGTTGGTTATCATTTTTAAAGCCCTGTATGTCACAGAGTCCAGTTATTTGGTTGACTGAGCCTTCTATCCTTCCAAGGTGGGTAAAATGAGAACCCAAATTGTTGGGGGCAATATGCTGACTCTGTAAACTGCTTTGAGAGGCCTGTAAAGCACTGTAAAGTGGTATATAATTCTAAGTGCTATTGCTATTGCTATTTGCAGAACAGCCTTTCCCTTAGAGCATCTACCCATCCCACTAGATTGGATAGGATGGGTTCATGCCCCTTTCTTAAATGTTTCCTTTTAATGAGACCTAATAAGGCTTTTTTTGCAGCTGGGCCTACCTTGTGGAACCACCTTCCCCATGAAATGTGGAGAATCCTATCCAGCTTGGCTCTAGAGCAACATTAAGACTTGGATCAGGAATGCAGGGGAGCTGAACATTTGTAGCTTTGTGATAGGGTGCTATGGCATTCAGTGGCATGAGACAACTTTGAAGTTTTTGTACTGTTACTAGTTTATATGTGATTAGCCACTCAGAGTTATTTTATATAATACGGGTGGCCATACAACTCTTTTAAGTAAATAACTAAATAAATAGAATGAGGGAATTCTTATGATATGGGCTTGCCCTGTCAATCTTTTATTTTGATTCATTGTTCATAACTTACTTAATATAGGGTTACTAAACAATGATTTTAGTAGTATAGGTGTACAAACTATACTGCTGTGCAACTTCACTAATCCTTAGTACTAAGACTACATAATTATCCAAAATGGCCTGATATTGTGCATATAGAAATATATTCAGTATCAAGTGGCACCACGCCTTAATGTAGCAATCCCATCTAGTCAAAGAAGCTAAGGGTTCAAGAAACCAAATTAAAAATTAAAGGTGACAAGGAGCAGCTTTGACTTGTGCTATTATATCATGGTACATTGAGGTCGAGAAACAAATCAAAGGCTTTCAATGAGATTAAAACAACTGATCCTAATACATTCTGCTGTAATGTCCAAAATATCAATCATCAAACAGATAGAAGCTTCATAATTTTAATTTTAAAAGTCCAGACTGAGATGGATGAATTATTAACAATATTATTTTCTGTAACCTCTTGGCAGAGGTTGTCAGAGTTAATATTTTAGCATACACATTAAGCAATGTATTTGCCCTTATCTTGGGTATCTGGTGGGATATTTTTCAGATATTTTCACAGACATTTGAGCCAGGACATTAAGAAGCTCTGCTAGTTCAATGGATTAAAGTTCTGCTTTAGGTTTTTACTAGCATATTGGGAGTGTTTTTCTTACTCTGGATCTTGGTGATATGCATTATTGCCTGATAGTTTTATTGATGGCTTTCAATTTTTCATGTACTGTCCAAGGTTAAAATGCATTTCAAGGAATATTTAAATTATTCCAAATGAAGTTGACCTGCTTTAACCTTGGATATTATAAATACTATTTATTTATATTTTATATTTTATTTATCAAATTTATATGTTACCCATCTTACTGCCCAGTAATTATGGGTAACTACTTGATACACTTAATCTATGGAGTTCCTTGTATAAGACAAATATGAGTCTTTAATTATCTTTTTCAGTTGTATAAGTTCCAAAACTCTGAGTTTTGGAGTTTTTTTTATTTTGCTAAGATGATAGCAATTAATGCCTTAACTCTTTCCATAGGATTAACATAGAGATAGATCCTTTATCTGTTTGTTTGTTTGCTTGTTTGTTAATTAAAAAAAAACAAATGTCCTTCTTATGGTGCTAACAAAGTTAGTCACAACCTAGTGAAAAATTTCCCAAGCAGCTCTCAATACTTATTTGCATGTATATGCCAATAATAGTTTGCTAATTAACTAATCTTTTAGCTAGTGTGTGTGAAAGATAGAAATCTCACCAGAGGGGGTGTGTGTTGGAGAGATCTTGCATTGTCTCTATAACAGAAGGAATAGTTGCATTCCCACAGAATGAGCCTATCATATCCATGTGAGTATGTCAAGACCAAACCCAATGACAAGACAGCAAGATCCAATTGAGTTCAATCTTTTCTTTGCTTGCACCTTATCTTGCCAAACTAAAGCTATAACCTTCTAACCTACTAGATACCGTATATCTGGATAGATTCTAGGCTGTGGCTACCATGAAAATCTTTTCCTCTTCATCTAATGCTGTGTCTTAATCTGGACCTCTTTCTGGGAAAGCTCTGTGTTGCCCAAACTGTCTTCTGCTGCTTCTGCAGGTTCACATTCCATCTACAGTGCCAGCTCACATTCTGTCCAAAAAAGAAAAGTTAATATTTTTCCTTTCTTAATATGCTGTTGACAATTGTTGAATCCAGACAATAGGCTATTTTAACGTGCTTGTTTTTAAGATGATTTAGTGAACAAATTAACATAACTAAACCCTATACCAAAACATGATAGTGGGTACCTACAATGGCGTAAGCGAAAAATAAATAACCTTTGAGATTTAGTGGCATGCGGTATATGAACTAGATTAGTATATCTTTTTAGCTATCACTTTAAGATTTTATCTTTTATATTTTCAGGAAACCATAATTTCTGCTACTGTTAAATTGTGGAATTTAAAGAGAAAAATAATTTAAAGATGTTTTTTATAAATATATGGTTTACTTAGGGTTATTTTCTAAGTAACATTAAAATATAATGGCTTGTGTTAGAGAGTTAAGCACTGCAAAGAGAAGACAGAGAGCTTAATAAGCCAATAATTAGCAAATTATCTCATGAAAATATGCTTTTCCATGTAGTTTCATTTTCAAGCAATAATTATTATAAGCCATTATTAAAATTTAAAACATCCACATATGTCTTGATTTCCATGTCTAGTGAAGACGGAATTGAAGTTGAAATAAGAGAAGAATGAGAATGAAAGGTTAAGAGTTTACTATTTAGCATTAATTCATCCATTTGCATTAAAAATGAAAATGAGAGACTATTAAAAAGATGATGTGAACGTCAAGAGACAGAAATAAATTCTTGTGTTTATGTTGTGGAGGTGATGATGATGATGGGTTATGGTATGGGAGGAGGAGGAGGAGGAGGAGGAGGAGGAAGAAACAGTTCAATCTACATTTTCAAAGTAATGTATGAACTGGATAATACTTGCTATTGTATACTTGGCCTTCTCCAAATTTTTGATGCTTTTTTCTATCAAAGCAAGCATTAATATGTGGACAAAAATAACATAATCACATAAAGTTCAATAGCAGATGTGCAGATTGCTGTAAGAATAAGGTAGAATGATCTTATGTTTAAAAAATGTATGAAGTAAACTTTTGTTCATCCCTAGGCATCTATGGTATTGTATTCCTTCTGATAATTTTCAAATTGCTATCAAATGCTGTTTATAACTTAAAACTCTCATTCAAATAGCTTTGAAGAATGATTGTTACATTATCTTATAAAACAGGTGCCTTTTGTCCTTATCAATGATCAAATAAAACAGTCTTTGATTGTGGTGTGGAATACCATTATTTTTCCAAATAATTCATCTAATTTGTGAAAAATTAAATGCCAAATATTGCTATATGATGCCATATTTTCAACAAACCAAGATAACATGGCTCTTGATTAGTACATCTCCTGCACTTTGGGAGAAACTGGATCTTTGACTCATAATTTCCTTACTTCAGTAGTTTTAATCTGTACCAATATTCTTGATATCCATAGGATCTTTTCCTATGGAATGATAATTTCCCCCATAATGGTAAAATAATTATGGGAAGAGGACATTGTATTTATCTAACACTATCATTCTCCAGAAGTTTCAAAACAACTACATTGCTTCATGGTTTACTCTGCATGGTTGCAAAACTCAACAATTCCTGTGTAACTGGAGATTTCAAAATAAAGCAAGAATTCTTCACCCGGTGTATTACCAATTACTAACTAGCGTAGACTGTGCAGCAACTGAAAGAGTATTTTATGAGTATCAACAAAACAAAAAGTAATTTGTAGCTAAAATTTAGAAATAATTCAGTATGTAAGTAAGTACATTTCTTGCATGACATATGGTGTCTGCTGTCTGAAATCTCTTAGGTAACATTTAAGCAGAACAAAGTCTACCTAATTCCTCTCTCTATTCCAACCATGTTCAACTAGTGGAAGCATACCATCAAGATTTTAGATGTATTAGCACCTTCCAACCTTTGCTTACCTGCACTTGTACTCAGAAGGTACTGCATGTTCTGCAGGTGCATAAAAAATGAAGTCTCATTCAAATTCATAAACATATCACTGCAGTTCCTGCAGTAACAGTTCATGAGGGGTTGTCAGTACCTTTTTCTGGGATGTTTTTCAGTTTTTTAGTCAGGCAATTTTCCTGTTTAGATTCCAAGTCCATGCCCAATCAGCCAAGTAGCAATCGTGATTTGTTACCACTTACATCCTCTCTTAATTTACCCGAGCCCCTTTTAAAGCCATCCAAGCTGGGCTGTGTAAAGATATATAAAGTGTATGAAGTATTTCCTTGTGCTTTTCCTCAATTTCCTATTGTTCTCCTTCATTGAATGAATAAAAAAAATTAATGTTGTAGGAGTTGAGAAACAAGTTGTCCTGTCCATTGATCCACACCATGCTCTATTTTATAGACTTCTGGAATTTCTCATATATCTTACCTTATCCTTTGAAGATAAAAACATGATTTAAAAAACCTACATATGTACGATCAGATGCCAATTTCTGTGGAGAAACAATGGAAAAGGACATCATCATGTCTTATAATTCAGGAAACATCCAGGATGTAAAATTAGATTAATTTTGGGTCTGGTTTCTTTCAGTGGTGGGTTGCTACCTGTATGGTCTGGTTCTAGGAACTGGTAGCGGAGGTGGCAGGAGGCTCCGTCCACCTGCTCCAGACGCTTCTGCGCATGCGCAAGCGCAAACGCAAACCGGTAGCAATGGGATTTAGAACCCATCATTGGTTTCTTTGTATCTTTTTCTCTACACCTGAAAAACTTTTCATATTTGTTTTTAAAAAAAACAGTAGAAGCAGTACTAAAGGGTGACCAAATGGCTAGAAAAGGGTAACTTTGGTGCAAAGGGCTTTTATCTTGAGGGTAGAAAGGAATAACGAGATGATACCAATGGAGCAGGATTTCCAGGGAAGAGATACAATTTTTTTGAGATTGGTTAGTTATAATCAAAATGTTTACAATTTTACATTTGTTTTTTCTAGTGAAAAATGATATTCTGTTTTGCAGCTGTTTGAAGCTTTGGAGATGCATGCATGTGGTGGTGTGTCAATTTAAATTTCTGACCTAAAGTAACATTGTATGAATAACACCCTTGGTTTAATTACGTGGACGTCTCAGTCCAATGTTTCAGGTGCAGAGAAGATCTAGGAGAAATGTCCTTACTTCCTCAAGAGAAGAAACAATATAGCATCTTCTTACCAAACCAAAGTTATTTGACACTTTTGTGATTTGTGTTGCTTATGAATACCAATTATCATGGCCTAATTAAGTCTTTTTAAAAATGAAATAATTTCTGGAGAAAGGGTAGAGGAAATATAGTCATTAACTACTGCTGTTTCATTTGAAAACTCTCTAAATATTGCTATAGCTGCATTTTCATTTCATGTTTGTCTAGATTAGGCATGCTTTTCATACATTTGCATTTTTTTTTACACTAGACCTGAGCTTTCCTATGAAGCATTGACAATAGCCCCAGCTTAATAATGAGAAAAAATGTGACTGATATTTTACATAAATTTATGCTCTAATGAATTCCATGTAAAATAAATGAACAAAAAGAAAAAGCTCTATTTAACCATCATTATATTTGTAAGGCGTATTGCTACTGAAGCAGATGAATCTTAAAGCTGCCCGCAAATTCAAGAACATTTTTCTGCTGGTGGGAAAATTTCTAATAGGGCGTACACTATCATTGTTCTTCTACCATTCATGTGATCATTGAAGCTTTAAGATTATGCACAGAGATATAATGACAGGCACCTTTAATGACAGATTTTCAGCCATATGCTATCTGCATCCTGAAAAGATGATTCAAAATGAAATGAGTAGTACAACTCACAACAGGGTTCTGCCTAAGAAATTCTGATGAATCTCCCATCTCAGTGGGAAGGTTTGACATGTACAATAAAAGAGTTTTACTTGACAGACTTCATGAATGATGTCTTGGCATTGATCCATTGCTGGTCCTACAGAATGAATAAATTCCTAGTATTTCTAACAATAACTTACTATTTTTGCCTTCTCAATCTAGGTCTAGCATTTATTGAAAAAGGCCCATACTGATTTTAAATGTAAGACTTATCCAGTCATCCAAAATACATCTCACTTTCCTTAATCTATATTAAATTACACTTTTAAAAAAATCAGTTGTCCAGAATTATATCAGCCAGATTTTTCCATATATTATATGGAAATTGTCAACTGGGAGTCAATGGTTTTTATTTATTTATTTGTATCCTACCTTTATTTATTTTTACAAATAAGTTAGGAAAGTGAACACATCCAACACTTTCCTCCTATTTTCCCAACAACAATAACCATGGGAGGTGGCTTGGGTTGAGAATTGGCTCAAGGTCACCCAGCTGGCTTTCATGGGTAAGGTAGGACTAGAACTCATGGTCTTCTGCTTTCTAGCTTGGTGCCTTAACTACTAGACCAAACTACTACACCAGTGATGGCAAACCTTTTCTGGTTCGCGTGCCCACGCCCATTGCCCCCCACGCATGCGCACAATGGACAAACCGGAAGAGCGGAAAAATGCACTTCTGGTTTGCCATTTTGCTGTTTTTAGCACTCTGGGGGGTTCAGGGAAGCTTCCTGAAGCCCCAGAATGCGAAAAATGGAAAAATGGACAAACCAGAAGTGCAGAAAATGCACTTCCGGTTTGCCCGGTTTGCCGTTTTTCACATTCCAGGGCTTCAGGAAACTTCCCTGAACCCTCCGGAGTGCAAAAACAGCCCACCGGCAAACTGGAAGTACGTTTTTCCACACTTCCAGTTTGCCGGTGGGCAACGCTCGCATGCCCTCCGCTATGGCTCTGCATGCCACCTGCGGCACGCGTGCCATAGGTTCGTCATCATAGTACTAGACTAAACTGGCTCTCAAAAAGATAGTAAGAAATGGGGGGGGGGAATCATTTGTCCAGAATTATATCAGCTGCCACATTTTGGTATATGTTATTAATTCTGGAAGTTAAATATCCTAAAATCACAGAAGAATCTATAAAATCAGTGTTCACTCCTAGTGAAAGATTTCTCCAAGATGAAATGTTCCCAATCTGACCTTTCAGGTCTCCGAGTGCTGTACTTTTCAGCTCTGTAATTGGTCATCCTCTTCTACTTGCCCACCTTCATAGACTTTTCAAGGAGCTAAGTCTTTGCACAATGTGTCATTTTTAAAAGAGTGTCCATGAAGTCTAATTGATATTTAGTCATTGATTGAATTAAATATAACAATCAGTGGTGGGAATCAATTTTTTTACTACTGGTTCTGTGGGTGTGGCTATGTGGGCGTGGCTATGTGGGCATGGCAAGTGGCCATGTGACTGGGTGGGCATGGCTAGGTGGTCATGTGAATGGGTGGGCGTGGCTAAGTGGTCATGTGACTGGGTAGGCATGGCTAGGTGGCCATGTGACTGGGTAGGCATAGTCAACTCGACATCATTCACTCCCACCCAGTCACATAACCCCCAGCCACGCCTACCCAGGTTTTGTGGCTCCCAGTATTTTCTTTAAAGCAGGTATCTCTCTCTGTATCTCTCTCTCTCTTTCTTTCTCTCTTCTCCCTCTCTCTCTTCTCTCTCTTTTTTTTCTCCCTCTCTCTCATCTCTTTCTCTCATCTCTCTTTCTCCCCCTCTTTCTCTTTCTCATCTTTCTCCTCTCTTTCTCTCTCATCTCTCTTTCTCCCTCTCTCTCTCATCTCCTCTCCTCTCACTCCTCTCTCTCTCTCATTCTCTTTCTTCTCTCTCTCTCATCTCCTCTCACTCATCCATCTCTCATCTCTCATCTCTCTCTCTCTCTCTCTCTCTCTCTCTCTCTCTCTCTCTCTCTCTCTCTCTCTCTCTCTCTCTCTCTCTCTCTCTCTCTCTCGTGTGTGTGTGTGTGTTCCCTCATGAACCATTTCCAAAAACAATTGAGGGTTGGGTTTTGTTTTGTTTTTTGCTGATGTTCTTTCTTCTTCTTTGGGTGCATTTTACCATATGATTTAAATCAGGAGTCATTTCAGGTTCCCAGATAAATGAAGTTCTTTCATCCCCCTGCTGTGGCTCCCTGTTGGATGATCCTACCACTGCGTGGTTCTGCCCCTCGCCCTCCTCTCCCACTCACCCTTGCCTGCCCTGAGAAGAGAACGGCAATGGCAGCAGATGGAGACTCGCTCTGTATTCCAGTATGGGAGAGAAGCGCCCTTCTACTTGCTTCTTCTTCCGGCCCTTCTTGGTGCTGCGCACAACAGGGAGACGCACGACTTTCTCTCTGCCCTGAGACATGCTGTGCACACTGGGGAAATGCACGACTTTCTCCCTGTCCTGAGACACAGGCCGGGCAGCTGCAATACTACACATTGTAATGGTCCCCAGGAGGAGGAGGAGGGGAGTGTCCCCCATTGTAAAGTGTGCTAAGTTTAAATGTGCTGTGTGAGGCACTGCAAGAACAGCAACTAGCCATGGAGGTGGCGAGACCAGTTGCATCAGCCATAGACGGCCCGGCCCAGCCAGTGTCTCGGGGCAGTGAGAAAATCATGCATCTCCCCATATTCCTCTTGCCTCCTCCATAGCTGCTCGCTGCTCTTGCAGCGCCTCATGCAGCATGCTTAAACTTAGCATGCTTCACAATGGGGGAGACTGTATCCCTTCCTCCTTCTCCTGGAGCCCATTACGATGTGGAGCATTGGCTGCAGCCGGCCCAGCCAGTGTCTTGGGGCAGAGAAACATTGGCAGGAGCAGCAGGTCAAGGCTGGGGCAGCAATTGGATAGGGTAGGCCATGGCTGGCGGCTAGGCGGGCACAATTCAACCATTCTTCCCAGCCCCACTTCCCCGAGGGGGCACCCTGCTGTACTTACCTGCTGCTGAAGTGTCCGAGGTGAGCAGGATGCAGAGGTGGATCTTCTACTGGTGGGCCGAGATGGCAATTGGATGGGGGTAGGCCGCGGCCATCTGGGCGGGTGCAGGCCTACAGTGCCGGCTGCAGGGTGAGGCCCCGGTGATTGGATGGGGGTAGGCTGCAGCCAGCGGCCAGGCAGGCGCAGGTTGACCACCCTTCCCAGCCCCGCTTCCCTGAGGGAGCACCCGACTGTGCTTACCTGTTCTGCTGCTGGAGTGGTCAGGAGCAGCCTGAGGCGGGCATTCAGGAGCAGGCCAAGATGAGTGGGAGGCCGCCACATTGTAGGCTTTGGCAAAGGCAGGCAAGCAGGCTGGGATGCATGGCCACATGGTCGAGGCAAGGGAGCCAAAGAGCAGCTGCAGGTGTGACTCTAAGGCACCAGCCAAGGCGTGTGAGGTAAGTAGTGGTGGGGTGGGGCAGGGTGGGGTGGGGCGCGGCCCACCAGAATTTTTACTACCGGTTCTCCTGAACTGTCCCAAACTGGTTGAATCCCACCACTTCTCAAGTACTATTATTGCAACAGAATATCCTTTCAGACTATGAGAGCCACATTGCTACTTTTTGTTTATCATGTCTTCAGTAGTAAACAATACGATCTTCTGACTGAAAGTGCTCAATTCCAATTCATTTCAATCTGCTAATGCTTTCAGTGTGTAGTTGAAAAAGGCTACCACTGTTCATTCTTCTTGCTTTCCATGTTCCCACTGTAATACTGCCTTTATAGTTTCAGTAGGTAACGGGCACGGTAACATCAGCCATTCCGTGTCCAAAATACTTTAATCAAGTCACATCATAGATGTCATTAGTATCAAACGATCCTCAGCTATATTCAACAGCTTGCTTAGCTATTGCTGACCTGAGGAGCTTATCATCTGGCACCATATCAACAATCACTGTAGTTGTCAAAATGTAATGTTGCTTTTTTGGAAACTAAGCTATGATATATGATCCAAGAACTATCACTATGTTCAGAAGAAAAGCATTTAGCATCCTTTTATGTGCTTAATTCCAGCTCATTGCAAGACAGCATGATTGACTTTCAGTAATATGAAATAATTATCTTCCTCTAACCATAAACTGTATATTTACTGAATAGGCATAATGCAAGAAATATACATAAATTGTTCTATAGGATCAGGAAATCTTTATGGTATGAATTTGTTTCCCATACTTTATCTCCTCCTTCCTTTCATCTTCCTAACATTTGAAGAAGAATGGTAAAATGCAATACCATAATTAAATATTAATAATGTTCATGCTTAACAATGCAGGGAAATATACAAGTAGCAAATGAAAATAGCTACTCAAGTATTAAACCAACCTGGTAAGGTTTAGTAATTATAGATATTGATTATTTCAGGGCATCTTAGGGTTGACAGAATAAGAAAAGGTCCACTCCACTTGTCCTTCCATGTAGTCTTTTTATTTCTTAAGATAGATGAGTTAATAAACAAAGAACACTCCCATAAATTCAGCATCAGTAATATTTGTCACTTTCAAAATTGCTTGCATGAGAGCAACATCCTTCATGTGAATGCACAGGAGAAAAGTCAGCTGATTTCAATTGAAATCTGTACTTTTCTAATGATTAATATAGTGTTAAGTTTTAAAGAGACAAAACCATCCCCTGAAAGTGAGCCAGAAATAGTACAATAGTTCAAAAACAATTCTCTCTTATTTTTTAAAAAATGAGGACTAACATTTCATCTATTCCTATGCTGCTTTTGTATATGTAACATCATAGAGGGGTACTTCTAAAATTGAAGCAAATACGTTCAAAACTATACAGATTGAATTTAAACAATATTTGAGGTTGAATATTGAGGTTGAATATCCATCATGCCAAACTTTGATAAAACATAATAATATACCCGAGGTTAAAATTATTTTAAGGATATAGATATTTAGTCAAATGAAGCTCCAACCTTGTGGAAATCCTCCCACTAAGAATTCAATAAACTCTTCTGGTCTTTTAACTTTTTACTGAAATGCTGGGAATATATAGGCAGAAGGTATGGAAGGAAGGTCCTATTGGGCGGCTTCCCAAGGGGGACAGTTACAGTTTTTGTTTTATTGTTTTACAGTTTTTGTTTTTATGATTGTATTATATATATATATATATATATATATATATATATATATATATATATATATATATATATATATATATATATATATATATATATATATATATATATATATATATAATGGTTGTTGAAAGCTGCACAGAATTGTTTAAATAAAAAAATTATATGCTTAAGTTGGGTTTAGGGATCATAACCAAGTTAAATCTAGTTGATGTTGGTTAGCTTCTTCTAAATAACTTTTTAAAAAAGGCTGAGAACTAAAATCAATAACTTGGTAAATGGAATTTATCCACTATATTTAGACAAAATAAGTCTCTAGATAGATATCTAGAGAGTCCAAGTAATGCAATATATCATATTTTTCAGAGTATAAGACTCACCTTCCCCCCCCCCAAAAGAGGCTGAAAATTTGGGTGCGTCTTATACTCCAAATGTAGCTTTTTTGAAGCTTTTTTTTCAGCCATAACTATCTTCCTGGCTCTTCCCAGCTTGCAGGCTTGTTTTCATTGCTACTCCCTCCGAAAAAGTTTTTTTCAGCCCTAATGAGGTGCTAACGATCTTCCCGGCTTGCAGGATGTTTCTATTGCTACTCCCTCTGAATAAGTTTTTTTCCAGCCCTAAGTCTTTGCAGGCTTGTTTTCATTGCTACTCCCTCCAAAAAAGTTTTTTCAGCCCTAACGAGGTGCTAATGATCTTCCCGGCTTGCAGGATTTTTTCATTGCTACTCCCTCCAAATAAGTTTTTTTTTCAACACTAACAAGGGAATAAAATAATGTGCTAAAGCTGACCAGACTAAGGACACTAGCCAGATGAATACCTGGTAGGTAGATTTTTCCCCCTATTTTCCTCCCCCAAAACTAAGGTGCGTCTTATACTCCAGTGCATCTTATACTCCAAAAAATATGGTAATCTATCATCCTTTTCATTCATGTATTACATCAAATGTAATAATAAAAGTTACAAGTAAAAGTTGTACTTTGTCATACATACAGGTAGTATTCGACTTATGACCACAATTGAGCCCCAAAATTTCCATTGCTAAAGAAGACAGTTGTTAAAGAGAGTTTTGCCCCGTTTTATGACCTTTCTTGGCACTGTTGTTAAGTTGGTTTAAGTCAATTTGGCTTCCCCATTGTCTTTGCTTGTCAGAAGGTCACAAAGAGAGATCACACGTTGCTGGACCACTGCAATGATCATAAATACATGCTAGTTGCCAACCGTCTGAATTTTGATCACTTGACCATGGGGATGCTGCAACAGCCGTAACTTTGAAAAACAGTCATATCACTTTTTTCAGTGGTTTTGCAACCCTTAAATAGTCACTAAATAAATGGTTGTAAATCGAGGACTACCTGCAATCTAATATGATGATTTCCATCACAGAATTGCAAAGCAGCTACATTTCAGAAGCTCATCAGCAGAACATTAGGGCAATAGCTGTTTTCCAGTCTTCCTATCTTGGGCTGAGTTACAACATCCATAAAGCAATTAATTTACAATTCTACTATTTTGCTTGAATAACTTTTGGGGTCACAACTGAGTGTTTTATTTGTGCTAAAAATAATAATATAATTTAACAGTTCAAGTTTACACACTGTATGAGAGTTCATTAAAATGAGAGACAAGAAGAACTAAAATTTGTACTAGAGAAGTGGGAGAAGAGAAGGAGGAAAAAAAAGTCAAGGTTTCTGTATTTGATGTGTAACAGGTAATTAACAGATGAAGTGGAAATTATTAAGAGAATAAAGAGATGTCAGCACTGTGATAATCATTTAGGAAGCCTGGATAATCCCAGAAAATCCAATATAAATCTTCTTAAATAAATTTTCAGTGGAACTGGAGTCACAATTTTTCTTTTTATATATATATAATATGAAACAATAACTTTCCTAATGCACAAAACACTAAGCCCCAAAGGACTGTTCTGATTTGGCTTTTCCACGGTTCAGTTAATAGATACAATTGTTCACATATTCTGATGACACTTGCTATCTCTCTGCTTATGTATAATGGAAATATTGTTATGTTCTTAATGCAAATGCTTCAACCCATCCTGCCCAACTAGCATAGCACTTTGTCATTGTGTTCCACTGCATCAACAAGGGAAATGTAATTACCCATTTTTGAGTTTTAGAAAGTTGTGTTTTTCAGAGTAAGGGTTATTCCAAATCATGCTGATTCTCAGGTGAATGTTCACTGTTTTTTATTAAATAAAAGGCAAAATATACAGACACCATAAATTAGAAAAGATGCAAGGAAGTGTTTGTTTTCTTATGAAGCCCAAGCTAATCAAATTCAGCTCTAGGGAGCCCAAATCTAGCCATAAAAGGGAATAAAGTTGGAAAATCTCATTCTCTCTAAATATTGACTTGGTCAATGTTTTCTTGCGAAATAGACCTTACATTGTAAGAAAAGCAACTTCTATAAATAATTATTGTTTTATATTCCTGCAGGAGGATTATATTTTGGAGTCCTTGGCCCAAAGAGGTAACGAATAGTATGTTGTTCATGTGCTTTCCATACAGTCTTATGTGAAAGCCCAGTCAGTAAACATGGTTATCCCTTCAATTGCAAAAATGGGTTACAGTTGCATTATGGAGATACGGTACTTGTTTTCAATAAAGGAGAATATTTATAGCTCAGGGTTGAAATGAGAGGTCTTTGGTGCTCTCTGGGCTTGGTTGTTTTCTTGTGGACGTTTCATTACCCAAACTAGGTAACGTCATTGGTGTTAGTAAGGCAAGCTCCATTCCTTATTAGCACTGATGATATTATCTAGTTTGTGTAATGAAATGACTATAAGAAAATAACCAATCTCAGAGAGCACCAAGGATCACTCAGATATTTGTTTGAACATCTTATAGACATGTACCTGCAACTCTGTAAAATGAACTATTTTATGTTCAGTTGCTTAACCCATGGCTACAGTTTGTAATTTTATTAGTAGTTACTGGTTACAGCAGAGTGGTCCTGTTTTATAATGGGAAAAGTCTACCACAATTATAAATTTGAAAGTTTGAGGGAACCCTATAAAGGGCATAGACCTCCCTGGCCATGTTTATTCACTCATTTATTTTTATTTGCCAATTGTGATCAAAACCATAGTAACCTTCTCAACTAGCAGTCATTGTAGTTAGCATCAATGTAATTTTTGCATTGTGTGTGCCTGTGTCTGTGTCTGTGTCTGTATCTGTATCTGTATATACACACATACATAATGCAATGGATCAGACAGAGAGAGAGGAAAGAGGTATAGAAATATTTCTTTTGTGTGTGTGTGTGGATTTTACAAAACAAGAAGGATAATATAAGCTAATTAGTACATGACACCAGAAAAATTATATTGAATGTTTAAAAGACACTTTTGTCTTGTATGTTGGACATGTGAAAAACAGAAAGGAACATTTTATTATGCTTGGTGGACATATAAAAAGCTTTAAAAATTTATTCAAATACATACTTTGATATACAGTATAGGATTTTAAAGATTAATATTCAATTGAAATAGAACATTCTCTTTTAGGACTAAGATAAATAGACAAACACTATTGAAGATTATTTCAATGTATTATTACTATGGTGAGATTATTACATGCATAGAGATGGAAAGATTTGACATTATACACTATGGATGAATATTATTGAAATTGAACACATTTTGCTGAGATGGATAAACTAAGGTTTTGAACTGGCGCTGTTAATGGTGTGTTAAAGTTTTGATCTTATGTTTTTATTAGTTATGTATTTGTATGAACTGACTAGAGTTATTTTATTGAATGCTGATTCATATATATCTAGATCTATAATAGTCTCCCTTTATTTTCATTTATCAGCAAAAAATGCTACACACACACACACACACACAATTTTATATGATATGACATATATGTATATATACATATAAATTCCTCAATTCCAATCACTTTATTCATGACTAATTTTAGAATATTTGAAGCTTTAATCTTAATGATAGGAACTCCACTGAAGGAAAGTGCACCAGTTAGTTCATATTAAATATTGTAGCATAGACTATATATATCCTTCCAATATGGAATTTGCTGTGTTGTTTCGTGACCTCTTGATTCTATTTGAGTGTGTATGGAATGTGGTGATGAATGGCATTATTTCTTTTTGGTCTTTGGCTTCAAACTTTACAGAATGTCCTATTGTCCAGTAACCTTTTACACACACACACACACACACACAGAGAGAGAGAGAGAGAGAGAGAGAGAGAGAGAGAGAGAGAGAGAGAGAGAGAGAGAGAGAGAGAGAGAGAGAGAGAGAGAGAGAGAGTGTCACTGAGTAAAAAATATCCAGAGTTTTAGGGTTGGATCTGATTACTAAACTGGTGGCACTCAAATATATTCCTCTTGAACTGTTGCTTGGACTACAGAGCAATCTGATGTGGATGAATAAACCAAAGCCCAAGAAGATAAGATGAAATCCTACTGACAAATCAATCTATTATTTGGAATCTATTATTTTTATACAGGTAGCATATGATGCTGTCATAATTAGTTCAATATATTTAGGTTAAGGAAAACTGACCCCATTTAGCAAAAGCTGAAGTTAAAAACAAACACTCTTGTCTGACTCTAAATATTAATGACTTGGTAACACTAGATCAGGGGTGTCAAACTCACATTGTCACGGCAGTGTCACATGACATATCGGGACTTTTTCCCCCTTCGCTAAACTGGGTGGGAGCAGGGCCAGTACGTGATGCATCCGGCCTGCGGGCCGTGAGTTTGACACCCCTGCACTAGATAGTGTTTCAACTCTTAAAGCAGGACAAAGAAGTACTTAAGAGTGGTCTCTTAAGTACAGCAAGTGTTTTCATGCTATATTTCAACACCCTCACAGAAATTCCACCAGACTTGAAATACTGGGATTAGACAATTTACAACTACGTCGCCTCCGATCTGATCTAAATGTAGTTCATAAAATCATATACCAAAATGTCCTTCCTTTTAATGATTACTTCAGCTTCAACCGCAACAATACACGAGCACGTAATAGATTCAAACTAAATGTAAACCGCTCCAAACTCGACTGCAGAAAATACGACTTCAGCAACAGAGTGATCAATGCCTGGAATGCACTACCTGACTCTGTGGTTTGTTCCCCAAACCCCCCAAACTTTAACCTTAAGACTATCTACAGTCGACCTCACCCCATTCCTAAGAGGTCTATAAGAGGCGTGCATAAGCGCACCACTCTGCCTACCGTCCCTGTCCTACTGTCCTATTGTCCTCTTTTATCGTTACTTTTTACTTATGTTTATACAAACTACTACTATTCTATACATGTTTGACAAATAAATAAATAAATAAATAAATAAATAAATAAATAAATAAAATCTTGCATGCTTTTAAATGTTCACTATAACATTTGAGATGTTTGATTTAATATCAGTTTTAAATCTATTTGCCTTATTGTATTGCATATTAAATGCTTGCTTGCCTTGGAAATTGTACTTGAAGCAGTTGAAGAGTTGCTTCAGAGTTAAGATTACTTCTCTTTTAGACGACCCTTGCAATTTTTACTTTGTATTAGACTACTATTATTTTTGCAAGTGCTTATGAAAAATTCAGAGAGAAGGTAGGAAAAAAACCAGACATTTGTTTTGCACAATTAGTTAAAGAAATTACCTGAGATCATTGGTATTTCAATAAATATGGAGGACCCCTGATTTAGGCCAGATGCAGAGATTCACTGTTTCCATACAGGATGTGGCTTCAGATACTTTTTCTCAAAAGATAGGCCTCTTTGAAGATCAGCACAGCCCTGGCATTTAAGCCCACAGAAATAAATCACTGTCTCTGACATGCAAACTGATATTGAGATCTCAACATTATAATTTTCTTAAATGAAATGATCTCCTTGAAACAATCATTACAACTATTAAAGGAACATTTGAAAAAGAAATTAAAATGAGAAGTATTAAATATTAACAGGTTTTCAGACTGGAAGGTACTCACTCAAGGGACTTTAATTGTCTGCCAGACAATGAGAATTGGAGCTAATTAAGCAGAAAATTAGTTCAAAGGTAGTGAGGTAGGGAGCTATAATTGGGTAATGGATGATGAGTAGAGATACCCCTTTAAATGGCTGCTGAAATTGTCCTAGTGGGTGAATATAGAAGAACACAGACATTTGAACTGAAGAGCAAAACTATAAAATTGGCAATGTATTACTACAGATGACTACATTTTGGCTATTTTAAACTTGTGTCTGTAAACTAAAACAGTCTGACTTTGTGTTTATTTATTTATTTATTTTGTGAGATTTATATACCGCCTCACAGTGCAAGCACTCTCTAAGCGGTTTACACCAGTAAGCAATGTATATTGCTGTAGAATGTATGTATGTATGTATGCTGTAGAATGTATGTATGTTCCTGTAGAAATATCCCTCTACTATTGTTTTAGGTGAAGATCGCTCTGGAACCAACTACCCCCAGAGATCCGGATTATCCCCACCCTGCTGGCCTTCTGTAAAGCCGTTAAAACATGGCTCTTCCTGCAGGCGGGGTGAAATAGAGACCAATGAGGACATCTGTGGTCTCCCCATGTACGAATGATGGTATATGTTTTTTTAATTTTTATAACTATTTTAATTGTTATTATTTTTTTTTATAAAGTGTTCTTCTCTTATGTTGTACGCCACCCGGAGTCCTGCGGGAGTTGGGCGGCCTATAAGAATGATTAAATAAATAAATAATAAATAAGCAAAACTTAAGTTCCCAGAATATTATTATTTTCTCTTCTGCTCTAAGCTCATCTGTATTTACATGTAGACTTTAACTATGATCACTGACATAGTAAAATATGTATTCACATTCATGAGAATTAGTTGGCTTTTGGGGAGATTTTGCTCAGTTATTTCTTTTCCATATGGAAGAAAAATATTTCCAAATCACCGAAAAAATATGATGAGCATTGGTGATGCATGAGCTGTTCCACATAATTTCAGTTGTGCTATTTGAAGCCTCCCATGTGAAATTCTGTTGCATCACTCGTATCTGTCAAGTGCCTACATAGAGCAAAAAGAAAACAAAACAAAAAGAATCACTAAATTATTCTGGAAGCCATTTACATTGTGAATTACAACCTTGTGCAATAAGATTAGAGAACTGTGTAATGCAAATAGTTTGATGTTTTTGAGGAAAAAAGATTTGATCCGATTCACTTTCAAGAGTCGACTATCTGAGTTTATAGAATATAACTGGGTATATATCAGTAAGGATGGGAAAACCTTCTTTTTTATGTCATATTTGGGTGTGTATTTTATACTGATGAATAATTCAAATATACACTATAGACAAGAAGACATTTAATCTGTCATCCTAAGTTTTCAAACTATGTGAATACAAGATGCTTATGCAGCCATGATAGTTGTACCAAAATTAAATGCTGGTAAAAAAAAATCTAGTAGGAATTCAACAAAAATGGTAAGCAAATTAAAACTTGGAGGCAAATTAGGTCTCTAACAAGTTACAATAAAGAGAAAATAAGGACCTCTGGACAGGGGTTAACGGAGAGGAATAGTGTCTCCTGTTAGACAATAAAGTAAATTAAAAGTGAGGGTTTTGTCCCAAGAAGGAAAGAGGTAGAAACAAAACTCAGGAATTAGGAGCGATATAAGAAGGATAGGAGACATGCATGGAGACGAAATAAAGCAGGAAAGATACTGTCTCGTAGCAATAGTGTGGGAAAAATGGGGCATGGAGGCATTGGGAACAAGGAATGGAAAGGCTTTTCCACATAGCCTAATGAAAAGAGTACTCAACAGTATTTATTGGTTGATTATGCATCATCAAGACATTTTTGGCTTCTTGTGACCACACAGATGGTGGTTTCCGTGACAATCTATCTTTCCTAACCTGTCTTTCAAGTTTCCAAAGTGCACTCATTGCCATTGTAACTGAGTCCATCCACCCTGCTGCTGGTTGTCTTCTTCTCTTTCCTTCCACCTTTACCAGCATTAGAGCCTTCTCCAGAGATTGGGTCTCTGTATAATGCATCTGAAGTAGGATAATTTGAGCCTGGTTATGTGTGTCTTGAATGAGAATTCTAGGTTGATTTGTTTAATTTAATCTAATTTAATTTAATTTAATTTAATAGATTTGTATGCCGCCCAACTCCCGGGGGACTCTGGGTGGTTTAATGATGCATCAGTTTGTTTGTTTGTTTGTTTGTTTGGCTATCCACAATAGTCTGGCGTTCTCTGACACCAAAAGTGTCAATACTCTTCCTATCCTGCTTCTTTGAAGTCCAAAGTTCACTTCCAAAGACTCTCACAGAGAATATTATGTGATTGTGATCTTTGTCGCTATAGATATATCCCAGCATTTGAATATCTTTTCAAGTCCCTCATGGATGCTTTACCAAGTGTAGTCTGTGGTATATTTCTTGACTCCTGATTCCTTTAATATTGATGATTGAATCCAAATGGCAGTAGCTATCCAACACTTAAGGATCTTCACTGTCAATTCTAAGCTAGTTGTTCTACTATTGTATTAATTTGCTTTTTTATATTTAATTTTAGCCCCATTTAATATCATTTTTTTTTCACATTGCTCCTTAACGTTTATTACTTTATTACTCAGGACTTTTGCTTTTCAGGGTAGCATCATCAGTATGGTGCAGATTATTGATTTTTCTTCTTCCAAATTTAAAACCATGCTAAAACCATTTTTGCAATCCAACTTCTCTTAATATACAATATATTCAGCAAATACATTTTAATAAATAAGAGGACCATACATATTCTTCTCACACTCCTTTGCCAATCTGGAACCAATCTAGTTCACCATGTTCTGTTTACATTGTGGCTTCCTGACATAGTTTCAACTTTAAATATAGTATGTGCCAATTCAGGCATAAAATTCAGACACTCCATGGATGTTATTTTTACAATGCTTATTCCAGCACCTAAAAATATTAACTGATATAACAAAATATAACCGAATCACAGCAATTTAGTACTTGGATGGAATATCAGGGCAGTATGTTAGTCTGGGAAGTAAACCAAAATGGTGGTGGTGGTGGTGGTGGAGGAGAAACAGGAGAGGAGGAGGAGGAGAAAAAGAAGAAAGAGGAGGAGGAGGAGGAGGAGGAGAAGAAGAAGAAGAAGGAGGAGGAGGAGAAGGAGAAGAAGGAGACTGCTATATTGTTATCAAAGAAATTTGCAGCAGAAGGAGAAGCCAAAGAGCAGCGGAAGAGAAGAGGAAGAGGAAGAGGAAGAGGAAGAAGGAGGAGGAGGAGGAGGAGAAGAAGAAGAAGAAGAAGAAGAAGAAGAAGAAGAAGAAGAAGAAGAAGAAGAAGAAGAAGAAGAAGAAGAAGAAGAAGAAGAAGAAGAAGAAGACTACTGTATTTTTCAGAGTATAAGACGCACCTTAGTTTTTGGGGAGGAAAATAGGGAAAAAATAATCTGCCTACCAGGTATTCATCTGGCTAGTCCTTAGTCTGGTCAGATTCAGCACATTAGTTTGCTGGTTTTGAGCATGCGTGCTTGCTTTTTTTCTCCTGGTTGGGGATAAAAAACAGTTTCTAAAACACTTCATTTCTCTCTCTCTGCAGAGAGATAAACAATGAGAAAAGCAGGCAAAGGGAAGATCGCTTCGCTAGCAAAGGACGGAAGATCGCTTCACTCGTTAGCACCTCATTAGGGCTGAAAAAAGGTGGAAGATCGCTTGCTAGCAAAGCACGAAAGATCGATTCACTGGCGTTAGGGCTGAAAAAAAGTTTAGTAAAAACTACATTGAGAGTATAAGACGCACCCAACTTTTCAGTCTGTTTTAGGAGGGACTCAGTCTGTTTCTCTGACTGTTAACTTGGAGCTCCTGCCTCTCTTGTTTGATTGTTTCCTAAGCAGCATCTCTTCCCCTTCTTCAAGGTCATCCACACATTTCATTACACTTACCCACTAGCTTCCACAGAGCAGTGTAAAGCTTTATCTGTCTTAGTGCAGTGTTTCTTCTCTTCTTTTGAGATCTTACAAACAATTTGCAATGCCTCATTGATTTGATGGTGGAAGGTAGTCAGAGGATGAGATTTGTTGAACTCTTATTTACCTCTTTAGACAGCAGCAAACATACTTCTTTCCTTTAGTCAGTAGACACTTTCCTCCACTGACATGTGCATGACCCCTGGCTGCAAATATAGGCAGGGGGCACAATGACTCAGTGCTTAAAAATGCAAAGTTTGTCAGCTGGAAAGCTGACAGCCTGGATTTGAAACCCATTGAACCCCATTGAGCATAGCACAATGGGGTGAGCTGCTATTATTTGTTCCAGCTATTGTCCACCTAGCAGTTCGAAAGCATGCAATTGCAAGTAGATAAATAGGTACCACTTTGGTGGAAGATAATAGCATTCTGTGCACCTCAGATTATGTGCGCCGCCCTTTATAATTGGACTCAACTGGAGAGGGGAAACCTTTACCTTAATACATGACTGGGCCTTACGTAGGTCCTAATATACATGAATTTAGTACTCATCTGAAAAAGCACAAAATCTATTTTTAAGCATATATTCAGTGGTCTTTTGTAGGTAGACTGGATCTGACTTCAAAATGGGGAGCTGATGGTCTGGCCAATTTAAACTGAGAAAGAGAGCTGGGTTCTGTCATTTGTTTGTTACTAGTCCTATACATATGAGTGAATTATTTATTTCTGAGTGATTTTGCCAAGAAGGGTTTTTGTATAATTATATTTTCTGCTGGTGTTTCTGTTTTGATGCAGCAGCATCTTGCCTTTTCTAATGTGATTTTGAGTATTACATGGCCTCCTCCATGGGTGCTGTCAGTCATGACCACTTGCTGTAACACTGCCATTCCCTTTCAGAAATTATTGATGTATAAGATGTGGTGAAGCAGACATGAGTTCTGCCTGTCTCCTCTTTCAAGCTAAGCAGCAGGTCAACTGGCTGTGATGGGAGGACCTTACTAGAGCACAAGATTAAAGCATGCATTTTAATTCTATTTCTTTCTTCCTGTAAGAAGATAATTTCCTCATTGCTTTTTAAATTTTGCAATTTCATTGTACTGGCCGGACTTTCCATATCAATAAGAGCATGAGCAAACTGCAGACTGGAATGTTGTTACTAATTGGATGGCATTGCGGATGCCATCCAATTAGTGGTACTGCAGGCCACTTTAGCTGATACTGATCCGCAGGTCAGCGGTTCAAATCTCACCGGCTCAAGGTTGACTCAGCCTTCCATCCTTCCGAGGTAAGTAAAATGAGGACCCAGATTGTTGGGGGCAATATAAATATACATTGCTTACTGGTGTAAACCGCTTAGAGAGTGCTTGCACTGTGAGGCGGTATATGAATCTCACAAATAAATAAATAAATAAATAAATAAATAAATAAATAAATAAATAAATAAATAAATAAATAAATAAATAAATAAATAAATAAATAAATAAATAAATAAATTGCAACAGCATATTTCTAGATAGGAACAGGCATTCCCCATTCCTTAAAAAATAACATTTTTTTTAAAAAAAACAACTGAATGAAAAAGAAAAGATAAATTGAATCAGGAAAAGTATTTGTTTCAAAGAAGCTATAAGGAACCAAAAAGCTATTATTTTGATTGTTTGCTCCTAAATATATGTACAGTATATGCCAAAGAGGAAGAAGAAGAAAGCATAGCACATTATTCATTATAAATGTTACTTCATTTATTTATTCTAAGTTTACCTTCAGTTTAGATCAAGGATACTATTTATGGTTCATTTTTTTATTGAATGTGAATCTTCAGGGTTAAGATAAGCCTAATTTGGACCAAAGGTAAGTGAATATTTATATTAATACCAAGAATTTATGAATATAATTTGCATTTACATTATAAATACCAAGAATTTATGAATATAATTTGCATTTACATTATAAATAATGTAATTTATCTATTGATAATTTATTAATTAATCTGTTAACACCTATTGGTACCAAAAGAAACCAGAAAGTTATATAGTACATGCAATTTAAACTATGTGCCCTTTAATGAAAACAACAGAAACACTTAATTTAAAAATGGCCGGTGATTTCAGTATTTCTGTAATGTGTGCAATTTCTCATTTACATTGACATTATTGAAATAAGCTCTTGTTCATTTAGTTGAACCTAGAACATTTACTGACTTACTTATACCTCTATGTGTGTATGCCCAATCACTGCTTCTCAAAGCAGCTTTCAAAGCAGCCATTTGAACCTTACCAAAGTAACACTTTTAATAATTTGAAGAGGGGTACTATATCCATACCCCTGCATCTTGCAAACCACCTCATTTGAATGCTTTGCATAGTCATAAGCATCACCTTTAATACCCATCCATAGTGGGAAATAAAGTAAATTACTAGCGTATCTGACATTCATGTCTTTACTTCACATTGGGTGTATTCATCTGGACTCATAAAAAGGAAAAAAAGGAAATGAGTCATCTGCAAAGTTATCAAGTCATCTTCCCATTGAAATACTTCCAAGACTGTGAAAAGCCAGCTGTAGGAGATAACTTGTGGCAGGAGTTCTCTATCATGGGTAAAGGAACAGCCCTTGTGTTTTCTAGAGTTACAGTATTTCAAAACATATAACATAAAATTCTAAGTTTAGCTAAACAGGGGTTTAGCCAGAAATACAATGATTATCTTCTCCAGTCTATTGAGATTGTGGGATTCAGCTTTCATATCTATTCAGAATCTTTATCTAGAGCAGTGGTTCTCAATCTTCCTAATGCTGCGACCCATGACCCGCCCCCACGACCCTGCCATGCCATGCCGCGCTCCGCCGCCATGCCCGCCGCCGCGATCCCCACCCCGTTGCCACCATTTGGGTTCTTTTACCCTCTGTGCATGCGCAAAGCATTCTGCGCATGCACAGAGGGTAAAAGAACCCAAATGGCGGCATGTGGGAGAAGTCTCCTGACCGCTGTGAAAGGGTCGTTCGACCCCCAAAGGAGTCGCGACCCCCAGGTTGAGGACCGCTGATCTAGAGACATCCTGTATGTTTATTTACATTTATTTGTATCCTACTTTTGGTAGAGGAGCTCAAGGCAGTCCTAGAAACAAGTTCCACTGAAACCGTTCCCCGTACAGATCTTGGCAGAAACATCCTTATCCCTAATTTGCTCTTCATCTGCTTAAATGGCTCTAAGAGAAGAGAATTGCTCTGTTAGTGAAGGAAAAATGTATCAAATAACCCTTTGGCAATTAATTTCCTTTCTCCCTGTTTCCCTTGCTTTTTCTTCCTTATGCTGAGAATGTAATCCCTGCATCAAGGGCAGTGAATCTCTAATGAACAACTGATGATTCAGCAGCCTTTTGATTTTTCCCCCCAGGCCATGATTTACTGAGTATCTGACTAGTACCACTCTCAAGCAGCAGGCCATTGGCAGTTCCTTCAGCCATTCCCTAGTTAATTTAGTTGACTGCGTGGGATTGAGAAGGCCTAGTTTGAATGTTGGATGAGAATAAAATCTCATAGAGGTGATTTGGATCTTTACTTGGAATTCAGACAGTTAGAAATAAAACTGAGATTAAAAGTCTAATAGAAAATATTTATTTCAGTACAAAAACAATAAATCCTGAATAATTACATCTTTGCTAAGAAATACGACCGTTCAGGTCAAGAGCTAAGGCAGAAGAGAATAATGGTGGCTTAGGAATGTAGACATGTGCAAAGAACATCATATCACGTGTTCTGCTTGTATTGGAATATACCATCATAATAGATAGGGGTGCATCACCCTGCATAGACATACAACTGACAATATTCATACCGTGACATTGAAGTTGCCTGATTTGCTACTATGATGGATCATGGCACAAATCTTTTTAAATAAGACACCTGAGCAAATTTGACAACACACCGCTGAAGTAAACTGTCCCCTTTATAATTACTAAAATGATATCTTCTCTCCCTTCTAGTACAGTAAATGTAACAGTGTTGACACTTGTTTGGAGAAGGAAGAAACAAAAGCCTATGATGCTTTCATACCACCCAGGAGAGCAAGATAACATAGTTTCATTATTTATTCATGCTGGCAGAGCTTTTTATGTAGAGCTTTTTTCCCCCTGAAAACATGGAGGGAAGGATTCTTATTCCTGCAAGGAAAATAACATCTCTCAGGCTGCTATTGCATTATTAGAAGACTAGAATCCCAGCAGATATTTTTGTTTGGTGGTTTTTAATCATATTCCTATAGTTGATTGAGGCAACTTCTGTAGCCTTGAAAATACAATGTGATTTAGCTCATCACAGCCTAATTATCATGCTTAACTTGCATTAAAGAATTCATCCCCTTTGGCAATTTTCTGGGAAATGAGGTCAGATTTCTTTACAGGAATGATGAAAGCCAGCATGGAGAATTTGAGAATCACTGTCTGGATTTTTCTTAAAAGATTAAGCATGAATAGAGATACCATGCCTCGTTATTTTAAATGCAGACTTCCATCATGGACCACACCAGTTTGCTCCATGCTTCACCATTTCTGTGAATGTTAAGGAATAATGCATAATATGCACAAATATTTATATGAATGTATGAACACATCATTTTTATGAACACCGACACTCCTGTTTAAGCTTTTGAATTCTCCCATTTTGCCTTGGAAGTTAATTTCAATTGATTATGTTATGTCGGTTGAGAGATACAGTATATTATTATATACTAGGGTTATGTGATAGAAATTATGTTATTAAAATATAAATGCGGATAAAATAGTTAATTTCACTTCAGGAGCCCTAAACTTGGAATCCTACCCATCATTGTAAAATATAACATAAGCACAGCCTGAAAAAGAAATTTCCAATTATTCCACATATTCACAATGTCTGAATAATCTTAATTTTTTACAATTTAAATTAATCTAATCAACTTCATATGTAACATTTTTGATTAATTATAGTAATTTGTTTAGATTTATGTCTTATAGTCAGGTCTATATACCGTACTAACATATCCTCTCAATATTAAAAACTATTCTGCAAGATTGGTTGGACAAATAAGTAGGGACTGTAACTGGAAGTCATCCAATTAGCTTTCATGATTTCAATTAAACTTAAATTTGGATCTTCCAGTCCTAATCTAATATACTAACATTACCACAGCCTGGCTCTGAAAGGGTTCCAATTACAAACATAAGTGCACATACCGCAAGTGCATTTCATAGTTGTAGACCAACCTATATAAATTTGTAATTGTACATTTTTATCTTGTAACAGATACAAGAAGCCATCTCTGCATGAAATAAGCAATTTCCCTAGAACTCTTTAAAGCAGGTACCACTTTTTATAGAATCATGTGATTACAACATGATTCAAGGAAAAGACACAGTTGTGTTAGAGTGTTTCATAAACCTGGCACATTCATACCCAATGAGACATTCCCAAGCACCTTTTTTAAAAAGTTAAAGTTCAGGTTATAAATTGACTCATTTTTAAAATCTGTTTATAGAAATTGAATATGGAATTAGAAAAAAATGCAAATTATTTAGTCTAATTAGATTATTTTTAAAAAATGTCACAATGTTTTTTCTTCATAATAATGCTATGAGGATGGAAAAAAGATGATTAATGCATATAGTATAAATAGAAAAACAAGTAAAAGGTACAGATGAGATACAATTTTTGTGATATCATATTGTTTATTTGTCATCTGAAATCTGGCATGCTTCATCCAGCTGACATGAAAATTTGATCTCTTTGTGATGAAACAGTAAACAAAGATGTTACAGCAATTTGTGTCTTTTCCATGCTAAATTATGAGAGGATGAAATTATATTTTTATGGGCATTGATTCATATTAAAGTTCTTAGACTACACTGTTTCTGATGCACCAGATCCAAACAGAATTAAGTGACTTCTATGAAAACATAATTCCATTAATTTCCAATTATGAAATTAGCAATATAGAAACAGTTCTAATATTGCCTCTCACATTGAGAAAAATTCTTTAAACCTACCATTCTTAAGTAGCATTTGCAAAACAAAAACAAAGGACTCTTGAATTGGAGAGGAATAGATTCAAGTCTTCATTTGGCCACAGTATTCACTGATTAATTTAAAGCAATATTTCTTCTGCCAGCCTACATAATAGTGCTGTGGTGCATATGAAATTAAGAGAGACTTCCAAGAACATGCCCTTGGGATTCTCATTCTACACCCCCCCCCCAAAAAAGGACAAGATATAAAGAAAAGTAGTAGAAACCACAAATTGGTCCATGTGACAGAATTTCAACAACCAAAGAATAATTTGGATCTCTCCTTTTAAAGTTGAAATGAGTCCCAACAATGAAGGGGTAAAATTGATGTTTGAACATCTAATTCTTTAGCTGTTTTTCCTAAATATTAGCTATTCTATTGTTGAAAAGAGGAAATTTAGTACAGGGTTTGATTAAGAGGTCCTCAAAGATCTACCTTTGAACTAACTAGTCTAGTTTCTTCCAATTTAGTTGCAGTGGTAAAGGAAGTGGGGCATGTATCTTTCCACATTCACCTCTACTCTGCTGACCTATCTCAGGAAATGTTTCAGGGCTTCTAACTGCAGTGTATTCCAACAAGGAATAATCATAATCTACTCAAAGCTTTAACATTTTTCTGATCCTGATGTAGAACCTTAAGAGTATTTATTATTTATTTATTTATTACTTGTACTTGTATGCTGCTCAACTCAGCAGGGACTCTGAGCGGCTAACAGCAATACAAACAATATCAATATAAAAAAAACTAAAAAACAGGGTTAAAAACACAATATAAAAACATTAAAAACACTCAGTCATTCAAATAATCATGGGCCTACATCTATTATTTATTGGCCCCAGGCTTGCCAGAAAAGCCAGGTCTTCACAGCTTTCCTGAAGGCCAATAGGGTGGGGATAGTCCGGATCTCGACCGGTAGCTGATTCCACAAAGTAGGGGCCACCACAGAGAAGGCCCTCTGTACATATTTAAATGATGGGTGTACCTGAATATTCATCTTTAGTGTAGCATAGTTCATTTATCTTCAAGAAGGGTACCCATCTTCTCCAATCTTTCTTAACATTAAAATTAAAAATGTCATTAAAGTCATGTCCGCACTGTGTGAGACTGAAAATGAAGTTAATAAATAGATAAGCTGTGTTCACTACTTTTTAAATATATTTATTTTATGTTTTGAATACCACAGAGAAAAAATACGAGTTTGAAAGATCTGGAAGCATTAAATTAAACACTGAATTAAAGCAACTTGGAAGGCTGGTGGTGTTCAAGATGAACCTTTTAAATATATCATGCATTCTTTCAGGAGAATTGTAAACAAGTGTGAAACATTATGTCACAGCAGGGTTGCCCTGTGCTTATAGCAGCTGCCAATCAAAGAGATTTCACTTGGCAGCTCTACTGTCAGTTGATATAAAATCCAGGACTCTTTTTTGACATAAAACAACAGTGTTTAGCAAAGAACATACAAATGAATATGAACTAAGTAATATGACAGGTTGCCTTGAGGGAGGGTGGGAGGGAAGAAACCAGGTAGATTGTTAAAGAATTCATTTTTGAAGGAAAGATCTTACCATAAAATTGACCTCTTCTGATCACCAAATAAACCTCATGTGTTGCCTGTGAACTTTTGCTATGTGAGTGGAAGAATATCTGAAATTTTCTATCTTAAGAGTGACACTGCTAGTATTGTATTTAATGTCTGGCAGCAGACCACACATTGGACATCTTGAATAACCTTTTCAGTTGAAAAGTAGAGGCAACATTGAACTGTTTGATATATTGATGATAGTGACTTTTGTTTGGGAACAAGAGAATGGTTTTCTTTTTTCTTTTTCATTTCAATGTGCTTTCTTTAGTGTTTTTTCATCAGTTGAGAATGTCCAACTTTCTCCAGCTCTTCATCTTGTGTGTGTGTGTGTGTGTGTGTGTGTGTGTATGTATGCATATGCAAAAGATAAAACTCATTCAAATTATGACTCACAAGTTGAGGGATTTTAGTATTGTACCACTGGGTACATAATTAATCCTGATTTTTACAAATAATAGATCTGTTTGTTGTGCAATTAACAAGGCAGGGTTGTTCTCAAACAATAAAAACAGACTTTTTTTTGTAAATTCCAATCTAGTTTTTCCTCAGCATTTTAGCTTATAAATGTAAGGAACAGATATATCACAAGCTTTTCTTATACCAGCAGAGTGATGCCATACTATCAAATACAGAATTTCTTCTTTTCTCTTATTTGAGAAAACCTAACTCAACTCTACTGCAAAACAGGGGAATTATTTCATATTTTCTTTTAAAGATATACTTGGGTTTTCAAAGTATTCTTGGTTGTTTCAATTCCATGTTCTTTAAAACACAGACTAAATTTTATATTTTTATTTTATGAAAAAAAATTACTATATAGTAGTTAATTGAAGGTTTGTATCATTAATAGCAAATCACATCATGATTTGAAACTTAATATGTTATTTATACTGTGCTAATGAACATCTTTACCTTTTTATGCTATATTTTTCAAATTTATGAATAGAGTTTAACTTCTTCCTATCTCTTAGAGTAAACAACTAGAAAACATGAGAATGTAAACTAATTCTTAGTCAATGTGATTTCTAAAAATAATAAGTGGAACTGACAAACATTTCACCTTTGAGGACTTGCTTTTTGTTGCAGCAAATTTAGTAACATGGTATATAATGATGCATTTCTTCTGCAATTAATCATTTGCTAAGCATACTTCAGAATATATCCATTTGTAAAAAATGATTACATTTTAAAGGCAATGTATGCATCTGTATCTCCATCCATCATCCATCCATCCATCCATCCATCCATCCATCCATCCATCCATCCATCCCCAGGATTCGTAATAGATTTAAGAAGATATATTTATTAAATTTTTATAGCACCAAGTCTCTTAAGTGATTCTGGATAGTTTACAACAAAATATACATACACATCCCATCATACAGGCACACACATACACACAAACATACACTAGTGTGTACACACTAGTGCAATCCTATTAAAGACTAAATATTGAAGACTCCCAAAACCAGGAGGATCAAACAAGCCAGTTCTTTTGTCAGGATTGAGGCTGTTTCTTGCCAACTAGGCCAACATAGCTTCCAAGTATTGGGTCAGAACTTTAATGATGTTGTTTTGTTGGCCAAGTTTGAAATGCTTAATTGGATATCATCAGCCTATTGATAATATTTCAACTCAAATTGATAGTTAACCTCACTCAGAAGTTTCATGCCGATGTTAAAAGTGAGGGGGGAACAGGAATAAATATCTAGGTGAATTAGATAATTTTATGTTTATTTCATTCTGAGATAAACAGGAATATGGTATCAGTTTCCTTTCTTGCACTTTGTAGCATTACTGGCTTTCCATTATTCCCTGAAATTCCAAAAGCAGATACCATTAAGAAATTTTCCCACCCTTATTTTAGATTAAGAAGTACAATCATGCAGTTCTCAGAGTGATGAAAATAAGTTAGGGGAATACAGTAACAACAGCACAATTGTACTCTTTGCCACTTCTAACAATAGATATATATTCAAAAACTCCTCCAAGAGAAATTCTCTCTACCAAAGCAAAGAAAGAAAACAAAAGAGAATGAGAGACATTTTTTAGGGATGGGCTCATTCCTCTATTTTGGGTTCAAAAAGGTCCCTTTACAGACAATGTTTAAAGATCATCCCTTGATGGATGCTTTATCTGAAAACAAGTTAGCTTTCATTCTTTGGTAACCCAAGAAAGGCCAGGAATATAAACTATTTGTTTTGAGAAGAGATATTGTCACCTAGGCAAAAGTTATAGTCTTCGTGCATGAGCCTAATTACCCAGTTATCAATTTATCTAGATTCTTGCCCAACCTGCAACATTTATCTGTGCATGTTTTAATCAGTGGTTCTTCAACGTGATAAGGCGTAAACTTTTCTTGAGACATTTTACCCAAGTAATCCAGCTAGATAGTAATAAAACAAAGTCATTCTCTTATGTGCCCATTATTTCCATTGCAAAAGGCCTTGTTCCAATTGGGAGATGAAAAGAGAGGCAGTGTGTAAATATGCAACTCTTGACATTAATACATTCACTTTCTATTTAAAAATATATATAATCAACTTCCCCCCATGATATTTTTCTACAATGTAGAAATGTATACATACAGTTTCCTTTGTAAAATGTATGTATAGCTAATTTTTGTGTAAATGTCTGAGATTTGTACACAAAAGAAAGCATAGCATACCTGATCTATGAGGAATTAGCATTAACAGCTTTTAAAAATGACACATTAATTTATTGCCAGCTTACATCATTAATAAGATTCTTTTTTTAAAAAAAAGGTAGCCACTTCTTCAGTTCAGTATAAAATCTATGCCAAAATATTTAAAAGTTCAGTTCAGCAGCATCCGAAGACTCACAGATTGCTTTTCTTTGCTTTAATTAGTCTCTCTCTTCATTTATATTACTTTATATCCATCAATGTATCCCTACCTGTACTTTCTAAATGCTTCTTTGGCTAGTCCTCTATTGATAGGAGATGAATATCTTTCCATTTGATGAGCTGTCTAATCATTGCAGTAATTAATATATTCACAAGAAGTAATTTTTATAACTGCAGAATTTTCAATAGAAACTTTGATTCAAAATTGTATTTAAAGAAACTAATCTTTATTAATCCCACAAATATTTGGATTAAAAAGGTAAATACACTAATCTGCTGATAAATGATTTTTGAAAAAAAAAATTAAAAGCTTACTAGAGAAGTAGCCTACATTTGTCACTGTGACTCAGTTATCTATGATGTCCTAAGTAAAGACACAAGGATAATAGGATCATATCACATCGCATCATCTGGGTGCTAATTATCAGCTTTGCTCAGACAGGAAAGTACTGTTTGTACACCTTATTATCTCAGAGCAGCATTTTTCTCTCTTATCTCCAAGACTTTGTTGTCTGAAATGACTGTGCTATCTGGTCAATATGCTTCTGAAAGTTTAGTACAATGCTTCTGAGAGTTTAGTACAATCATTTTCAAACTTTCGGTTTCCAGAAATAATGTTTATGCTATCTCTTTCCTGAATGTATGTCATAGACAGCATGCATTAGACCAAAGCTTAAATTACATTCCTTAGAATGCCTTCCTGTCTCAGTGCAGAACAACTGCTTTTGATGAAGATTGCCCTAGCTTTGACAGAAATGCTAAGGAAATGTAAGGGACTGAGGGAAATGGTGTCTGAAGCAACACCATTCCACCAACATAGTTAAGAAGTTGGACTAAAACCAAAGAGACCAAGACTTGCACAAGAAAGTCTCTAGGTGATTTGGAGTTAGTCATTCTTTATGAGCTTAGCGTACCTCACTCACTTTCATGAGATAAATGAAAGAAGTTAGTATATACAGAATAGAATAGAATAGAATAGAATAGAACTTTATTGTCACTTTAAATGTACACTAATCAGCATACATTAAAATGAAATTTTGTTGCAAGATAACTATTATACATATACGGTACTCCCACACACATATAGGACACAGATAAACATCACAGTCTAGTTTGAATACACACACACACACACACACACACACACACGCATCAAATTTACAAGACAGATGGCATAAGGAACAAGGCTGTTACAGAATCTAGTAGTCCTGCTATAAATACTTCCCCTCATCCCAGGGGAAGCATCAGAAACAGGCTGTGAAGTGGGTGTATGGGGTCTCTAATAATGCTTTGAGCTCTAAGCACATACTGTAGCACTTATAAGCAGTATCCTGAATAGTGGGAAGCGATCTTCCTATAATCTTCTCAGCTGTCCTTACCACTCTCTGAATGAACTTTCTATCTGAGACATTGCAGCCACCAAACCAAACAGTGATGCAGTTTGTTAAAACTCTCTCAATCCTGCCTCTGTAAAAAGTGGTCAGGACAGAAGGAGAAAGATGTGCTCTCCTCATCTGACACAGGGAGTGCAAACACTGGTTTGCACACTTCACTAATGTATGAAGAGACCAAGTCAAATTTTTAATTATCTGCACCCCCAGATTGACCACCTCTACAGCTGCAGCCTTGATACAAAATGGGATATGACTATGCCGGCTCTTTCTAAAATCGAAAATTTATTTATTTTATTTATTTATTTTTGTCAAGTACGTGTTGGTAATATACATAGATATAACATTGTTTATATGCATAAGATGGGTACTGAGAAGAGGGAACATTAGGACAGGGACGGTAGGCATGCTGGTGCACTTATGCACGCTCCTTACTGACCTTTTAGGAATCGGGTGAGGTCAACAGTGGACAGTCTAAGGGTAAAGTTTTGGGGGTTTGGTGATGAAACCACAGAGTCAGGTAGTGAGTTCCAGGCATTTACCACTCTGTTGCTAAAGTCGTATTTTCTACAGTCAAGTTTGGAGCGGTTCACTTTGAGTTTGTATCTGTTGTGTGCTCGTGTATTGTTGTGGTTGAAGCTGAAATAGTCGTTGACAGGAAGGACGTTGTAGCAGATAATTTTATGAGCTATGCTTAGGTCATGCCGAAGGCGATGTAGTTCTAAGCTTTCTAAGCCCAGGATTTCAAGTCTGGATGCGTAAGGTATTCTGTTGCGAGTAGACGAGTGGAGGAAAATGATCTCCTTTGTTTTATTTTTATTGCACCAGTCCACCAAAATTGTTGAGGGAATCTTTCTAACCAGGACCCCAAAAGCATTCCTGAAGGAGGCAAAAATGGTGGTACAACATGGTGGTTGCAAATGTGTAATTAAAGCCAAATTCTTTTCAAATGAGTATCATGTGCACGATCCACTTTTTAAAAGTCAGATTGTATAGTTGCAGCTTCCATCTTGAATTTTTTGACACTTCCCCATATGTCCCTATTATAATCCATTGAATATGTAGAATTGCCCCCTGTCAGAATCCTCAGTCAGCTGTTGCTGTTTTACCTATAAATTTTAACAATTGGGATATTGCATATCACATTTCAAAGGCTAGATTAGACCATTAATTTGATTTAGCTGTATCCTGAGTTTTCCAAGCTGTCAAATTTTATAATTCTAATTACAGTATTAGAGTGAAAAGGTTACTTAGAAAAAAGTAGCAACAGATCAAAAAATTTAATGGAAATAAATATCTTTACTGATCTTATTGGGAATTATGCTGGGAATTCCAGCAGCTCAAATGGTTTTAGAATTATTCATAATGTTCAATATTATGTGTGGTGGGGGGAAATTGATGGATTGTGCAGCACTGTTGTGAAATATTAGGAATATTCAGCTCACAGGAGCAAGATAGAACATGCAAGGAGATTAAAACCATTTTCCTTCTGCTGTTATCAAATTTCAAAACTTCATATACAGATAATTCACAGTGCACATACAATGTAATGCATCAATGACAAGCATGGGCCAGATATTTCTTTGAATATTCCCTGATGAATTACAATTATTTACTGATGAATCATTTGCAAAATTCACAGTATTGATTTATATTATGTGGTTGCAGCAGTGATTTAAAAGGTTAAAGAATGTACGTAGACTCTGCTGTTCCCTTGATTGAAACTAAATTTACATTTTAAAAGAATAAACTACATTTCATGTAGTTTGCAATTATTGCATGTGACCTAACTTTTTATTTTGACTTTTCTACTCTCCATGAACACAGACTGAAAAAATAGTATTCATTTAAAACAAATAATCAGAAATAACTGCCCAGATAAAATAGCATTGTACTGGTAATAGTGCAGCTGCTTTCAGTCCAATGATATTTTTTTCATCTTTCCTAAATGCATGGTTTAAGATAATAATAATAAAAGCAATAACCAGAATTCCATTTGAATTTCAGATTCCTGTGCATGAAGAAAAAAAAGAAAGAATACAACTTATAAGGTTTGTTTTTTTTAAGTGCATTTTAGGATGTCCTGTTGTGAGAAGATATTAAAAAACAGATAAATTAGACATTCACATGGGCTACTTTAGTCTGCTGCTGAATATTGAATTTAGACTTTTCCCATTGACATTTAATTATTTGAATAAAATCGTGCCATGGTATACCACTCATATATTGTCTTGACTCTCTAGTTAATCATTCATATTTTCTATGTAGCTTATCGTATCATCATTTCCATAGATTCCAGGACAAGTTTGATGTCCTGAAATGCTTAAAATACTAATAGGGTATAAATATATTTTTTTTCTAGATTTTGAATGCTGAGAGTAGCTAGAACCAGCACCTCACATAAAATGTCTGTCTTTCTCCTAAGATCAGCTTAAACAAACCCAGACCCACTAGTTAGGTCAAGCATTGTCTGCAGCCACCATCTAAACATTAAAGTGAAGAAAATGCAGTAGTCACTGAAACTTTTGAATAATGTCTTTTGTACTTCAGATCAGATCAGATTAACAGAGTTGGAAGGGACCTTGCAGGTCATCTAGTCCAACCCCCTGCCCAAGCAGGAGACCCTTACATCTGCCTCTACCTAGGATCAAACTCACAACCTCCTGATTGTGAGGCAAGAGTTCCACCTCTAGGCCACAGCAACTGGGTTTGAAGACATTTTTTTTCTTTAAAGTATATTTTTGTTTGTGCCTTCCATCCATTTAGAAAATAATGAAGAAGGTATTTTGATCTGCATAACAACCTGAGAAGTGTCAAGATATGTCAATTGACTTAAATATAGGGAGCAAATCAATTTTTACAGCAGACTTAGATGCAGCTCTGTTTTATATACTGTATATGTGACTTGACGATAAATCCCAGTAAGGTTTTCTTTGCTCTTCCCCTTTCTGAACTCTGATAAAAATGAGAAGGTTGGGATAATGCCTTACAATTTTCATCAGGACATTATCAAAGAGGTTTTTTTTTTAACAGGATGAGAGAATGAACATCCCTGAAATGGAGGTTTTTGTTTCTCAACAATGCAAATGTGTGCCAACGTCTCTTTGTCTCTTTCTCCCTCCCTCTCTCTTTGTATTATGCATATATGTGTAATGAAATGGCTCCGTGCTAAATGGTTATGGCATAGAAAAATGATATGTTGTGGTTTAGAGCAATAAAATATATGTTCTGTCTCTTAAGAAAACAGAAATTTGAATCTAAAGTGCTTAGTAAAGGCTTAAAATACTGTTCTTTTATTCAAGGATGATATAATGCATGGGGTTTTAAATGCAAGTATATGTTGTTGTTGTTGTTTTAAACCATGGGTCCTCAAACTACGGCCCGTGGGCCACATGCAGCCTGCCGAAGCCATTAATCTGGCCCGCACAGGACCACGAGGCTGCCCCGCCCACATCTGTTTTTGCCTGTTTTTGGCCTGCAGAGTGCTGCTGGAGGTGGGGGAGGTGAAAAGCGGGGCGCACAGACGCTCTAGGAGGCCAAAAAATGGTCGAAAACAGCCTGTTTTTCACCTCCCCTGCCTCCAGAAGATAGATAGATGAGAGAGAGAGAGAGAGAGAGAGAGAGAGAGAGAGAGAGAGAGAGAGAGAGAGAGAGAGAGAGAGAGAGAGAGAGACAGAAAGAGAGAGAGAGAGAGAGAAGAGAGAGATTTCTCAAGCTCCTTGGAGCTGAGAAGAATTGCTGCAAAACTGAGCTTTCTGAAGTGGACCACTAGACTCCTAAACAACTGAAAAAATGATCTAGTAAAAAAAAAGTCAACCAAAAAAGCAACATGCAAACAAAAGCAAATAAAACACCCCAAAGAGAAAAACAAATTAAAATTTAATTTGTGTGCATTGTTTAATGGACTATTAAATTGGCCACGCCCATCTAGTCACATGACCTAGCCACACCCACCCAGCCGGTCTGGCCCGCCAACAGTCTGAAGGACTGTGAATTGGCCCCCTGTTTAAAAAGTTTGAGAACCCCTGTTTTAAACAAATAGAAAATATTTACAAGTTCACAGTACTGTGAAAGTTATTAAAAACTTTTTTATTTTTGAAATAAAATAGAATAGAATAACAGAATTGAAAGGGATCTTGGAGGTCTTCTAGTCCAACCCCCTGCTTAGGCAGGAAACCCTACACCACTTCAGACAAATGGTTATCCAACATCTTCTTTAAAACTTCCAGTGTTGGAGCATTCACAACTTCTGGAGGCAAGCTCTTCCACTGATTAATTCTTCTAATGGTCTAAATGGCATTCATGAAATTTGCCTTAACTGATAGTCTGGTTAAACTACTTACCGTATTTTTCGGAGTATAAGACGCACTGAAGTATAAGACGCACCTTAGTTTTTGGGGAGGAAAATAGGGGAAAACAATCTGCCTACCAGGTATTCATCTGGCTAGCATCCTTAGTCTGGTCAGCTTCAGCACATTATTTTATCCCCTGGTTAGGACTTAAAAAAACCTTCTTCTGAGAGAGTAACAATGAAAGAGCATGCAAGCCAGTAAGAGCTGGGAAGATCTGTTAGCACCTAGTTAGGGCTGGAAAAAAAGCTGCATTCGAAGTATAAGACGCACCCAAATTTTCAGCCACTTTTAGGGAGGAAAAAGGTGCGTCTTATACTCCAAAAAATATGGTAAATTACTAATCAAAGGGGACACATGCACCGTCGGACTTAAAATAGTTTCACAAATCAGATATAAGAATAATGGCAAGATTTGATATGACAGTGTGGTTCAATCATGCATTTCAGAATTTCCCAATAGTAACATATGTACAAAAATCAACTTGGCTATTATGGCATTTTGTTTCCATCTGTGAACTAACACAATTCTAATTAGCTCCATTGCCCAATTAAAATCTTTTTCTTTGATAAGCTTTACAGCTCTTAGCCAGTCAATATATTGATTAAGAACTAAACATTATAGTTATTTGATATGTTTTATTCAATAGATTTCCCTGATCTTTGATTGTGTTTGGCTATTTATTTGCTGCTCTTACATTTAATCCTGATTAAATAAAAAGTCCTCCAATTGTTAGTTTAATCTTGCCATCCCAGAGGAGATTTTTAATGTTAACTTCACACAGTTCACACTTTTATTAAATATTTTGTTTGCATATAGTGATATATCAGATGTACTGTCTCCTAGAAGATTCAGCAAATTAAAAATATTAAATAAATAATAATATATTATTTAATATTTAATTATTTAATATTATTTAATATTTAATTATTTAATATTAATATATTATTCATTAATAGAACATTTCTTCATGGCACCAAAGGGCAGGTCAGCAACAGCTCATTTTGATGCAAGAACCCATAGGCTCAAAGTCTGATTCAATATCATGTCCTAGGACCGTGATGGCGAACCTGTGGCACGTATGCCGGAAGTGGCATGCAGAGCCATCTCTCTGCATGCCAGCCATCGCCCGTTGTTCTTCCAGGTCCCGGCATGCACGTGTGCACCAGCCAGCTGGTCTTTGCGCACACATGCGCTCCAGAAACTGGAAGACCAGGTGAGCGGCGCTAATGTGCATGCCGGAAACTGGAAGCTCAGCTCGTGCTGAGGAACTCCTCTCCCAGTTTCCAGCGCTTCCCCGCATGTGTACGCGTGCTCCCATTTTGGCACTTGGTGCCGAAAAGATTCGCCAACACTGTCCTAGGATTATAGTCTTAACATCTGATAGTTGAAATTTGTTTGTTTGTTTGTTTGTTTGTTTGTTTGTTTGTTTGTTTATTATTTATAGACTGCTTACCTCAGTATCTTAGTGGCTGTTGAAATTTTACAAATATTAGCTTTTTTCTTACTTTTTCTTAATGAACAATAGAAAAATACCACTGAATTCAAATTTTGAGGCTTATTCCCAAATAAAAGCAGATGGGAGTGATACTATATGGACAACTTATTCAATTGGTCAGCTCAGACAAATGATAGATCCAACATGGTTTCATTGGAAACCATGAAGCTCTGTGGCTTCACCTGAGTGAGGTCTGATTGAGGCCTCCTCCTTATGGCAGGAGCAGGATCACCGTGAGGACTATTCTAGGCAACTATCAGATAAAGTTGCTTGGATCCACTTGGAGTTGGACTTTAGCTTGGCAAGTCATGTAAATAAAAAGAGAGATGGTTCTGAAAGAAATACGCAAGAATAGTTATTTAGCCAAAGGTGTTGAATCCTGGCTTGAAATCATGCCGGCTGATTGGCTGATTGGCTGATTGGTTGGCTCTCATTGGTCCCTCCCTGGCAGCCTCCTATAAAGAGGAAGCTGTCAGCTCTATTCTGTGTGTTATTTCTGTCGAACTGCATTGTGTGAATAAACAGCAATTTTATACAAGCTGCTTTCCTGCATCTTCCTTCCAGCAAGCTAACATCCGGTTTAACAAAAGGAGACTAAATAATTCTTTAAACTCTAGAAAACAAAATATTTGGAAAATCTCCATGATGTTCACTGGAGTATAAGAAGGAGGGCTGGTACTGCACATTCAGACTTGCAAGGTTTTATTACTATAGCTTATCTTAAAAAGCAATAATTCCAGTCTTACTCTGCAGTTAAATTTTTGGTCTGGTATAGAGTGGCTAAACAAGTCGTATGAGACAAAGTCTTGCTTGGTTATCTGTCAAGATTTTTTGCCAGTTGATCCTCAAGATGTGATGAGGGTCCGTGTGGCTAAGAGTTCTACTTTTTGAATTTAGATCTGTTTTTCCTGGTTGGTAAAGGTGTCCTGAAATGTGATATATGGTTGGATCCAAGCAGTGGTGAAAGTTTCTCTGACCCAGTTCCATATGTTTTGAGGAGGTGATGGTCTGTTATCTTTATAAGAAGTCATCTGTGTATATGAAGCTGCTGGTGAGGTAATTTTCCAGCATGGCTTACATATACTAGTTGGATCCTGGATGAAGAGGTTCTGATGAGGGTCACTTATTCTTTACTCATTTCCCAATTGTATGTATAATGTCCACTACCTGGGGCTACCTTTCAAACATTTCTGTAGTTTTTGCTACTCCAGAATGCAGAAACACATAAAGCTTCAAGTTTTTCCCATATCACACAGCTGCTGTTCATGTTGCAGTTGTCCCATTTGTCTTCTGGGTGTAAATCAAGGTGCTGATGATCACTTTTAAAGGTTTGCATGGCATAGGGCCAGGTTACTTGTGGGACTACCTGTCTTTAATGATTTCAGGTCATTTTACCAGATCTGGCAAGATGGATATGCCTTAGTTTCTTTTAGAAAACAATGTAATATAGTATGATGTAGGGGATATGCCTTATCTATTGAGGCATTCTCTGTAAGGGAACAGCTTTCCCTTAAGATCTAGATGCCCCTACCAACCCACCATTTTGTCATTGTGTAGTACCAGGAAGACCTGATGCCACTCCCTCCTGGCATTAGGCCAAGGATATTAGTGAAGCCCAATACATGTGTTTGGTGTTTTGAGTTAGATGTGTGGTATCCAATAGAGGGTTCCGGTTATTTCCACTACCGGTGTGCATCGCAAGCATGCACAGAAGTGAACTCGTGTTCCATCAGGTGATTTCACTTCCACGCATGCTTAGGATGACATTACAAGCCAAAACACAGCTAAGGAGCTTCTCAGCTGTGCTTCGGAGGAAGAATAAAGGTCGGTATTAAAACAACGGCGGGTGGGAGGGCTTTTTTCCAACAGCTCAGGACGCGGAGAAGCCGGAAAAAAGCACCTAAAAATAACATTATTGCCGGGCTGCTACCTGTACAGCATTCTACCCGCTGAGCCGAGGTGGCGCAGCGGGTAGAGTGCAGTACTGCAGGCCACTTTAGCTGACTGTGATCCGCAGGTCAGCGCTTCATATCTCACCGGCTCAAGGTTGACTTAGTCTTCCATCCTTCTGAGGTAGGTAAAATGAGGACCCAGATTGTTGGGGGCAATATAAATATACATTCCTTACTGGTGTAAACCGCTTAGAGAGTGCTTGCACTGTGAGGCGGTTTATAAATCTCACAAATAAATAAATAAATAAACAAACAAACAAACAAACAAACAAACAAACCCACTACTGGTGGTATCATCATTATTCCGGTTTCTCTTGTATAAATATTTTGCCTTTTAATAATTGTTTTTGCCATGTCTGTTAATTGCCCAGAGTTATCTGTTTAACTTGATTAACCATACAGTATAAATTATATAAACAAATAAAGAAGTAAACAGAATTTCCTAATTAGTAAAACAAGCTTATGAAAAACATTGACTTTACATTAATTAGATACTTCTACAGTCACCCATCAAATTTATCTACCAGCACTAATGTAAAAAAATATCCAGCATATTTAAAAGATTGCTATAGACTAAACATATACAGTATTCATATACTTTCCCTGAAATTCAAATAAGGTATATTATGCATCCAAATTATTAATTACTTAAGAACTTCATTAGATGGACTTCAGCAGAGTGACTGTATCATATTTATTCTAACATTAATTTTGTTGGTCGTTACATAATTTACTCTTTATTACACTGAGAGATGAATTGCAAAAATACTTAACGTAGTTAGTTCAGCTTGACTGACTTCTTTAGTGACAGTAATTCTATACAGCAGTTGGAAAAATCAATGCATAAAGCACCATTTGTATTAAATTATATTTGTTGTATGATTGAATCAACTCTATATAGTTTTCTTAAGTTAATTGATCAGCTCCAAGGTAACAAACTAACAAGATGCAGAAAACCTGTTGAAGAACAAACAAGTATAAACAACAGTAGATAGGTAGCCAAATCAGGTCAGATGAGACCATGTAACCAAATCCATTATTATGTTAAAAGGTAATTAATCCATGGGATTTTGCTTTAATGTTCCTTATTTAATGACATATTGTTAATATAAGATTTAAATGGTTAAAAAAGCATACATGCTTGGAAACCTTTGTTTTGTGCACAGATTTTCAAATTTTGTCCAAGGTTTGGGAAAATATGGATAACATAATTCTTGTTGAATTATAACTCTTGTTCAATGTGCTTTGATAAAACATTATTGCAGTGAGGCAGAAAGTTCAGTGGGTCTCCAAGGTGGCATATATAGCATTGCTGTTGGGTGTATTGCATTGGCTACCAGTTTGCTTGCAGGCCCACTTTAAGTGTTGGTTATTACCTGTAAAGCCCTTTATGGCATGGATTCATGGTATTTGAGGAGCTGCCTTGCCCAATGGGATTAGCCCACTCTACTCGCTCCAGCAGAAGACGCTTGCTGCTAAGCAATTCTGGCTGGCAGGGTCAAGAAGAAGAGCCTTTTCTTGATTCCTTCCTACCCTATGGAACATTCTACCCAGGGGAGAAATCCAGCAGGTTCTGGAGAACTGGTAATGGAGAACCGGTAGTGGAAATTTTGAGTAGTTTGGAGAACCGACAAATACCACCTCTGGCTGGCCCCAGTGTGGGGTGGGAATGGAGATTTTGCAATATCCTTCCCTCAGGAGTGGGGAGGGAATGGGGATTTTGCAGTATCCTTCCCTGCCACACCCACCAAGCCACACCACGCCCACCAAGCCACGCCCACAGAACCGGTAGGAAAAAAAAATGGATTTCACTACTGATTCTACCCCTGGAAGTGAGAATTGTTCCATCCTTTTGGTCTTCCAAAAGGTTATCAAAACCTTTTGCTGGTTGGCTTGGGGCCTGCCCCGAGAGGGTTGCTCAGTATTGAAGGTGATTGATGAGGTAAGAAGATTCATTGCATTGCATTTTATCACATTTTTAAGCTGCCTTTCTCCTTCACAGAGGGATGGTGTCTCATCGCCATGCCATCTGTCTCCTTGGTTCTATAGCTTTTACAATTTTAATTATCTTTATCTTTTTTTACTTAAAAAAAATAAAAAGTCACTTTATAGGTTAGAGGGGCAGCATATTAATTAATTAATTAAGTAATCATCATTATCAATGCAACTATTTGTGTATTTATTACAATAATTCATGTCACACTCCCCCAAGATTCCAGGAGGTTTACAGAAGATAACATACCGGTACAATGAAACAGTCTTCAAAAAATAACACATAAATAAACAAATACAGTATAATGCACATCTTCAAAAACCCAAGATAATACAGCCCCATGGTTAATGTCCTAACCATGGAGCAAGACTTATTTACCAGCAAGCCATTTTCAGGAAGTTGCTCCAAAGAAGGTTGGATCTTAGGCTCTTGTTCCTCACCTTTCATGAGGAGCAAACTGCAACATCAGGCTAAATGATTGACTGAATTTGGCCTTGCTAGAATGTTGTTCCTTTAAATTAAACCAGACTGTAGTTCAATGGTAAAACATACAGTGTTTGCTGGCTACAAGAATCAGTTTCATTCTCTGACATCTCCAGATACAGCAGAAAGAAAGAAAAACCTGTCTGAAAGCTGGTAAAACTGCCAGTCAGTTTCAACAATACTGGGATAAATGAAACAATCAGGTTGAAGTAAATATTCCTATGAGTCGAATAAATATATTTCCTTGTTTGTGCGTTGGCAAAGCTTTTTCCAAAATAAAACCTCTTTAAAAATTGTGTTTAACTGAATAGTACCTGAGGAAATAGCTTTTAAAATAATTTAGAGGATATGCAATTGCTAGATTTTTCTTTCAGATGCAGTTAAAGGATTGATGATATTCCTAGCAGTCTAATGTCATTTAACAGTTTGCTTTTATATCACATTTCACACTGTATGCCCTGTATGCCCTCCAGTTAGATCTTGCAAAGGAAGCAGGTAATTTATGTTGCTGCTCAAGCAACATAATTCCTCAAGATCCATCATGCAGCATTTCTACTCTTGTAAAATACCAAGGCCATGAACTGAATCTTATAGGTATATATTCTGTGGAAGAGAGACGTCTCAGAGATAAAGTGCAGAAATCAATAATAAAGCATATGCTTTTTCTGTAGAAAATGTTTTCAGATACAATTTCTAGCATCTCTAGGTATAAGTGTTAGGATTATGAAAATGTCCTCTGGTTTCAATCTTAAAAGCCAGCAGCAAGAGTGGACAGTCAAAATTAGTGACTCCTTGTTACTGCTGCTTCACTTCAACCATTCTATTATCTTTCATTTTTTGCCTGTTTTTTCTACCAGCTCACTGCTGCTGTTGTGGTTCACTCTCTCTCAGATATTCCTTTTCTTGTCATCTGCCATGTAAGTTAAGTTTCAACTCAGTGTCTGGACTATTTCTCAGTCACTTCTTTCCTTTGGTGGTCATTTCCAAAGCAATCTTCTTCTTAAAAACCTCCAGTGATGGGGCATCCACAACTTCTTAAGGCAAGTCATTCCACCGGTTGATTGTTCTCACTATTAGAAAGTTTCTCCTTAGTTCTAGGTTGCTTCTCACAGGTTGATTAGTTTCCATCCATTGGTTCTTGTCTTGCCATCTGGTGCTTTGGAAAATAGGTTGACCCCCCCCCTCTTCTTTATGGCAGCCCCTCAAAATTGGAACACTGCTATCATGTCACCCTATTCAAATCAATCTGTTTTCTATTTTCTTCCTACTTGGATTGGCTTAACTTTTTGTCACTTTGTAGTTGATATCACTATCCCATACTATTGTTTTCATTGTTGCAAGTCAGTTTTGCTTTCTTTCAGGTCACTGAACTGTATTGCTTGTCTTCTTGCACTCTGAAGATTCAGCTAGTCCACTACTTCACTCATTCTTTTTTTAGATGTGAGTTTTCTTTCTGACAAAACTGAATCTCCAGACTCAACACCCACCTCATCACACTCTGTCAGAGTTATTTTTTTTTATCAGTTAGCTGGTTGTCAGGGAGGCGGGGGGGGGGGGGAAACACAGAACTTCCTATTGCTTCTTGAACAACTGTCAATCAATACGTTGCCAAAAAACAGGTTTATGAATTGATGGATTGAACATTTTATATGAAATTCCACTTGCTTTCTGCTGTCCTCAATAATAGAAGAAGAGAAAGAAAAAAGTGAAAGAACACAAGATGTGGTTCTAATACCATTTCTAGGAGATAAATAGGTATTGTTGGAAGAAATATCCATTTGGGTTCAGTTGCAACTGGGGAGAAAGACACTGGAAACATGGAGGCTGATTGGAAAGATGATTTAATGGTGGACAGGAACACATGGTTTGAGGTCCTGGGCAATCGAGCACATGGGTGAGAGAGAGAGAGAGAGATTTATACCCTCTCTTGGGCCCCGCCTTAGAGTTTCCTATTCCTGTGTAAGGGCAAGTATCCCGATTGGTTGTCAGACTCCCATGGGGCCATGCAGGGGTAACTTTGTAGGTTGTCCTGAGTCCCAAGCTTGGTTGAATCTTGCTGGGTGATGAGGTAATGAAGCTAATCCTATCATGTCCTGAGGGTGAAGGTCTTAATCCCATCACCCTGGAGCTGAAGTGGGGGGGGGGCAGGGAGCTGCAGGGAGCTGCTTTGTCTTTAAAAACATGTTTCTCCTTTTCTCATCCAGGGAAATATAATATTCTGCTTTTTTAATATTTCCTAGAATATTTCATTCCTCTTGGAGAGGGGTGGGTGCTAGCTTTCTACAGTAGGTAGGCAGATATAGTTATCTTGCAATGCAGTTAGTACTGCAGTGTTATACTAGAGTTAATCACAGTGTTAATTAACCAATATTACCTCTCAATAAATATTGCTATTGCTATGCGGTTATGTTCTGTACTTTTCAAATAATTAAGGCAACTATATCAATTGGAAAGGTGATCTGCCTCCTTTGACTGCTATCTGTTGGCTCTTCATATATGTATGTATACTGTATATATAGACACATATATACAGGCACTGCTTTTTAAGGTTTCTGGTAATTGTAAAGGAGATGCATCTATGCATGCACATCCATTCATAGATAGCTGGAGACAGCCTTTGAAGTAGCCAAGATCTTAAAAATAGAATAGAATACAGTATTGCACACTAACTCTACTCATTGCCAGGAGTAAAATTCTGACATGCTCAAGGTTGATACTTGTAAACCACTCAGATACAGCTGTAAAGTCCTATGAAGTGGTATATAAGTCTAAGTGCTATTGCCATAGTGCTATTGCTATATGAGTGTTTGAATGGTTTAAGGAGGAATGCTTTATTTCTTTCTTCTCTTTTGTAACCTAATTTATATTTCATTATATATTTATAATTTATAACTTTATTATAATTTATATTGTGCAGTGATATGGATGCATGTGCACACACATTTGTTATGTTATTCATTTTAGGTAAGCCTACAAGGCACAGGCCAAGAATGGAAGCAGTAAGTCAAAGAAACTAAAGACAGGAGAAAAAAGAGAGAAAAAAACAAAGTGAACTAAATCGTATTTGTATCAACAGCATTCATTGCTTCCACTGTCCATACACGTAGTCCTCGGCTTAAGACCACAATTGAATCCAACATTTCTATTGCTAAGCAAAACAGGTTAAGTGATTTTGCCTTATTTTACTAATGTTCATGTCACAGTTATTAAACAAATCACTGCAGTTGTTAAGATACTGTTGCAAGTGAATTTGGCTTCCCCATTGATTTTGCTTTCAGAAGGTCACAAAAGATGATCACATGACCTTGATACACTGCAACTATCATAAATAGTCATAAAAACAACATGCCAGTTGCTAAGCATCCAAATTTTGATAATGTGATCACAGAGTTGTTGCAATAGACATGTAAAAAATCAGTCACAAGTTACTTTTTTTCAGTGTCCTTGTGACTTTACGTGGTCACTAAATGAATAGTTGTAAGTCAAGGACAACCCATGTACTGATTCTCATATTGTCTTTTGTTCTTAAACTTTCTCAACATGTTCTACTTAAGAATCTCATCACTTCCATCCAAACTTAATTTTTTTCAGCTGTTTGCTCACTCTTAACCCATTTCTTCATATATACATTCATATACATGCATGCCCATTTACATACTCTGATCCATATCATTCATTTTTATATATAATAAATCCACCTTAATATTTTTTTATATATTGGTTGTTCACTTTCGTACTTAATCTAGATTCATTCAGCCAAAATTCATTCTTATCACAAACAACATTGAAACTTATTTTTATGTTTCTTGTGAAATGCTGGATCTTGCTTCCACATAACAAAAGTGGGCAGAAACACATCATTGTAACAACCATTCTCCCCTATTTTAATAAACATTATTATTCATCGAAGAATGAAACATGCAAACTATTTGACAGATTTGTATGATATGAAAAGCGATTGTGTTGAGATAAATTTAGTTTAAATACGTTTCAGTAGAAATCATTTCATTTGGAAAATTATAATCTCTGGAATACAGTCCCTATACTGAAAATTCCCTGGCTTAATATCTGACTATAGGACTAGGTGGAGCTCACAATATACAAAGTGCCAGAATACTGTCACCTGAATTGTCTCAGAAAAAGTACGTATTTTCTAATGAAATTCTACATAAGCACTCACAGCAATCTGCTAGCATAGCAATGATTAGCAACTTGATTAACAGGGACTAACAGAGAAATCAGTGTCATGAAAATGAAGGTGAGGGCTTGAGAGGGTTTCAGGATGCAGCACCTTGGACAGATCCAGCTGAACCTACTACCTCTTACTCCCATTTCTCTTAACTGTGCTTTATTCACGCCTGTTATATCAGGCCTGTCAAACTGGCCTGATATGGCCCGCGCAGGCCATGCCTGGTCCCGTGCAGGCCACACCCAGTCCGGCTCCGCAAAGACAAAAAACATCCCAATACATCGCAATACAGCCCGATACGTCACAATACGTCCCGCGATGCGATCAGGTTTGACACCCCTGTGTTATATGCTTAGGTTTATCCTTTCTTAAGAAATTGCAAGTTTATTAAATAACTCCTTCCTGCTTTTGTAATAATAGCTTTCTGCAAAGTTTGGAAAGATGAAACTGGAGGATAACAAGACATGTACCTCCTAACCAGGACACCTCTGCAGGGCATCTGGGGAAAGAGAGGCAAAGTATTAAAGTGGTGGCTATTAAATCTAACTATGGATGCAACCACCTTTATATACACAAACACAGAGAGACACACAGAGAGAGACAAAGACATGAGACAGAAAAAGGGAGAAAGGGAGGGAGAGAGGGAGGGAGGGAGGGAGGCAGGCAGGCAGGCAGGCAGGGAGGGAAGCAGAAATCACAAAAAAGATCGATATCCTTTGAAGATCATTAGACCCTTCTGCTGGGTAAAAGAAAGCTATTGAGAATGAAGATCATAATAATGTTATGTCTATTCCATATATAAAATACCATAGTTGTGTCTTTTCCATATTCTGTACAAGTGCATGATAAAAATTCCTTGGCAATATTTCTTTTCTTAATTTTTCTAAAATGTCTTATAATTTGTACCCATCTCTGAAAATCTTGAGTAAGGTCAATGGATTTCTACAAAGATGATTTTTATTGGAAAAGCATGATTCTCTTTGTCTTTTACTGTTTAATTTGTAACTAGAAGTTAGAATGTAACATTAGGTAAAATAGTAAGATCTAGAGATTGAAATATATTGGCAACGTCTGCAAAGAAATAATTTTCACAAATGGTACGTAAGTACTGTTCCTGAACCTAAATTCTTTATAGCAACATGTATAAATTTCAGTAATTGCTTTGGAGTCTCTTCTAGGTGTAATATTGATTGGTCTAAATCAGAGCTGATGCCTTTGGGGATTATAAAATTTTTGCAGATATCTGGAGCAATCTCTATTTTGGACTGAAGATACTAGATCTTAGTCAAACTGGATGCTTACATCAAACATTGCTATCATTATTTGCAGAATATTTGGCTACACATAAATTGATTATTTTGTGTTAAAATCAATGTTTTAGAAACAAATGTTTTCTCATTGGTATTTTAGACAATATGTGGCATCTATATTTTTAAGATTCCATGGTGGTGGTGGTGGGGGAATTGTTTCAGAAGCATATAAGGAAAATTCTCCCTCTCTGTTTTCACTTAAGAAAAACAAAGAGCCAGTTATTGTTGTGTAGGAAGTTAATACCCACCCCCTCCTGGAAGGGTGAAATACCCTGGGAAATATTAAAAGGCAGAATATTATATACAGTAGAATATACCTTGAAACATGCTTCTAAGCAGACAAAAGACTCATGTGCCACCTCACCCATTCCTCCCACCCTTGCCAATGGGCCATCAAGGAATGGCCTAGCCCAGCTCATTCCCCCCCCCCCAGCCTGAAACAGTATTTTTACATAACAAGCACCTACAGGAAAGGAATCACAAAGCCTTTTCATTCACCACATGGGACCTGGTAAGATTCCATCAACCACGCACCTGGGATTCAGGACAGCCCACAAGAGATGCCCCAGAATGCCCTGTGAATCTGACAGCCAATGGAATACATTTCTATATAGGAACAGGAAACAGTTAGGGAGGGGCTCAAGAGAGAGTATAAAAGCAAGGGACTCAGCATCTCTTTTTCCTCTTTTCTGGACCCAACACCTGGAAACATGTGATCCACCTTTTCTGTTCAGGAGCTCATGCCATGTGCTCCTGTTCCTTTGTTCTCCATTAAAACCTTCCTTCCAAGCAACTTCCATGAATCCAGTGTTCTTTTTCCCCACTTGGAACTGAACCCAGAAGAATATTACTTCCAACAGTTGATTTGCCAGATTTAAGTTTATTTATTAAGTTTATTTGCCAGACTATGTTTATTTAAGGCAAATATTCTGTGTTGAACCAATAATTGGAAAATGTTGGGATATTCACAATTAGGATAATCAAAACCTCTTAAAAACTGTATGATGTAAGAGGCCAAGTATTGTGGAAAATGTGGAATTTCTCCTCATTCTATACTAGCCTTATTAGTTGTCTAGCTCCCCAACATAGTTTTGCATAAAGTCTGTCTGAGAATGAATCGATTGGACATAGAAGAGAAACATTATGTTTGTGGATCTTAATTCATTCATCCTTCAACTTTCCTCATCGGAGAGGGTAGTCCTATTAGCATAATTATGCACCGAACACCAACAAAATGTGAACCTTTTCCTGTTTGTCTAAGACTCTGACAAAATTCTTTACAAACTTCCTGTTCTCAGGTTAGCTAAGCACTCAGTAATGCCATTAAACATTCTAGTATATCTAAGGCTTTCTAGATGGAATATAAAGCTTTAATATACACCTTGATGCGTATAAATCAAATTGGCTGTCAGCTGCACTGTTACAACTCATTTTCTATTCTGCTTATGTATCCATATTAATGTTACAAAGGCTTAATACGGGACAATGTGGAATGTGTAGACCTGAACATTCTGAATATTCCTGCATGTTGAGGGTCCTCATTGGATCATCACACACTAAGATGTTTTGATAGTCCAAAGCCTTCATGCAATTGCAAAGGCATTTGTTTATTATCATAGTATTACAGACTTGACATAACAGCTTTTCTCACATGAGAAAGTTGACCAGGCAGAAGCACTCAAGAATCATATATTGTCTCATACCAATCCTCCATTCCCATTTAACAGCCTTGATCAGGAGCCTTCTCCATCTATCTCTTGAGAATAATATTGTCTGAAGATAATATCTTAGAAGACAGAGAATAATTGACTATGGGGCCATCTAATTAAGGACAGTTGTGATTGGATAGAATTGGATTTTCTAGTATTTGCAAGCAATGGGGACTCAGTAAAGTCATCAGAACTATATTAGATCATGAAGTTCTCCAAGAATTCATGTTTTAGAACTCCAAACCATTCCTTAGAATTTGATGTATTTTGACTTCAGCTATTTCTCTGCCTTCTCCTTTGAAAACTGCTTGCTTTCTGCTTAGGCAATCTGCTTATGTGTATGAATTTATCACATGGAAATCAATCGGACAGATTTACTGCAGCCTAAACCCAAATAAATAATGCCAGGGTATATAGTACGCAAAGTCACTTTTGAATCATACGCTACTTTCGGTGGCTTACATGGACAGATCCTTCTTGTCTGGCACACCATACACATACTCTCTCTCCCTCTCTCTTACACACATGCATACATGCACATAAGCACTTACATACATGCTTACCATTTCATTCCACTACCTGGTTCTAATTAAGTCTATTTTATCTTATCCACTTTTCACTTCATTTTTAAACGTTCAGTGTGGTTATGTGTATTGTAGATAAGCATGTGTATTGCATGCTTATATGTAAACATGTGATTTTAAAATTCTAAGCTGGAATGAAAACTAAAATGTATGATACCAATACTTTGGAGGAGGAAATTGTAAATATAGTCTTTAGTGAAATAATTGAGAGGCTCCAGGTATAAATTTTGAACTGTAGTCAATCTAATTGGTTGTGGGATGGGAATATTTTCCCCCCAGTTTATATCTTGACTACTGAATTGAGAGAAAGAAAATATTATATTTTCTAAACAATATAAAATAACACATTACCTGCATTGAGTCCATTTGGCAGCATATACAGTATGTTAGTTGTGATATGAAATATTATGCACCAACATTGTCTCTTTCACTATTACAATTTATATAATAAGGAACAAAAACAACTACTTTATATTTTAGACTGAGGCTTCTTGAGAATAAAAACATGTCACTGGAGTGTTTTTTTAGCAAGTTCATTTACTGACACACATTAGACATCATTAGTGTGTTTCATCCATAAGTTATTCTTAATTACCTGAAGAATATTCCATTTACTTTTTCAATTTATGGCTTTATAAAAAATGAACTTGTAGAAGAAATGCTTTCCTAATTTGCATGGGCTAATTAGGAGAATATTAATTACTTATTTTACAATCAGTAATTTGATTTTTGTGTATGTGTGAAAGTAAACTAAGACAAGACACTATTTCTTATTAGCTAAAATTAAATTCTGAGGCAGCAAAGTAGGTTTTAACATTTATCCGAAATCTACCAAGGGAATATTTCACTATCTAAAGAATTGCTTTATATACTGTGGTGACCTCTCTAGTAGACCAACATATGCTCATTCCCCCCCCCCGCTCTATTTCCTTCTTTCAAATGCAAGACAAATGCAAGACATTTCTCCTGCTAAGGAGAAATATTGGGTGTCCCTTCCCAGAATCGGAACACACAGAAACCCGAAAATTATAGGTGAACCCTTTCTAAACTATTCTCTAATTGGTTAGGAATAGTGTTTGAAAAACTCAAGTAATTTCCCCCATTATTATAATGAATAGCATAAACTGTAATTTTTCACAGTAATTAACTTGTGTCAGCACCATTATTTTTCATTAATTATAAAGGGGAAAAAAGAAGAAAAGAGCATCCACAGAAACAGATGTGTGAAATTGTCTCTGAGGTTCTGTCCTACGCTTCCTCCTTTCACAAATTGCCCTGAACAGGGGACTACAGTACACTGGAGTACAGATGGCATTGGCTTACCAGGGCAATAAAGGAAAGAGAACAGTTAATAAGCCTGCTGTGAGCATAGGCTATTGTTTCAATAGGAACAGATCTTTCTAACACCAGTAATAAATGGCAAATGCCAAGTAAAACATCTAAAAGAGGCAACTGTTAAAAACTAGGGGAAAAGTCACTGTGACACTCTTCTTAACATCTGGGTTACTAACATCAACTGTAGTGTCACGTAGTGAATATTGTCAGTTGTATGTCTATGCAGGGTGATGCATCCCTATCTAATCTTATGGTACATTCCAATACAGGCAGAACACGTGATATGAGTTTTACACATGTGTGCATTCCTAAACCACCATTCTTCTTCTTCTGCCTTAGCTGTTGACCTGAACGGTCGTGTTACTCAGCAAAATGTAGTTTATTCAGGATTTATTGTTTTTGTACTGAAATAAATATTTTCTATTAGACTTTTAATCTTGGTTTTATTTCTAACTGTCTGAATTCCAAGAAAAGATCTAAATCACCTCTATGAGATCTTATTCTCATTCCAACATGCAGTGATTCATTTAACTGGCAAGAAAGGTTGTAAAATGGGGCAAAATTCACTTAACAATGTTGGGCTCCATTGTGATCATAACTCGAGGACTACCTCTGCTGTATCCCTTTCCAAAAAGTGAATCAAACAGAACTTTGTTGTTTTTATTTTATTTTTATATTTGTATAGCTGTCCATTTGACATGAAAGTGACTCTGGGTGGTGTACTATAAACAATAAATACATAAAAAACAGTCACAACTTAAAAATAATTATAAACAGGCACACAAAACAGGAGAGAATGATATTAACCATAGCAAGGGAACCTTCACAAAACATCTCTGGTCCCCTGGGACCCCCAGCCTTAGCAAGGTCTTGAGGGACTTGAGAAATGCTGAGAGGAATGGAAATAATCTCATTTCTGGGAGAAGATTCCACAAGGCCTCCCTCCCAAGACCAGCGAAAAGTAATTCCTTAGGAGAAGGGACTTGCATCAGATGTAAAACCTGATGAAGTGGGGAGAGGTAGTCATTCACATAAACCTCTCCCATACACGAAGGGCTTTAAAGGTCAAAAGCAACCACTTGAATTGGACCCAGAAGCAAAATTGGCAACTAATGCAGCTTGAGGAGCAAGGCAGAGGTGGGTTTAGCAGGTTCTGAGTAGTTCGGAGAACTGATAGTGGAAATTCTGAGTAGTAAATACCACCTCTGACTGGCCTCACCCCAATCTATTCTCTGCCTCCTGAGTCCCAGCTGATTGGGAGGAAATGGGGATTTTGCAGTAACCTTCTCCTGGAGTGGGGAGGAAATGGAGATTTGCAGTATCCTTCCCCTGGAGTAAGGTGGGAATGGAGATTTTATAGTATCCTTCCCCTGCTACACCCAACAAGCCACGCCCACCAAACCATGCCACGCCCACCAAGCCACACTCATAGAACCAGTAGTAAAAAAATTGAATCCCACCACTGGAGCAGGGGTGTAATGTGTACCAGTCTAGGACTGCATACATCTGCCCATGTTGTGCATTTTGCACCAGCTAAAGCTTCTGGAAACTCTTCAAAGGCACCTCCACATAGAATGCATTACAGAAATCCAAATGGGAGCATGACTAGAGCATGAGTGATGGCAAACAGAGCTCCCTGATCTAGGAACAGGCACAACTGGTGCAAAACACAAAGCCATGCAAAGGTCCTCCTAAACTAAGGTGACCAGACGTCCCGCTTTTGGCGGGACAGACACGCTTTTCAAGCGTGTGTCCCGCGTCCCGCATTCTTTTCAAAAAGTCCCGCTTTTTTGAAAAGAATGCCAAAACAGCGGGACGTCTGGTCACCTTACCGTTTACCCCAAGGCTTAACTGTTTGAAGAGACACATGCCTGCATGCATGTCCAGGGCATTCTCAGCTTACAGCAACTCTAGGGTTAATGGCCTAAATCCAGCAAAGGGGAAGCACAAAAGAGAGGTACCGGAAGCAAGTCGGGCAGAATTTCAGCGAGGCGGCTGCCTGCTGGGGAGAGGGGGAAGGGGGGCTGCTCCTCCTCTCCTTCCCCCGCACCATCCCTAGCCCCGCCCTCGGAGGCGCCACTGCTGTTGGGATGCGGGTGGAGGGGTGAGGGACGAGGAGCCGCCGCCGCTGCCATCGCCGGTTTCAGCTCCGGCGGTGGCGCAAACAGCCCTTCCTTGTCCCCCTCCCCTTCCTTCCCCCCATCGTCTCGCTGCCACCGTTGCCCTTGGATTGCAGTTGCAGTTGGATGGCTGGAGCTCGCGACAGGTAAGCTGCCAGCTGCCTCCTTTCCCCGTCTCCTGCCTCCTGTTCGTTGCTTGCCAGCCCGGCCCCAGGGCAGCTCCCAAAGGGGAGGCGGGAGGCGAAGAAAGGCCTCTCGAAGGGCTGCCGGCTCCCAAAGGGGAGGCGGGAGGTGAGGAAAGGCCTCCCGCCTCCCCCCCCACCTGGACGCCGGCATTTGCTGTGTTTTGCCCTCTGCGCATGCACAGCATTCTGCGCATGCGCAGAGGGCAAAACAAATGGCGGCACCCAGGCGGCCCCCCCGTCCCGCTTAAAAAAAATCTGGTCACTTTATCCTAACCACATCTGCTGTCTAGTTCGTAGGACTTACTGCTGCATAGGGGGAAATATGGTCATGTTGACTTTCCAGGCGCCTAGGACATCTACTTTGAGGGCCAATAAGGATTCTGACTTTAGGGAGTGTTGTGGTCCGCCAGTGGCCAGCGGAGCTGGTGGCAGACTCAGACAGTGAGAAGGTTGGGGAGGAACATGGGCCAGTCCTGGAGTCTGGGGAAGGCTGTGATGAGTGCTCTGCATTGGAGGCAGAGATGGGGCCAGGGCTGCCCGACAGTTATCAGCTGCCTTTGGAGTCGGAGATCAGTGGGACAGAAGAACAGCTGGAGCCTGTTCCCGATGTGTGCATGCGCAGAGCTGTCAGGAGAAGGGAACAGTTAAGGAACAAGGGGAGACTCGGGAGTAAAGGCACAGGTGGCTGGTGAATGGCCCCTCCCATAGGGAATAAAGAGGAGTGGAGTTTGCAGGAGACAATTAGTTCACTTAATTTGTTCGTGACTCTCAGAGACTCCTTGCCAAATACTTTCTTGTACAGCATGGCATTTTGAAGATATCGGCCTGGCAGCTCTCCAAGCCAGATAAGGTCTGTGTTTGTAAATTCACCCTGGAAAGACTGTTTGCCAGGACTTTGCTGGATGTGAATGAGGGGAATTCATAGTAACTTAATAAACAGTGGTTATGTCAGGACAAGGAGTCTGCTTCATGGTTTGGGGAAGCCCAGGTCAGAACAGGGAGGGAATTTTGGTTGGAGTTCCCTGCCAGAGGGATATTTGGAGCAATAGTTTGGTGTTGGAGCTCACCACAATCACAAATAGGATAACCATTACCATCTGCTTTGTCTGAAAGTATGTCTTCTTATTGAATTACAACTGTGATGGTATACAATGAAAATATGGTAATCCAAGAAGAAGAAAAAAGATGCATCCTTGGATGTTTGATACCCGGAGATATTAGAAACCTAATAAACAAAACTCATTCTTCTGAATTCCAGATGCTTCTTTTTTTACTCCATTTTAATTCTGTCCTATTTCTATCATTCTACTAGAGGAGAATTAGCACACTCTCCCTATTTTTATGTTGCCTTTGCAAATGAGCAGTGCATCTAATACTATGTGGGCATGGTCACACAGCATGAAATCTGTTAGATATACGAGATATATGAAAATATTATTTAACTCGTTGGTTTATTATATTGCTAAAGAACCATAATGGCTGAAGAACATGGATTTGCAGTTTTTATTCTTGAATGAGCAACAACAACAAAAATGATTTAACAAACTTTTGCATGGGTGTACAAATTCAGATTCATGTAGTCATTCACATGCATATATTCCTGCGTTTGGCTCATTAACTTGAAATGGCCACTTTGTTTCAGCTCTGTTGCTTTCTAATTTAGGGACACTGAATGAGAATAGGGTAATTAAAGAGAATTCTATAATTACAAGCTACTCTAAATGCAACCCAGGGTGCAGAAAGTTTGAAAAAAAAAGTAATCATACAAAGTAACATAATGAGGTGGCTATTCTTGGGATCTTGTTGGATGAAGATGCATGAAAAAGCAGCTAGACAGAACTAGGCAAAATTGTTGTTGTTATAATCTGCATCCAGAGACTGAAATATTTCTTGTCATCCGTATTCCAGCAAAAGTACATATTCTAGATTACTTTCAGATTATATTGTCTGTATCTGAAAAATAAAATTACCGATAGGCTGAAAGCATCTCCAATTCACTTCAATTTATTGTCTGCATAAAAGAAATAACCTTTGAGGTCTCATGTCTGCTCTTGGCTTTTATGGTCATGCAGTTGATCCATTGAGAGACATCCAGTTTTTTTATTACTTTCCCTGGAAAGAATTCATTTACCCTACATGGGGATTTAAATGTGGGGGACAGGTACAGAATTTCATGTAAATGGTTGCCTATGCTTTTAGCAAAAGAAACAGCAGAGGGGAAAGGACTTTTCAACAAAGGTTATTCTTCAAATGGTTGGACTGTTGTCCAAAGGTGTAAACAGGTTATGATGGAGAAAAAAAAGATGAGAGCCTTAGTCAGGACAGATGGGCATCTTGGTTATTTTTCCCCCTTTAAATTATTCTGAGCAATCTTAGGATTCTTACTATGAATTAAGTGGGATGGGTGTGTCATTTGTGAAATGCATCAAGTATGAAATTGATGCAATATTAATTATACTTATAGTAGGCAACAGCATCAAAAATAAAGATGGCCAAATTGACTGCTTTGATCAAAGACAAAAATACAAATACTTTTATTTCTACTTGGAAACAGCTTCTGGACTTTGTGCTTGAGGTGGGAAAAAAAATAAAACTTTGATTTTGGATGTTACCGATTAGATAGATTTGTTGTTATAGAAATGGCTAGTTCAAACTATTATGTAAAAGTAAAAAGTTGAGGTTTGGTGTTAATGCCTTATTCTACTGCACCAAAGGGAGTCAGAAGCCAATACCTTCTTTTCCCCCTTCTTTTCCTCACTTTTCCTTTCCCTTCTCCCTTCTCTATTCTTCCTACTATTTGCTTTTGTATTTTTTTGTATGTTATAAATTAATAAAACTGTTAAAAGTTAAAAAAAACAGAGCTTCTAGAGTTCAGTTCAAATATGAGAAAGTATATGTAACGCAAGATCAACCTCTAGCCAATCTTGGCTCATCTGGAAAGCAGAACTGGAAGGTAATTGGATAAGGACCACCCAGGAAATCCAGAGCTGCAGGCTAGCATGGGAAATAAAAAGAAAATTTCCAAAAAAGTAAATAAATAACCTTGCATATCATGCCAGCAAAAATGTATATGTGTATCCATATAGGTCATCAGGAGTCAAGCTAATTGAAAATATATAAAATAAATCCTTTTGAAAAACATCAACAACATTTATGTAACTTTCACCCTAAAAAACTAAACCTGAAAAAAGCTTCCTGAAACTCTTTAGCAGGTGGCACTTATTTATAACAAAAATAACCTTGATATAGATCATTTTCTCGTGTTATGGCTTCGCTTCCCAAAATAGAATTCTTCCAGTCCCGGCATGTTCTGCAGCTGGAATTTGGCTTCTTCCTAATGTGTGATAGTGAACATGAAAGTTGCAGTGGCAGTTATCAAACTTTCCAGTTAACAGACTTGCCGCCTTTGAAGAACAATGTGGTTCTGTGATAACAAAGTTCAAGCCTGGAACGGCTGATCTGTGATGGATACTTCAGATGAGAAGGGTATCGCATAACAATTGCAGTTCCCGTGCTTGAGGAAGTTGGGTTTCATCAATAGATCTTTGACTGTTGGCATAGGTTTCCTCCCCCCCTTGATCTGCAAGCTCTGTAGCACAGGTAAAACTGTTTCCAAAGAATTCTGCTTCTTTTGTTATGTCCTGTCTGTTAGCATTAAGAGATGGCCTTGAGAAGGAACAATTGCTACTCAACTACCTGTAGCTGCTTATCTTTTCAAATCCCATGTAATTATTCTGTATTATACCCTCTGTCATCTCTGCTTACTGCCCATCAAAGCAATAAGCTCACTGAAGCTGTCAGGAGAAAGGAGTTTTTCATTTGTGTGCAAATAAACAACAACAAAAAATCCAAACCAACCTTCAAAAATCTTTATGTTGATGTCAAGTGATGGAAAAGTAACAACTGTCACTGGTATGGACATGTTCATCACCTGAGTGTGTAAAAAAAGCAAATTAGTCCAAATTAAGATTATTGAATTCACACATTTTTAATAGGGGTCCAGCCCCTGAAAATTAAGGGTAATTTTAACATGCCATTACTGTAATTTACGTGTTGCTACAAATATGGGCATAATTACTAAGTCCATTTATTTTTCTTCTGAATGTGTAGCAGGATGCATGCATGCATACATACATAATTACATACATATATACATACTTATATACATACCTATCCATCCTCTTTTTATTTTTATAAGTAACTCAAAATTCTGAACATACATAATGCTACTTCCTCCTCCTAGTTTCCCCACAACAATCCTGGGAGGTGGGTTGGGCTGACAGAGACTGACTGACTCCGTGTCACTCAACTATCTTTCATCCTAAAGTGGGACTAGAATCCACAGTCTCCAGGTTTCTAGCATCGTGCCTTAAGCGCTACAGCCAACTCTCAATTTCAGAATAACCAAAGCTCAAAAGTAAAGAAGGAGGAAGAATGAGTAAATCATGGATGGTTATTCAATGTAGGTGTTCTGGTGAATCTATATACCTGGTTCATCCAAACCTCACAATGTCAACAGCATACTAACTCTTGTGCTTACCTCCAATTTGATTTCATGGGGAATGTCAAAAAACCAGGTACAACTAAGTTAGACCACAAACCCAGATCCATCAACAGGAAGGAAGGAAGGAAGGAAGGAAGGAAGGAAGGAAGGAAGGAAGGAAGGAAGGAAGGAAGGAAGGAAGGAAGGAAGGAAGGAAGGAAGGAGTGAAACTGTTGGGGTGAGAATAAAATCTCACAGAGGCGATTTAGATCTTTACTTGGAATTCAAACCGAGATTAAATGTCTAATAGAAAATATTTATTTCAGTACAAAAACAATAAATCCTGAGTAAACTACATTTTGCTGAGTAACACGACCATTCAGGTCAAGAGCCAAGTCAGAAGAAGAATAATGGTGGTTTGGGAATGCACACATGCGCAAAGAACATCATATCACGTGTTCTGCTTATATTGGAATGTACCATAATATTAAATAGGGGTGCATCACCCTGCATAGACATACAACTGACAATATTCACTACGTGACAGAAACCTTTATACATTGACCATTCAAGTTTGTATTAACTATATCAATCAGAGGCTGCTTTTGGAGATACAGTATGTAGCCAATAAAGTACTCATATATAATAAGTGGCCAAAGGTTCTTCTAACCATGTGCTAACCATGTGCCAAAAGGCCAGCAACTCTTAAAGGTGGGAAAGTAATTTAAAATGAGGCATGGCTAACATCTCAGTTTTTGGCTGCTGCCCCAATTTCATTCAGATCATTTTCATTTAATTACATTTAGATGGGCTGGCTGGACTTGAAGTGAGTGGTTAATGGTGACAAGAATGAGAAAGCAGCTTTGTTCATCACCAGTCAACCTAATTAAAAATGAACAACAGCGGTGGGTTAAATCAGCATGGAAGGGTATCAGGAATATTGCAGGCAAAGTGGACGTTTCTTTCTCCTATCAAGCCTACGTTGCCACTAGTCAGCAACAATAGTAAATTTGCCCTATTTCTTTAACAGAATTGGTGTCAATCATTTGTCAAAGCTACTAGTCTTCTCTTGATTACATGGCTACTGGTCAGCAAAATGGTGAAGAGCTAGGAAAAATACATATTTTACAAGGCCCTATATAGGGTCTTTTTTTTAAATCCAAAAAGGATAGTAATAGCAGATTTGGGGATCTAAAGATTTATGCAAGGAATGACGGCAGAGAAAGATGTCAAAGAGACTTCAAAAATGTGCTAAAGAAAACTCGGCATGACCAGTGACCACAGATGGATGCCTGATGGGGTGAAAAGGAATGGAGCATTCTGGCACAAGGCACAGCTAATGACCTGAATTGCAGATCAGAAACATCCCATATCAAGTATTCTGTTGCAAATTTTATTTGATTTTGTGAAGGGTGAAGGTTCCAAGACCTTCTGTAGTCAAGTAACTTTCAGTAACTTTCAGATAGTGAAGTAAAGATTGTTTTTCTAATTGTGAAGTGGATAAAGTTGGATCCGTTTAATCTACATTTTTGGATGACAATTTTGGTCATATGACTTGGCCTTGAAGCCACAAGTCAGTATGATAAAGAAGCACAAAATGCATTAAATATTGTGATTTTAATACAAATGCCACTAAAATGTAGCCTTTGAATTATTGAAGTCAGAAATTAGAGCGTTAGTCACAGTTGGTGAAAATAAGATGTGTAGCAAGTGTCAAAATCCATGACAAAAGTCAGAAACCTGGAAAGAACTGAATATAAATGTACTTGTAAATGTAATTATTTCAAAATGTTTGCTTTTTCTGACAGATCACTTGCAGGGAAGCAATGGAGTGGAATGTTGTACCCTGGTTTTTATCTATATATAAAAATATGCTAGATAAAAATCTCTGTCAATCTGACAGGGAAAAACATGTGTACCAATAAAGAGATGTGGGGGGAGAGCTCATCAAAGCTTCAAAGCAAGGTGCAATGGATTTCTGCCCTAGGCTATTGTACTCCATGATGTTGCTGAAGCACATAAAGAACTCTGTGTGTACATCAAAAATGCTATCTAGTTGCTTTCTACTCTGCAAAAGTGTCTCCCATTAGGTTTTCTTTTTTTTAAAAAAATCATATTGCTAATAGAGTGCAATGCATACAGGTAGTCTTTCTTAGAGACCACAATTGGGACTGACAACACTGTTGCTAAGTATCACTAAGAGTAAAATCACATGATCTGATGGGCTTATGACCTCACTTTGATCCTTAATAGCCCTTTTGGTCATTAAGGGAAACATCAAATGAGTACGAATTAAGAATTATTTCTACCTTCTCTATTGACTTTGCTTGTCACAAGCTGTTTGTGAAGCATACAAATCAGAGGTGGGTTCCTCCCGGTTCGGGCCGGTTTGCCTGAACTGGTAACAAGCCACTGGTGATGTCGCGATGATGTCACGGAACCGGTTCTGTTGGTGTTGGTCTGTGGATGCCGCCATCTATTTTTTTGAAATTTTTTTGAAATTTTTTTTGAATTTTTTTCTAGGTTTTTTTCCCCTGAGTTTCTGTCATTTCTGTCATGTGCATGCGTCGCCATCTTGCTTTTGGCTTTTGGGAATTTTTTTCTTTTTCGGCACTGTGCATGCGCGCGCCCACAAGGTGCGGCCACGCGGCATGGGAGGAAGTGAACCGGCAGTGAGGTAAGTTAGAACCCACCCCTGATACAAATGACATTATAGCAGGATACTGCAACAGTTATCCTGCTATAATGTCATTTGTATCAGGGGTGTATTCACAGTTGTAAATGTGAGGATCAGTCACAAAGCTATTGTTTCAGTAATATCATAATTTTAAACATCACTAAGTGAGATAGCTGGTGAGGGCTACCTATACAAGTTAAGTATTGCAATGTCAGCCTTCCTGGCCTACAAGACAGGAAATAAACAGGGGAGCTATTTCTGCTATATTGTAGGGCTTCATTAACAAAATTTTGCAAGGCTTAACATACAATCTCCTTCCATTTCATTTCCAATGTGAGAAGGAGTGTGTTTGTGTGTGTGGGATCCCTTCTGGGCTGTACTATCTCTTCTTTGATCTTTCCCTAGGCAGCATCCCTTTGCTCAATTCTCAATATCTTGCTCACATACCACTACATTCAATAATACTTGTAGATGTGCAACTACCTATTCAGTAAGAGGCCTGTTTGCTTCCCAGCCTTCACAACACATCATCAGCTAATTATGAACCAGATATCTCTTCAGCATCAATTATGTGGGTATCTTAATACTATAGATAAGTAAACAAATGTAAGAATCCCAGTAATTCAGATCTGAAACTCTAATCAATAATCAAGCAGTAGAATTTATTAAACCATATTTAGTATACTGAGAGTATATGGGACAAATAGTAAGCAGTTGGCAATTTATGGAGGATTTAGCCCAAAGAACATTTGAAGCTCATATAAAAGGCAATCAAATAAGAAGCCATGAATAAACTAGGAGAATGAAACACATTGTTCAGTTGGGGGGGGGAGGCAATGACTTCAGAGAACAGCACATTCAGTTCAGTGAGAAAAAGGAGAAGCAAAAAAAATTATAATGTAGTACAAAGAGAAGATTATTGAATGTAGGATGTCAGGGTTCCAAGTAATACACCAATAGCAAACAGAACTCCAAGGCAAGCAGGTTCCTCAAAGAACAAATTTATTGGATATGTCATATTGGCACAGATGGTAGAAACCGACTCTAAAGGTTCCCGCAGTTTTCACCTAATTAAAGCAAAAGTTTTCTCCCTTTCCCAAACAAACAGTCACATGGTCCAATCAAGGTGCTGTCAGGTTGCTTGGAAACTTCACTCCTCCTCTCTTCAGCCACATGTGGGAATGTCCTTGGTTCTCAGGGGAAACTATTTTGTTTTGGCTACAAAAACACAATTATCTCTATTCTCCCCTCCCTGTCCCTCATCACCATGGTGGCAACACTGAAGCCTCCAAGATGCCAGTCAGGCCAGCTTCAAGTTGACATAGGACTTGGCTTTGGTCATATTAACAACAGGTAGTTTTATGTTAAATGTAAATTATATAATTTTGTCTGGACCTGCCCACTAACTTTGCCAACTTAAGGGCTCAGCCAGCTGGGTGACTTTCAGACATTCAGACTCAGCCTAACCTATCTTACAGGGTTGCTGCTGATGGGAATATAAGAGGAGCGAGATATGTTTGATATGTTCACCATCTTATTTGTAAAAAATATAATAAAGGTTGGGATACAAATAAATAAAATAAATGATAAATGATAAGTAAGACCCAGGAAAAGGGCTACAAAAAGTTGCACCATCAAACTGTTGGAGGAATCTTTTTATTATTCTTTCACTCATGACAGAGTTATCTCCTACCACTTGCTTGTGTGCAAGAATTGTATAATTGAGTTTCAAATGCTATATTCATTTTTGGCATATCCAAATCTGACTGAAAAGTAAGAATCACTGACTGTAGGCACATAGTGAGCAAGTTGAATCAGTGATCTGACTTAGTAAAATCACATTCATATACACCTGGAAATTGGAATCACTAGTTATTCTAGAATTGAAGGGTCAGTGCTCTCTGAGCTTGGTTGTTTTCTTGCTGTTTGATGATCCAAACTAGACAACATCACCAGTGATAGACTGGCATTGTTGATGTTACCTAACATGGCCTCTTTATGACCTGTGGACTTCAACTCCCAGAATTCCTGAACTAGAATGTAGTCTTGGACAGAGAGGACTGCTGGTCTGAAAGAAGGGTCAAAGAAGCCATCAATGTCAAAACTGAACAGCCCTTTCTCAACAGAGGGGGAGGGATATGACATCATCTATCTGTGTCTACAACACAGTAGACTTTCAACAGTTCAAAGAAGGCGCCAAACCCATTTGCACCACTCAGGTGCCCTTGATGACACAGATAAAACTTCAAGTGGCTTTCACGACTCACTAAAGAATGCAAATGACCAGCTGTCTGCAAGGAGTATAAATATTTCCATTCCCTATCATCCAGTCAGAGCTGAAGAAACTTCTTGGATGAGGAGTGAAATGTCTTCAAAGAAAAACAAGAAAGTCCAGTGGCCTCTTGAAAAACAGCACCTTTGGGACAACCATGACCTGGATGACTGAGAATCTCCATAGACATAATGTAGAGCTACATTATTAATCCCTTCTTTCCAAAATATTGACTCTGATAAGGCATATTTTCTCAATACTACCTCTGATTAAAAAGAAGTGGACAATTTTAAAGAGTTGTTGATCATAGGCAAAAGCCCGTATTTCCCCTGATGTTTGCACATAAATGAATTCTTAAGAATGTTGAAGGGTACAGGTACTTAATAAGCACTAGGAATGAAATCACAGTGAATGAAATAACTCAGAGTTATATTACTTTAGCACAGGAAATCATTTGTACTTGTATTATTGATGTGTATTATGACAATTTATGTATAAAGGCCAGAATATAAAATAGAAAATTGGAAGTCTGAACAAGTATTGCAGAAGAATGTTAAAGAAAAGAATACTAGAATAAAATAAAATTGATTGCTGTACACATAGATCTTATTGCTTCAAGGTTTTCCCTCAGTAACCGGATATATTACAGGGGGAAAAAAAGATTACAAGGAAAACTGCTTCATTATACTCAATCATCTCTACACTTGCAAATCACTAGGTTCCCAAATTACAAAGAATTCTACAGCACAGTTCTAGTTCCATCATATTTATTAGAATAATCTATTATAAATACTCTGACCTGTTTTACTCTGGACCCTCAAATAAAGTTAGCTTCCCATTATATTTATTTATTTATTTATAAATATTATATTATATTGTTATGTTATGTTATGTTATGATATGATATGATATGATATGATATGATATGATATGATATGATATGATATGATATGATATTATATTGTATTATATTATATTATATTATATTATTATATTATATTTATTTATTACATTTTTATTCTGGCAATCTTCCCTACAAGGTGACTTACAATTTATAAAACAAATTTAAAAAATAATTAAAATATTAAAGCATGAAAACTGCATAGCTTAAAATGTAATTAAAAACAGCACTAAAACTGAAATAAAAAGAGCTAAGAGATGGACAAGATGGAGGTGAGGTGTTTGTTTTTTAACACCACCAGCCACTTCCAGTAGCGAGTGCCCCTCTTGGGACCCCAGGCCTTTACACAAAGCCAAATACCCTTCCCGAAGGACAAAAGGGAGAAAGGGAAGTTCAACTGACATTCAAATCAGTTTAAAAACAAAAAATATTTACAACCCAATGGATGCAGTAAAAGCTGTCCAAAGCAGGAAGAGATGAATCTAAGTTTAAGCTAGTCTCGATTGTCAGCAGTGGGAGATTTAGGTAAGCAGTGATTAAGGAAGCAATAAAGAAGGTTTTGCTTAGTCCTTCTAAAAAACAGGGTTCTAGTTAAGCAGTCCTTTGGTAAGTAAAGCAGAGGAAAATTGAATAAATGGAGGAAATAGAAGTCAGTTTGACGAAAAGGCAGTTAGCTCAGAATCCTACAGAACACCACAAAATTGGGTGTGGCAAGGCAGAGGAGAGAATGGAAGAATGGAAAGGCATTGTGAAACAGAACCAACAGTGACCTCCAAGTCTATTGGCAAAGGGGCCGTCCACACATCCTATTTACCATAGTTTGAGGCCAGTCAATTAAACATATTTTGTAATAAAGCATAGGCTTGTCTCAATCCTTCCCCAGTCCACTTCAAAGATAAACTTCTGTATTTTCTTGCTTGACATCAAAAGTATCTTTAAACAAACCATCTTTGGAATGAGTGCTATTGTGTGATCTGCCTTCTCTGCTTAATTTACTTGTAGGCAAACACCATTGTTCACATTGGCTACTGTACACATAACAGGAAAATCCCTTCTATCTAATCAATTGTTCTAGCCCATTGTCACTTTCTCATTTCATTTTGGACAGTTAAATGGATGAAACGCTTGATTATTATTTTTTTGCAAGGAGTCCTTGCGTATTTTACTCTGCTAGTTGTTGTCATCTGTAAGGATCAGTGCTCATCTCCATTTCAGGGCTATTGAGCTAGTGTTGTCTGAAAACATTTCTGCAATCATGTGGACAGTATGACGTCACAGACTGTTGTTTTCTCGTGGAAGTGGTATGTATTTATCTACTCGCATTTGCTTACTTTCGAACTGCTAGGTTGGCAGAAGCTGGGGCAAGGATCACCCCATCACAGGTTGCTCAAGTCTCAAACCTGGGCTGCTAGCTTTCCAGCTAACAGGACCAGTGTCTTAACCACCGTGCTGCCCTTGGTCCAACCAATGAACTAGTAAAAAAAGCCAATGATTAAAAAAAACCACCCTTCCTGGGGACTAGATGGAGAAATGGCATATTTGCCAAAAGAGGGGAGTAAGTTGGTCTGTTTAAAAATGTACTGTGTTATACAAATATATAGCACTTTTAAGGAAACAGCTCAGTCTACTACATGAGATAGAAGACCGACTGCAAATTTTATCTATGTGATCAATAGCTTAGTGTTGCTTAAAGTTACTGTAGTACCTATCTGTTTATGTGTTCTATGTGCTGTTTCCTAGGAATATGAGTGGTAAAAAGTTCACACAGTTTTTTATTAGATGCCCAGGCTGAAAAGAAAGTGCTAATTATAGGGAAGAGATATCCACTGAAAGGAAGATAAAAAAACAAGGATGGTATCCACAACCAATGAATTGAAGCCCCATCTCATGTTTGTATTATCATCACCATCTTCTTAACTTTTTTTTACCCCTTCCTCTCCAGCCCTAAAGGAGACCTGTAGTCTCCTAATTGTGGCTGATTTGGCAGCAGATTTGATGAAAATGAATTCTGTAGGAACTGAAAGAGACCATACACATGAGATCTCTGAGAGAATTACTGTAGCTGTCAAATTCAGGACTGGCTTCAGTGTTAGAGCAAGCGCTATGGGTTTAGGACAGGGGTGTCAAACTCAAGGCCTGGGGGCAGGATCCGACCCATGGGGTGCTTAGATCTAGCCCATGGGGCCACCCTGGAAAGGCACTCCTGACACACGTGATATCAAGCTGGCCACACCCACTCTGGCCACGCCCACCCCAGTCCCCCAAAGTCAAACAGAATCCTGATGTGATCCTCAATGAAATCGAGTTTGACACCCCTGGTTTAGGAGAACAAATATAGAAAACTTTCCAATAAAACACTACAATTGTTAGCTGTTGACTGTTTCAGCTAATGTGACAGATGCTCAAAATGGGTGGGAGTTTCTTTAAAAATGAGGTAATGGAAACACAACTGCAAACAATTCCAGTGAAGAAGAAAAATTCTTCCCTTTGCAATTGTTTCTTATTTTTGTCATCAGTCAAATTAGAAAGACTAGTATAGAAGCTGACTCAAAGGCAATCACAATAAATAATATTTTATATTAGTCACTGTATCCCTTTCATAAAGAATCTGATGTACATGCACACAAGAAAAATGTGGAAGGCAGAAGAAAACACAGTGTTCTTGTACAAAAGGTTAGTGATGATTGTAAAATGAAGAAAGATACATATAGGAGATAGAAAATAAGAAAGGTCACCAAGTAATTGCACATATAGGCATCTTAAAAATGTAGAAATAAGGTCTGGAAGGCTTAAGCTCAGAATGAAGTTGGTAAAAGATGCTAAAGAACAACAAAAAGGTCTTCTATAACTATGTTGAAAATAAAAATGGAGAAAAGAATCAATGAAGCAACTGCTAAGTGAAGATGGCAAAAGCCTTATTATGACAAGGAAATGATATTCTATTTCAATTTTAGTTCAGGCTACTTCAAAAAGATGTGCATGTTTCATCAGGCAACCATGAGCAGGGTGAAGGTTTATGATCGAAAGTTGAGACAAATCGAAACAGGGCCAGAGAATCCTCATTTACTTTTAATGAGTGTACATCTCCAAGGACAATTTACATTCCAGGATATGAACACAAGCTCTTGATAGCATCAGCAATCATTTATCTATGATTCTTGAGCAATTCTTGAGGAAGAGTAAAGTGCCAGGTAAAAGACATGGCTTTTCCTGCAGGCAGGGGGTAGAGTCTAATCCATCTGTCTCTCCCCCAGGTATGTTTGGTTGATGGATGCTCTTGAATATTAATTTTAACTTTTGTACTTGGTTTTAATTATGTTTATTTACTGGTTGTTCTTGTATATTTGCTGTACGCCGCCCTGAGTCCCTCGGGAGTAGGGCGGCATATAAGAACCAAGAAATAAATAAATAAATAAAATAAATAAATAATAATGTTGTTTCTATCTTCAAAAAGGGAAAACAGTAACAGAGAATTACAGACCAGTCAGTCTGCTCAGGAAAATTCTAAAGCAGATCATAAAGGAACTGATCTGTAAACGTGTCTACTCTAGACAAGTTCAAATCACCAGGACTGGATGGATTACACCCCAAGGTTCTGAAGGAACTGGCAAACGAGATCTCAGAACCACTGAACTATATCTTTCAAAGACCCTAGAGCACCGGGGAACTGCCAGAGGACTGGCAGAGAGCTGATGTAGTTCTCATCTTCAAAAAAGGGAAAAAAATAAATCCAGGAAACTACAGACCTATCAGCCTACCCTCAATACCAAAGAAGATTCTGGAAAAGATAATCAAGCAACGAATCAATGAACACCTAGAAGCAAACAAAGTAATAACCAAAAACCAACATGGGTTTGTCAAAAATAGATCATGCCAGACTAATCTTATTGCATTCTTTGACAAAGTGACAAAATTAGTAGACCAGAGGAATGCTGTTGATATAATTTACCTGGACTTCAGTAAGGCATTTGATAAAGTAGACCATAACCTACTACTAGAAAAAGTAGAAAAATGTGGGTTAGACAGCAACACCACCAGATGGATTCAAAACTTGCTGACCAACTGCACTCAACGTGTAGTGCTCAATGGAACTGCATCTACATGGAGGGAAGTTTCCAGTGGAGTACCCCAAGGCTCTGTCTTAGGCCCAGTACTCTTCAACATCTTCATCAATGACTTGGATGAGGGGATAGATGGGGAACTCATCAAATTTGCAGATGACACCAAACTGAAGGAATAGCCAACACTCCAGAAGATAGGCTCAAAATACAGAAGGATCTTGACAGACTTGAACATTGGGCACTATCTAACAAAATGAAATTCAATGGTGAAAAAAGTAAGGTTCTACATTTAGGCAAGAGAAACAAATGCACAGGTACAGTATATGTAGTACCTTGCTCAACAGCAGTAACTGTGAGAGGGATCTAGGAGTCCTAGTGGACAACCATTTAAATATGAGCCGGCAGTGTGCAGCAGCTGCCAAAAAAGTCAACACAGTTCTAGGCTGCATTAACAGAGGGATAGAATCAAGATCACGCGAAGTGTTAATACCACTTTATAATGCCTTGGTAAGGCCACACTTGGAATACTGCATTCAGTTTTGGTCGCCACGATGTAAAAAGGATGTTGAGACTCTAGAAAGAGTGCAGAGAAGAGCAACAAAGATGATTAGGGGACTGGAGGCTAAAACATATGAAGAACAGTTGCAGGAACTGGATATGTCTAGTTTAATGAAAAGAAGGACTAGGGGAGACATGATAGCAGTGTTCCAATATCTCAGGGGTTGCCACAAAGAAGAGGGAGTCAAACTATTCTCCAAAGCACCTGAAGGCAGAACAAGAAGTAATGGGTGGAAACTAATCAAGGAGAGAAGCAACTTAGAACTAAGGAGAAATTTCCTGACAGAACAATTAAACAGTGGAACAGCTTGCCTCCATAAATTGTGAATGCTCCAACACTGGAAGTTCTTAAGAAGATATTGGATAACCATTTGTCTGAAGTATTGTAGGGTTTCCTGCTTAAGCAGGGGGTTGGACTAGAAGACCTCCAAGGTCCCTTCCAACTCTGTTATTCTATTCTATTCTAAATACCTTCAAAACAGTTCTGTGACACAGAACATCAGCATATATTGATCAATAATAAGTCATTCCAGACTAATTATCCCATAAATATTGTGATTATAAAACTAGTTGAGAATGGACTGGATTGTGGAAAAATCATGCTAGCTGGGAAACATGTCTAACATTTAATAGTACAACCTACCACAAATATCAGATAGAAAGAGATTGACCAAGGAAGGAAAATACATCTTTGGATAACAAGTAGAATACAAGTAAGGCTGGAGTCATAAAACTCTTAGTGAGTCAACAGAGCAACAAAGAAAAATGCATTGGAAATTGTTAATTTAACAAAGAAAATAAAATATAAAGAAAATGGGAAAGTGTATACTAACATTAACAATCAGCTTATCAGCTTATAGGACATACATAAAAGATGGGAGATTCAGAGCTTGTGTGTGCCACACTGGAGAAATATTTTGGTGTGGTAATTCACAATAAGTTGAACATGAGCCAGCAGTATGACAGAGCAATTAGAAGGACTAACATAGTCCCAGGTTGCAACATAAAAAACACTATATTAAATGAGTGAAATTCTGATGTGTATAATTGTATATAATTGTGGTTGCCACATTTTCAGAAGAATATTGAAGGAAAAAGAGAGGAACAAAGTTGATACAGAAACCCAAGAACCTGCCTTATGACAAAGGCTGAGGGAACTTGGAATATTCAGGCTGGAGACAAAAAATGTACTTGTAATTAGCCACTTAGATTTCACATAAGGTCCACTGGTCCATTAATACAAGAGAATGCAGAGAATATTTCTGAAAGAGAGAGAGAGAGAGAGAGAGAGAGAGAGAGAGAGAGAGAGAGAGAGAGAGCTTATGAAGATGACACTCTATCACAAAAAATGAAGAAGAATGAAAAGAAAGAGTTTCAGAAGAAGATGGATGTCAGACTTAGGATATCATGTTTGAGGTTTGGTTTCCAAGTTGGTGGTGGAGTCAGGGGGAAAAATGAATCGGGCCTGGATGAACATTACATTATGCCTAATTTAAATTTAAACTAACTTAACTTAATTAGACAGTCTTTGAGATTTTTTTTTCTTATTCACATGGAGCTTTATAACTTTCTCATTTCAATATGGAATAAATGAAACTTGTGTGAATAGAAAGAAGGAAAGATAAAATTATATTGAAAAGAGGGAAAAAAACATGCCAGTTTATTAATATTATGCTTTTTGTAAATGGGAAGAAAGTTACTGTATATTGCTCATTTTCAATGTGTAACTATACTCACAGACAGTAGAGTATGTGGAAGAATGTTAATATATACCAAAAGATATACAAATACAGAAGAGGAAAAATCAGCCATAGAATTTTTATCTACAACAAAGCAGCAAATAATAATCAGGCAAAAAGAACCCTTAACTTGGAAGATACTATAAAAGAAGGTACAGATGATTTAAAGCCTGTCAGCTGAGATATTTCTCCAAACCTTTGGATTGATGTTCCTTCCCTGGTGCACAAATCAGGAGGGGGAAAAAAGACCGTTTTTAATTCCTCTGCTGAACATTACCCACTTCTTGATGAAGTGCCCATGAAAATTCTGGAGTTCAGCCATCTAGGTAGCCATGCAAAGTATTGGATGGAACTTTGATTTAAATAGCATTGCTCTCCTTCCTGTCCATCAAGGTGACTTGTGCAAGGTTTGTCTCTATGAATAATGTAATTGGCTGTCATGTATAAAAATATTCAGCTGAACAAATATATTAGAAGTCATCCCCAGAAGAAAGTTAGTCTCAGTGCCATGAGTGAAATGAAAATAATTCTGCTCAGCTAAGTAACCTCTTATACCTTGTGTTCCTAACATTTTACATTAGTGTTCCAAGCACTTTCTCTGATCATAATTGGTCATATCACCAAACAGCTCTGTCGAATTGGTTTTATTATGATTAGGGGCAGAGGCTTACATAATAATCTCTTTGGTGCATCTCCCAATGTACACACTTTATTTAATAGTTACCTATAATTAATATTTTCAAATCTGAAAGCACAAAAGCTCCAGGAACCAAACATTACCTAAACAGAGCAAATTAAGACAGAAAGAAACTGTAAGGAGGTTAACAACAAAGGTTAATTTCTAGAAAATTAATTATCTGAGGGAAGCATCTATCATATTGTTGGATTTGCATGGAAAGATCTGAGCTTGTTCCCTTTGTCGGAAAATTACAGTGAGCAATTTTCAATTTAGTTTGCACTCTTAGTCAGTCCTTATAACCAGCTCAAAAAAAGTAGACATACCACTCAGTACAGCTAGCAAAAATATGGCTTGACATTTATTTATTAAATATCACCCTATCAAATCAGTTAAGTGACCAAAAAACAAACAAAAAACAAACCCACAATAGGAAAAATATCAATCAAGAGAAAGAGAGACTTGAACAATAAACAATAAACAAAAAGACAAACAACTCTCTCTCTCTCTCTCTCTCTCTCTCTCTCTCTCTCTCTCTCTCTCTCTCTCTCTCTCTCTCTCTCTCTCTCTCTCTCTCTCTCTCTCCATTATCTATCCACTGCAAGATGAAGTCTTCTTCCGTATGTTTCCAACCAATATGGTCCTGAGCTTTCTTTTGCCAATTGCACCACCAATACTTGCTGATGTCATGGATCCATCTTTAGGTCTCTTTTGTGGACACTTTTTATCAAGTGGGATCCATTCTATGACTGCCTTAGTCCACCTGCCATCAGTTCTTCTTACTATGTGACCAGCCCATTTTCATTTCAATTATTTTTCTCTCTTGATGATACCATATACTTTTGTTTGTTCTCTAATCCATGTGCAAGTCTTTCTATCTTGTCTTGTAATGTCGAACATGTAATTTTCCATGACTCTTTGCGCCACTTATAGCTTTTTATCAATTGTGAGGTTAGTTTTACCGACATATGTTAGAGCAGGTAGCACACATTGATTGAAAACTTTTCTCTTTAGGCAAAGGTTCTTGAAAATTATGTTCTTAGTTCTTGAAAATTATGCTTAGCTTGCTGAATGCCTGCCAACCACATTTAACACGCCATTCAGTTTCCTTTATTATATCACCTTCCATTGAGACCCATTGGCCAAGGTATACATAGTGGTCTACTATG
>JALIGW010000002.1:41696219-41728719 GCA_023053685.1 Diadophis punctatus similis | reverse complement strand
TGAGCATGAAATAAGCTGCCTGAATGTTAACTAAATCAATCTCTCTTTTTAAAAAGGGAAATAGCAACAAAGCCTTAACTCTAATGTTACTGCAAGATGCTTATTTTAAACTCATTTCTCTGTAAATTAAGATATTTTTAGAAGTGTACTTTCATCCTTTAAGTAATAAAATGCAAAAAGATGATTTCTAGACCACTGGTATATTTATATGTAAATTAGAATTTAAATTATGGCTTCTCCAAGTTGACATTAACTGATCACTGAGCCATGAGACAAGTGGGACTTTTCTGGACTTGACCACAGAAATAATAGATTTTAAAACTTTTTAAACATTATGAAGCCTGGAATTAGGACAGGGTAGTCAGTTTTTGCCTCTTAGGATGCTGGATTCAAGGTCCAATCTTCAAAAATTATAATGCTTTATGGCTGAGAAAATAGAATTGTATTACATTCTTATTTGGAAGGATAGAAGTCTTCATCCACCAACCTTCACCAAATGGTTATTATTTTCTTCAGACTTTGTGTGATGAGTATCTATAAAGTTCAAATGCTTTTCTATCAAATTTGCTCAGTCTTTCCTTTAAATAAGCCATGAAGATGAAACGCTTCAGAACAAGCCATGAGATGTGTTAGACATGAATTATGATGAATGAACCCAGAGAGATACAGGGTATTGTATTAACAATGTTGCTTCCATTGCCCATTGTGTTTTCATCAGAAGTCTGGAACAACACACATGGAATGGGGAAGATTTGTTCAGATTTCATTTGATGTGAACTTGTCAATTCACACTTCTTGAACCTGTTCATAACTGGAATAAAGTTATGAATTGTGATCCATACCACTTAGAATTTTTACAAAGAAGAAATAGAGAAGAAAGAAAGAAAGAAAGAATATATTAGAAAAAAATGTGTGCACAAATATGTATTATGGAAAAATGAGGATATATCCCACCAAATGTGCATATTAGGAAAAAAATGAAGTTGATTGGATTTGAAAAACAATCAAAGAAGCCTGGTTAACTGATGTAAAATAAACTGATATAACATTCCATTTCTGAATGTGAAAGTAAGCAGTATAATCCAGAGGTGTGTTCCTCCCAGTTCGGACCAGTTCGCCCAAACCGGTAGCAAGCCGCTGGTGATGTCACAATGATGTCACAGAACCGGTTCTGTCGGTACCGGTCCGTGGACACCGCCATCTTTTTTTGGAACTTTTTTTTGGGGGGGATATTTTTCCAGGTTTTTTTCTTCTGCGCATGCGCAGAAGCTGAGTTTCTGGCACTGCACATGCGTCTCCATCTTGTTGAAGAGCTGAAGTGGTGCAGTGGTTAAATGCTGCGACTGCAGGCTGACTGCTAGTTCAACAGTTCAGCTGTTCAAATCTCACTAGGCTCAAGGTTGACTCAGCCTTCCATCCTTCTGAGGTCGGTAAAATGAGGACCTAGATTGCTGGGGGTAATATGCTGAACTCTGTAAACCGCTTAGAGAGGGCTGTAAAAGCGGTATATAAGTAAAGTGCTATTGCTATTGCTATTGTTTTTGGCTTTTTAATTTTTTTTAAATTTTTTGGTACTGCGCATGTGCACGCGCGCTTTGTGCGTGTGTGCCCACGTGGCGCAGGAGGAAGCAACCTGGCAGCAAAGTAAGTTAGAATCCATCCCTGGTATAATCCAAACAACAATAAAAAGTAGGCAAAACAATACAGAGATGTTCAATCTTTGAAATCTATGTAATGAAGATATCAAGAATGGAAGCTAGGATGAAAACACAGTTATACTTCAATCTATTTGTTATATCAGAAAGTAGGGCTATATAGAAGGACACATCTAGTTTAAGAGAAGTATTGAACTTGCACACATACCTTTGTGCAAAGTGGTGGTACTTTTAAAAATTAGGTGCTGGTATGTTATTCCTGATTCTGGGATGGGGGGGGGGGAATCTAGTGCCAGGTGATCCTGTAGATGATTCTTGCAGTTCTCTGTGCAGATTCAGAAAAAAGTATAAAATATATGGATTTTTTTTCTTTTTCTTTTTTAATGTGAATGCTATTTTTTCTTTTACCAGTATATGGATTCCCATAACAATGCACTTCATTATTTGCTTGATGATGTTATACATGTTATTCTTTTTTAACCAGTACAGTTATTTCTTTGCTTGTCACATTAGCCCAAAGTTTAGTAATCTATATAACTGATATATTGTTGTTCTTTTTCTTAGCATTTGTCCAGCATGGTGGGAGAACCTCTTGCTTCTGCACTGCACTAGTTCTAGTTGCTTTTTCTTACAACAAAGTTGCATAATACATAATGCAATGAGAATTTTTTGTTTGGCCATGGTACCAAGATGGTTCCATGCCTGAGAGAGAATGGGGATGTAGTCTAGCACAGTAATGGCGAACCTTTTCGGCACTGAGTGCCAAAAAGGGAGTGCGCTTGTGCACGTGCAGCACCAAATGCTGAAAAGGGAGCACTTCATGTGCGCACGTGCACTTCACGCGCGTGCCCCGCTCATCTGGGCCAGGACCAGGAAGAGGAGCTATCCAGGGGGCATGCACGTGCCAGAAAATGAACTTCCGGTTTCTGGTACATGCATATGCACTGGCCAGCCAATCTTCTGGTTACTGCCGTGAATGCGCATGCACATGCACCAATCAGCTAGCCGGCACACATGCTCACACCAGAAAATGGAAGAGCAGCTCTTCTGGTTTCCGGCACTGCCACATGCACAGAAGCCAGCTGATCATCATATGCACATGTGTGCCAGAAACCCTGAAGATGAATGAGTGATGCTGTGTGTGCCAGGCAACATGGCTCTGTGTGCTACTTTGGACATGCGTGCCATAGGTTCGCCATCATGGGTCTAGCATATTTCACCATTACATCATGCTGGCTGACGTATACTTGATATTGTTCCATGTAATATTAGCTAAGATAAATTGTAAGGATGTTGCCATGAGCATGTGGTTCAATTCTCATTTTTTGTAGTCATTCTTACTGTTAATCATTGAACATTGCATTGATTGTGTCCTGGATTCAGCTTACTTGATAAAAAGGTACATGATTAACTACAATATGATTTTAAAAACTCAGTTCAGATACTTTGTTTCTTGCAATTGGTTTTATTGTCTCTTGCCCTGATGATAGGTTATAAACAACCAATAATTCTCTGTAATGGTTTATGATATAAGATACAAGATAATTCATGTAAGAACTACTAAAGATAGGCTATAAACTACTGTTCCAGATTTTAATTCGACTTGACATTAAATCATCTAGTGATGAGAAGCAGGAAATTACATAAGATCTTCTGATGTAGGAGAAAGACAAATAACTCCCCATGTTAAGTCTTGATTTAAAGGAAACTTAGCAACTGCTGCCAGTCTCATAGGCAAACCTCATATCTAATTATGAGAAGTTTATTTTGAATATAGCAAAAATAAGCTCTACATAGAATACTTTATACAATGTATAATGTCCAGCTCATATTTAGAATAGGAAGGAAGGTGTCGAGGCACAACAAGGTGTGCCTAGTCAATCTCTCAGGGAAGCAAAACTTCGTCCATCCAACTCATGGAACCAGAACCATGGTGATAAAGGCTAATCCTAAAAAAAAATCATAATCATTGCAAAACACAGCACAACATGTGAGTCTGCAGAGCTAGACTCCTTACAAGCAATGGGTGTTAGCTAATGCTTACTCATATCCCTGTTCATCTTGAACATTTAAAGCACATATAGTCATACTCAGCAAATCCTTATAAATGGAGTTTGCAACCTTCTGTTTTATTCTATGTTACAGGTCCTGCTATTTGGAGTAAGATGGAATCTGGGAAGAGAGAGTGAGGCTGACTATGCGCACCTCTCCCTCACTTTAATCCAATTCACGCGCAAGTCTTGACATCCTCCCCCCAAGATGCCAAGGTCCTCTTTGAACACGATGGACGAACATCATCATCATCATCATCATCATCATCATCATCATCATCATCATCATGTTACAGGTAGTCCTCAACTTACGACCACAATTGAACCCACAATTTCCATTGCTAAATGAGACATTGTTAAGTGAATTTTGCCCCATTTTACGACCTTTCTGGCCACAGTTGTTAAATGAATCACTACAGTTGTTACATCAGTAAAATGGTTGTTAAATGAATCTGGCTTTCCCATTGACGTTTCTTGTCAGAAGGTGATCATATGACTCTGGTGTCAACTCGCAAAGCATCCCTGGCCTGCTCTCGAGTTGCCCTAGGCATGGGGGATGGGTCGATCGGAACCCTAACATCTGGGACACTGCAACCATTATATGTGTGAGTCAGTTGTCAGGCATCTGAATTTTGATCATGTGACCATGGGATGCTGCAATGGTTATAAGTGTGAAAAACGGTCATGTCACTTTTTTCAGTACTGTTGTAACTTTGAACAGTCACTGAACAAACTGTTGTAAGTTGAGAGCTATCTGTATTTTGACTCTTGATTATTTCTAGACCAGCATTCTGCCTATTTCCTGACATGGTACAACTTCTGCAGACTATGGCTCTCAAACTAGGTTTGATCATCCCTTGTGGTAGACTGATCAACCTTCTCTTAAATTAGACTGTTTGACTACTACTTGCTTTCTACAGAAAATACAGCAGCACAATATTTATTTATTTATTTATTTGTTTGTTTGTTTGTTTGTTTGTTTGTTTGTTGTTCATATTTCTATGCCGCCCAACTCCCGAAAGACTCTGGGTGACTTACAGTGAACATAAACAATTTAGTATAAAAATATAAAAGCAAATTTAAAAATACATTTAAAAAATTAAAACACATGTCCAACATTCATAACATTCAGGGGGAGACCACATTAATCTACTCCGTAGGGTCACTATCCGCAAGCCTGTTGGAAAAGCCAGGTCTTAACGGCTTTCCGGAAGGCCAATAGGGTGGGGATGGTACGGATCTCAGATGGGAGCTGGTTCCAGAGAGCCGGAGAGGCCACAGAGAAAGCTCTCCTCTGAGGACCCGCCAGCCGACATTGTTTAGTTGATGGGACTCGAAGGAGGCCAACCCTGTGGGATCTAACCAGTCGCTGGGAGGTACTTACTAAATGTGTAATTAAAAAACTGTCACATGTTAGCGACTATGTTTTTCCCCATGTAATTAATTTGAAATTTCTCTCTGTCAAAATGCAGTGAGATACTTCTGTGGATCTTTAGACCAAATCAGTGTCCTAATAAAGAGGACATACTGATGAAAAATCAGTAAGAAGTAAAATTGAAATAGTTAATTCTACTGTGAACATACGAAGTTTTACTTATGATAATGTTTTAACTGTGAGGTAAAATTTGAAACCCAGAGCCAAAGGATATATTATAGAAAAAATACAACTGGCAAATCATTTATAGTTTATAGAAGTCATTTATAGAAGTCATCTGCATTTTTTTAAATGTGGGACATTATGAACAGTGACAATCCATTACGTTGATGACAATGAATCTACACAGCAGCTGAAGTCCTGTGCTCTTAACTGTGCTTCTAAGCATATTGGCAATATTATAAATCTTCCTAATAATAATCTTCTCCAAAACTTTCTGCTCTATATTTATTGAAGCAGTATTAAACTAAATACTACAAGATTTACAGCTTGCATGGTTCGCCAATTTCAATAAACCAGTTGCTGTTAATAACTAACATTTTAAAAATTATAGCTGAAACAAAAGATCAGTGGTGGCTACTGCAGATTATAAAGTGACAAAGTAAATCTATATAAAAGGAAATAAAATCCAAGCGTTCCATTACAGATAAGAAGAACTAATGACCATCAAACTAAGATCCCTAAAAAAGATCAGCTGAGTGTGATATGAAAAATGTATTCAAGTTAGTGAAGCAAGAAGAGTTCTAAGAAGTAATCAATAGGGTTACTTACACTCCATAGAAGAGCAATGGCAAAAATATCAATTCCAATGAAGATAACTGCAATAAAAGAAGAATAATGTCATTGCAGTCAGGAATTATAAATTCATTTGGTTACACATGAACCTTTCTGCAGGTGGATTGTTGAAGAATAGTAATACATTTAGATGATGCTAGCCATGATAAGCAGACATCATTAAGTAGGGAAAGAAAAGGAGATTTTGTATACTTCTCATTGTTGTAGTGAAGGCTTTTAATTAAAAGAATGATTAATGCAATTTGTTCAGTATATTAAGACCGCAACTACCTCCAGACTGAAGTTTCATTTTTGTCCATATTGGCTCTTTACATGACCTAGTTGTCAGTGTAGATATATTTATGAACTGGAACAGGTCAACCAATGAGGGCTGTTTGGTGACTGAAACAGTTTGGAGCCTGGGCATGGCTTAGCTTAACTGTTTCTGTATATAGGAGAGTTCCTTTGTCTCTGTTCTCCCTCAGCCTGTGTTTGTACCGTCTTACAATCTCTTCTCTCTACCACGTTGGAAAAACCAGCATGGGTATTGTATATTTGCCTTATGTGTCATTATATATATATATAAAGAAGTTTTGAATCCTGCTGAATTGTCTGATTGTGTGTGCTGCAACAAACTCTGATACTAGCCAGGTGAGATTCCCCCAATACAAAAGACAACTGATTGTTATGATTACAGTATAATGGTAAAGTCTGTATTCAGACTGAAAAACCAGGATAAGAGAAGTATGGCAATCTACTGTGAACTGGAAGAGATCCATTGCTCGCTGATAAATCTCATGTATTCCATGTGAATCCTGCCATTCCAGGTCATAATAGGAAAAAGAAATCCACTTTAAATCTTTAAACCACCATTATCATCATGAGAAACCAGCCTTTTGTAATCTAATAGCTTCTAGTACTATTTTTGATTTCAAATCCGCTCATCCCAGCAATTATGACAATGTCCATCTGTTTGGGGATAATCACAGTCGTAACATCACATCTGGAAAGCACAGATATAAAAAGCTTCCATAAGCTAAATATTGAGGTAATGAACCAGTGATTTGACTCATTGTAAAGGAGAGAATGAGCATTAGTAGTATTGGAAGAAAAAGAAAAAAACCACAATGTTAATGACAGCATTCAGCATTTCCATGAATGTGAAAAAGAGAATGCATATTTGAGGTTAAGAAATATTAGAAGAGAACGTAAATAAAAAGAAGTGATGTGAAAGATATCGAGAAGCATGCTAAGAAAAAAAAAGAATGAAATAAAACTGGAGGTCTTAAGAACAAAGACGGAAAGATAACAAAGAGAATAGCATATCCGAGCTCTTTTTTCTTTTATCCAAACAATAAAGCCCTTCATTTACATTGATTCCAATGGAATTTAGACTGCCATTCCATTCAGAATTCGGATATTTGATGTAATTATCTTAAATGATAAGATAATGCTACAGCTTTAGGGGATAAGTGAAAACTTAGGTGATTCAAAGGCAATACAAGTTGTTTTGCTATAATGCAAAATATTATCAGGACTAAATCATTGGAAGCAGGATAAAGAAAGGAGATTGTATGCAGCATTTAACAGCATTGAAAGTTAGTATGTGATGCAATGAGAAAATAAATCTTAGAGGTGACGAATATTTTCCTTTGGAAACCAATCCTTGATAAAATGAAATGCGAATAAAAGTCTAAATAACAAAATATTTATTTTGGTACAAAATAATATAAAAACCTGAGAACTACATCTTTACAGTCTAAGAGATCCTCCTTCCAGGGAGGATAGCAGCAAAGAATAATGGAGAATGAGAATGGAATGTAACACTTGCGCAGTTCACTCTTCATGTGACTGCTTTACTTTGTTAAGAACCTCTGGGTCATAAAGTCTGACATATGAGTACAGCTGACAATCATAAAATCACATCGTGACAGTATGAAATAGTAGTTAGATGTTAGACTAGTGTGATTGAAATTCAGGATCAAGTCTATCCTCATCTGTGGAATCTCATAGGGGAACTATAGTATATGGTAGCCATTTGAACCCTTACAAAACTGTTTCATTCCTACAGCACTTTAAATCTAACCTGTATATTTCCATTTTGTCCTCAGTGCCAGTGGCGGGTTGCCGTCTTACCGGTGCCGGTGCGCTGCGCGTGCAGCTCTAAGTTTCGGGGTTGCGCTCGCTCGCTATGTGCGCACGCTCCTTTGACGCGATTTTGCTTCTGTGCATGCGCGGAAGCAAAATCATGCCAAAATCTCATGATGGGACGCGCGCGCAAGAGAGATTTTGGCATGATTTTGCTTCCGCGCATGCGCGGAGGCAAAATCTTGCCAAAATCTCATGCGCGCGTGCGTCCCCTTGTGAGATTTTGGCGCAATTTTGCTTCCGCGCATGCACAGAAGCAAAATCGCCCAAAAATTAACCGAAAAAATGGTGACGCGCACGGTGGACCGGCAGAGAGGGCTCCGGAGCGGTCGCGCACAAATTGCACAATCGGCTGCTTCCTACTGGAGCTGCATACTGGGCAGCTCCGGCAGGAACCCACCTCTGCTCAGTGCCCATAGATGAAGGTATGTCCAGCATATCTTGCAAATAGGATATTCACAAGCATTACCCAGCCCAAATAAGCCAGTGGCTGAGCAAAAAACACTACCTAATCAGCAGTCACTTTCTCTGTTTCCAACTATTGCATTCACTTTTCAGGTATTACTGTAGTATTCTTTAAAGTAATAAGTAGCCTTTCCTTCTTCCACCATAAGAAGCAGAAGAGTTTCTAGACTTCATCAACTCACTAACACATATACAACATTTAGAAATTCTTCACACTTATGTCCATGGATTTGCTGGATTGTTTGCAGGTGCATTCTTCTTAATAGATTGTTATAGACTCAGATGTAACAAAAGGTAAGATTTAAACTAGGACCAAATGAAGAGAGGCCTCAAATACTTTGCTTTCATATAATTGCATATTAACAAGTGAACAGAACTTTTTTCATGAGTTTATAAGAACTATAGCAAAAGCTTCAAGAATACTGAAGTCAAGGAGATGGTTAGAAGTGAACACATCAGGTGACTGAAGATCTTAAGCTCAAAACTCAGTGGAGAAAATACCATTAAGGCAATAAAATTTCTGGGCAATTCCAGTCATTAGATACACAGTTGGAATAGTGGATTGGAACTCAAGTAGAACTAAAGTCCTGGCTAAGAAAACCAGCAGAATAATGACAATGAATCATGCTTTTCATGTACGCAGTGATGTTGAACAACAAATGTTGAAGATGTACTGAAGCTAGCATACTATGTTGGCTTACAAAATAACAAAGAGATCAGAAACCAGAACACTCTTAGTTCTAGTCATGCCTTAGGCATAAAAGCTGACTGGGTAATCTGGGTCAGCAAAAACAGGGTTTTTGTACGAAAATAGGAGGAGGAGGAGGAGGTATTAGATATGTTTATTGCCCTGGTTTATTTATAAAAATAAAAATATAGGATATAAATAAAAAAGTTAAAGAGAAAAGAGACATGGAAAGGTGAGGTGTGTGTGTGTGTGTGTAAAAACAGGCAAAGCAGATAACAACAATAATGGCTAAGAGCAGGAAAATTGAAGAAACAGACATAAGGGGTTATTCTGGCTGCACAAGAACAAGCCCTAAGAACAAAACTATATAAAGAGACAGCAACACACAGCAAATGTTGCCTCTGCAAAGAAGCTAAAGAGACAGTGGACACTTAATTAGCTGCAAGAAGATTGCACAGATTCATTACAAACAATAGTATAACAAAGTAGCAACAATGGTGCATTGGAAGATCTGCAAGAACTACCATTTTTCTGCAAGCAAGATCTGGGGGTCCAAAAAGTAGACAAAGTCTATAGAAAACAAAGAAGCTACAGTGTTCTGTGATTTTAGAATTCAAAGAGACAAAAACCTGCCACATAACACCGCAGACTTCACAAGACTTTCTGTCGAACAGAAAGACAAAAATGTCTGGGTAGTGGACATGGCAGTACCTGGAGATAGCAAAATGGAAGAGAAAGAACTGGAGAAAAATCACAAAATACAAAGACTTGCAAATAGAAATAGATAGTTGCAAAAGAAAGAAAGCAAAGACAGGAGCAATAGTAATAGGTACCTTGAGTTCAATCTCAAAACATATGGAGCACCTTGTAAGTATCATTTTTTCCCTTTTTACAACCCTATAATCCCTTGATTAGGGGTAGAATAAGAGTGACTGAATGGAGCTGAACATTTATTGGCCAGATGCCCTTCCTGGGAGCTACATGGAGTTTTCAGCAGATATTTTCTCTTTGTGCCCTGAGAGAGAAACATCTGTTGCTACCTAGGATTGAATTTTCAACTTTCCGAGGGGGGGAGGCAAGCATCTTTAGGCCACCATGCCATTCACCTCCTAAATACAATTAAGCATTGGCATATTGTGTGATAGGTAGGAATGGGTACAACAACAGAGACTGTCAGCTTGATAGGACTCACCATTGAGGACCTGTATACTGCACGAGTCAAAAAGAGGGCCGTGAAAATATTTAGGGACCCCTCGCATCCTGGACATAAATTGTTTCAACTCCTACCCTCAAAACGATGCTATAGAGCACTGCACACCAAGACAACTAGACACAAGAACAGGTTTTTCCTGAACGCCATCACTCTGCTACACAAATAATTCCCTTACCACTGTCAAACTATTCACTAGGCTGCATTACTATTACTATTAGTTTTTCTCATCGTTCCTATCACCCATCTCCTCCCACTTATGACTGTATGACTGTAACTTATTGCTTGTGCCCTTACAATTTATATTAATATTGATTGTTTCCTGATTGCTTATTTGAACCCTATGACAATCATTAAGTGTTGTACTCATGATTCTTGACAAATGTATCTTTTCTTTTATGTACACTGAGAGCATATGCACCAAAGACAAATTCCTTGTGTGTCCAAACACACTTGGCCAATAAAGAATTCTATTCTATTCTATTCTATTCTATTCTATTCTATTCTATTCTATTCTATTCTATTCTATTCTATTCTATTCTATTCTATTCTATTCTATTCATTGTAGTTTTCAGAAAATCTGGAGGAATAAGTACTATGTATTTTATTTTTATTTTATTTTATTTATTTATTTTTGTCAAGTATGTGTTGGTAATATACATAGATATAACATTGTTTATATACATAAGATGGGTACTGATAAGAGGGAACATTAGGACAGGGACTGTAGGCACGCTAGTGCACTTATGCACACCCCTTACTGACCTCTTAGGAATCGGGTGAGGTCAACAGTGGACAGTCTAAGGGTAAAGTATGACATGCTACTTTGAATATATGGAAGGGAGGCAAGTTATAAACACAGATAATGTAATAATAATTCTACAATGACATATCATTACTTGTATTATTGCTATTCCATGTTAAAGTCTAAAAACTGAAAGTTAGTTCTACCCAGTGGTGGGTTGCTGCCGGTTCGGACTGATTCTTTAGAACCGGTAGTTCTGACTCCAAGCCGAGAGTGAACCGGTTCTCTTTATCCCTGAAAGTGGGCCCGTCTGCCCCTGGGTTATACTGACCTTTATCTCTGCTTCTGAAGCCCAGGTAATCAGGGGCGGTAGATTGAATTGCCGCTCCGCAGCTGTTTTCCATGTTCCTTGCCTCGTTTATAACGTAGAAGGTTTTTTTTAAAGTACTAAGCATGCGCAGAGGATTAAGAAGGAGCCGAGGTGGTGCAGTGGTTAAATGCAGCTACTGCAGGCTACTCCAGCTGACTGCTAGTTCAGCAGTTCAGCTGTTCAAATCTCACCAGGCTCAAGGTTGACTCAGCCTTCCATCCTTCTGAGGTCGGTAAAATGAGGACCCAGATTGTTGGGGGCAATATGCTGAACTCTGTAAACCGCTTAGAGAGGGCTGTAAAGCACTATGAAGCGGTATATAAGTCTAAGTGCTATTGATATTGCTATTGCTATTAATTTCTGGGTATGAACATGCAAAACATGCACTTCCATCGCGATGCGAACCGGTGGGGAAGGTAAGTAGAACCCACCCCTGGTACTACCTCTTATCCCAGTGAAAACTGTGGAGGAAAGGACAGATTGACTGGGTGGAGAGTGGAAATGAGTGCTCTAGCCTAAGATGTTAATGATTCCTTTCCTATTGCTTTATTATTCAACTTATATTTCACTGACATTCCTGTATAATATTTACTTCAACATTGCCCTTTACATATGTTAATGCAAGAGTTTTCCTCCCTCCCAGGTTCTGCTCTTTTATTGATTCTTGTGGAGAAGAGCAGTAGAACTATTAGCCTGTAATTTTCCCTTGAAAACCCTGCCTTAATTATCCAATATGGTTAGAACATTTCTATTTGCATTTTTACACAGACAAACAAATAGAAAAGGTAAAGAATGAGAATCAATGGCTAAGGAGGAACTTCCCAATTCTATTAGTTATTGACTAATGAAGAGGCTGACATTGTTTTTCTTTATTGGCAATCTTTAATAGAAACGGAAGATGTTCCATTTCTTCAGAGATGTTCTAAAGCAGTGTTCTTTAAACTTGGCAACTTTTGAGCCTTGGTGGTGCAGTGGTTAGAGTGCAGTACTGCAGGCTACTTCTGCTGACTACTGATTGCCAGCAGTTTAACAGTTCAAGTCCACCAGCTCAAGGTTGACTCAGCCTTCCATCCTTCCGAGGTGGGTAAAATGAAGACCCATATTGTTGGGGGCAATATGCTGACTCTGTAAAATTGCTTTGAGAGGGCTGTAAAGCAATGTGAAGCGGTATATAAGTCTAAGTGCTATTGCTATTTTAAAATATAGGGAGGGACTTCAGTTCCCCAAATTTCCCAACCAGCATGTTCTAGAGGATCCTGTATTGAGCAGACAGTTGGATTAGACAACCTGTAAGGCCATTCCAATTTATCAAAGGGTCAGGGTTGACTATTTTGATCACTGTGTAAATAAAAGCTAATTATAGGGGCAAGGGCAAATATTTAATAGGATAGCATTCTGCATTACTTCATGAAGAAATAAATATGTGGGGGGAGAGATATTTCATCTTCTTGCCTTGCTCAATATACAATGCAATATTCATACACCTTGAATGCTTGGGGATGCAATTGGTTTGGTTTGGTTTGGTTTGGTTTGGTTTGGTTTGGTTTGGTTTGGTTTGGTCTGGTTGCACCAATTTTATGGGTGACTGAGTTGTGCACCTACAGTATAACAGGTACTAAGCTGTAATGACTTATGAATAATTTTAATGGTTTGGTTTTTGGTGAATGCTCTGTAGTCAGGGACAGGCCATATTTAGAAAGTTAATTTGGGCTTCTCTCTATTCTTTTTTTTGTTGTTCTCACAGTTTATTTTAACTTCTTTGTTGATTTTTGCACCTTGAATTCAATAGGCTACTAATCAGGAATGGGGAAAACTGCAAAAATGTTGAACCAATTACTCTTTCGTTTATAGATTTCATTTTCCTGACTTGGACTGAAAATATCCAATCATTTTAAATGCTGAAAGTTAATTTTGATCAACCCCCTTCATACATGAGATTCTAGACCAGTGGTTCCCAACCTGGGGGTCGGGACCCCTTTGGGGGTCGAATGACCATTTCCCAGGGGTCGCCCTGGCATCCTCAGCTTCCCCCCCCACTGCCACAAGCCTGGCCATATCGGCTCAACTCGCCCGACCCCTCCGATTGGTCGGGAGAGGTGCCATTCGGTGAGAGGTGTTTGTGACACCTGGCGGCTGAACTTTGATGGCATCAGCTAAGGGGCGGGGCATCACAAGATTGTGTGCTGGAGAGTACAAGGTGGTGCTTAAGACATCTGTGGCTGCCCCTGTCTCCTGCTTGCAGTGGCAGTTTCTTCCTGCTGGTGTCGAAGGGAAAGGGAGTCACGGGAGGGAACAGCCAGCCAACAACCACTTAAGTTTCACAGCGCACGACGGCGGGAAGGAGGACAGCTGGGTCGGAATCGTCTGTCTGCCCTCTCGCCCTCGGCTGGCGCGGAGACCCAGCGAACAAAGAGGCAAACAGGGAGGGAGGGAAGAGAGAGACTGAGAGATATTAGCACAGGGCTAGCCTGATCATACAACCTCGGTGCTGAGGGCGCCACCGCCGGGGGCAGGAGGAGCTAAGCCGGAGGGAACTGGAGAATGAGGTGGTGCCGGAGCATGGTCCATCACCGCCACCCTGCTCCGTATGATTTGCTGGAAGTTTATCTGATTTCTAGTTTTTCGACACTGCAGGCCACAATTTCTCAACCTCAACAACTTGAATATACCTGGACTTCAACTCCCCAAATTCCCTAGACAGCTTTGCTTTGAATTCTGGGAGTTGAAGTCCAGGCACCTTTAAAGTTGCTGAGATTGAGAAATATTGCTGTACACTTGTTGGTTATCAAGTCTAAATACAGAAGTAGACTTGTTGTGGAAGATGATATTCCTTGTGCTCTTGCAAAGACTGGCCCGAGAATTTCTAATCTGGCATAATTACATATTGTTTTTGTGATTAATCGCTATGCTTTAATTATGTTCAATTTGTAACAATGAAAATACATCCTGCATATTAGATATTTACATTACGATTCATAACAGTAGCAAAATTATAGTTATGAAGTAGCAATGAAAATAATTTTATGGTTGGGGGTCACCACAACATGAGGAACTATATTAAGGGGTCACAGCATTAGAAAGGTTGGGAACCACTGTTCTAGACTCTTGTCCTTACCTGCAAAGACTGATAGCAAACTGTTATACACACACACATTTTCCAAACATTCTCAAGATCGATGCCAGACTGAACTTTTTTTAAAAATAAATGTATTTATTTATGTTTTGATATATTCGTATCTAAACAAATATACAAAAGACACTCCAAATGCTTTTTCACTTTTTATATGTTTAGATGCAAAGGAAGATGGGAATCAAAATATGTTTGAAACAGTTTTTAAGGGAAAAACTTGTTTTTAGGAATATGCATTTTGAAATACAATATGTATTTAAATATTTATGCAGGTCACCAACTTTATAACATAGTTTTCTAGATGATTCACTGTTTATTTATTTATAATACTTTTTATGCAAAACGTTTTCAAAACTGCCCAACAGAAAGTTAATCCAGCATGTTCAGTATGTTCTTTTTAGTTATTTGATGGTTTTAAATATGATGCAATCATTTTCTTTTATTGTGTGGTTCTCTACCCCGGCGTTCTTTGAAATAAAAGGTAGTTTAACTAATTTTCTTTTACATTTTTTTTAAAATTAAGTTATAGAGTATTATAAAATACAAAAGTAAATAGAACAGGGAGGAGGGAGGGGAAAGAGGGAAGTGAAGTGGGGAAAGATTGGGAAAAGAAAAAGAAGCATTGATTTCCAACTCTCTCTGTTGCAGTAAAATAAGGCATTAACATCAAATCACAGCTTTTTGGTTTTCCATAATAGTATGAATAAGTCATTTCTATAAAGATCTATCTATCTAATCTGTAAAACCCAAAGTCAGAGTTACATTTTTCCCCACATCAAGCACAAAGTTCAGAAGCGGTTTCCATGTGGAAACAAAAGTACTTATATATTTTTTCTTGGAACAAAGTAGTCATTTTTGCCATTTCCGCCAACTCCATCAATTTCTGCAACCACTTCCAACAGAATTCTCACCTCTGATAGCAAGGTAGTTTAACTAACTTTATAAAATAACTCAGGCCTATACAAAATATCTGCTGTGCCAAGTACTCAGCAAAGTTCTTCTACTGCTTGCCAGCTCATTTAAACCAGTATGCATGTAGGGATTGTGGTGAGGATAGTCATCTAGCATTTTGTAGATTTACAATTTATACTCTTTGGATTGCATTTGGCTTAGTGGATTATGCTTAATTTAAAATGCTTTCATCAACTGAAGAAAAAAGAAAAACCCTTAAGAACATACCTTCTAGAAAAATAAGGGTAATGGGATTCAATAATATCCTTAAAATAATATCCATTATTTCTTTGCTCTGCTATCTACCCAATTTTTGTGTATTCCTTGTTGCATATATTCCTTGATTTGCATAATCATTTCATGTATACAGTTGATTAATGGAGGCCTAATGAAAGTCATTCAATGCTATGCACCGTAACTGAAATATTTATGATTTCTTACAAGCTTTGGCTCAATGAAGTGCCATTATTCACTCCATCCTTTGTGACAGGGCCATGTTCTATGTTTCAGATGATTTAAAATATACTATTTTCAGTCAAAAATAAATAAATATATAATGTACTAATTCATGAATTAGTGTCAGAAGCCCTTTTTTGTTTGCTTAAGTCTGTTTTTACCTCCATTCTTTCAATGGTCTGGTAGATTGGAATAGGATCTCTACATGTCTGTAAAATGGGGAAAAAATTCCTATGTAGGCTAGTTATGTTCTACCCATCTCCTTATATCAATAATATATTTTATGTCTCTGCAATGGGTCTGGTAAACTTAACACATCATATGCTCACAAAAACCTCATTATGATGCTCCTACCATGTGAATTACAAACTACTAATCAAAGAGATAGTTTTGCTGGTGGCAAGAAACACATAATTATTTCACTCTAAAAGTAGTTTTGTAAGTGATGTTGATTAGAGTTTTAACCAATGTAGAAGCAAATTAAGAACATGGTATTAGAAAGACCAATGGCCTCATTAAAATCTGTTTTGCCAAGACTGCATGCCCCACAAGTGCAAACAGGAGCAACAATTAGCATTAAAAAGCAACAATGAGTCTTGATACTGTTAATTCACATATCCATGGATAATTTGTAGGATTTGTGTTACTCATTACTAAAATGCTTTAAGATGTGTTCAATACAGCATTGTGGAAAGCAATAGGTAGGTTATGAAGACAATGTTATGAGCTTGCTATCATCTATTCTTATTAAGATTCTCCTGAGAAGGAAGTTCCTTAATCAATGTTATATTATTTTCAGCTTCAGTGTGAATATCTGTTTATCAGGCTATACATCTTTGAAACAATAATGTAGTAGAAATGGTTTAATAAGGCAGCTGATAAATCTGTTTATTATACTGCCCCATATACCAGAAATTGTGAATGGCAACAATACAATAAAAATTTATTAACCTATCAAGGAGGAGAAGGAGGAGGAGGAGGTTGAAGAGGTTAAGAAACAGAAGAAGCAGAGGCAGCGGCAGCGGCAGCAGCAGCAGCAGAAGAAGAAGAAGAAGAAGAAGAAGAAGAAGAAGAAGAAGAAGAAGAAGAAGAAGAAGAAGAAGAAGAAGAAGAAGAAGAAGAAGAAGAAGAAGAAGAAGAAGAAGAAGAAGAAGAAGACAACAACAACAACTTAAAATATGTACCAATAGAGGAGAATATGTACCAATATGTACCAATAGAGGAGTCTTCAGTTTATGACCACAATTGAGCCCCCAAATTTCTGTTGCTAAGTGAGACATTTGTGAAGTGAGTTTTGCCCCCTTTTTATGACCTTCCTTACTACAGTTGTTAAATGAATCACTGCAGTTGTTAAGTTAGCCACACGGTTGTTAAGTGAATGTGACTTCTCCATTGCTTGTCAGCAGTTCACAAAAAAGGGGTCAAATGACCTCCAGGACACTGCAGCCATCATAAATATAAGGCAGTTGCCAAGCCTCTGAATTCTGATAGCGTGACCATGGGGGAGGTTGCAACGGACATAAGTGTGAAAAACGGTTATAACTCACTTTTTTCCAGTGTTGTGACTTTGAATGGTCATTAAACGAACTGTTGTAAGTCAAGGGCTACCTATACTTGTATCTGGGTGGCATCAGAAGAAGCATGAAATGGGGTCCTTGGAGCTCTCTGAGCTTGGTTGTTTTCTTGCAGACCTTTCATGACCCAACTAGGTGACAGCATCAGTACGTGGAAGGGTAGGGTTTGATCTCTGCTTAGTGCCATATCATTTTGATGTAGGTGTAGGTTTTCTGCTTGGTCGTTCTTTGATTTGGGTATTGTTTTCTGCTTGATGGTTTGCCTAGAGAATCAGGGTTGAATTGTGGGGTACTTGGTGCTCTCTGCTTGGTTGTTTTCTTGTAGACTTTTCATTACCCAACTAGGTAATATCTTCAGGGCTAGAAGGGAGTGTGGTTTGTGATAATGATGATGATGATGATGATGATGATGATGATGAGGAGGAGGAGGAGGAGGAGGAGGAGGAGGAGGAGAAGGAGAAGGAGGAGGAGGAGGAGGAGGAGGAGGAGGAGGAGAAGGAATGATGCTCTCTGAGCTTGGTTATTTTTCTTGCAGATGTTTCCTTACCCAACTAGGAAACATCATCAGTGCTAGAAGGAAGTGGGGTTTGTGGAGAGGAGGAGGAAGAGGAGGAGGAGGAAGAAGAAGAAGAAAAAGGACTGTGGGGTTCTTGGTGCTCTCTGAGCTTGGTTATTTTCTTGCAGACGTTTCCTTACCCAACTAGGTAACAAAAAGACAGCCTGTCCCATCATCAGCAATTTTTAGTAGTACTTCAAATAATGTGTTTAGGAATCTGGTATGAATGGTATCTAAGGGCATTAAGCAGGAAGCCATATATAATCTGGCAATAGATTTATAGCCACTGGTGAAAAAACAACAACTCTAATATGGTCTTAGGGCTACTGTTATACTTTTCAGAAATAGATTTAATTTATTAAAACCAGACTCTTGACTATTGGAATGCTATGATAAGATATTTGAAGTCTGTTATTCACTCTGTGAAATTATTGCATACTTGTCTGTGGCAGCTCAATCACTTTGAGAAACCATAATTTTGTTTTGGGAATCATTTATTGTAAATATTTCTTTCCTACCTTTATCCTCCAGAGCCTACAGACTTCTTCTAAGACCGACTGGGATTAAAGGAAGACTGGCTATATTGTTCCCATAGAAAAGCATGGCTAGCTGTCTATTATTAAATTTGGGTGGGTGGAATTATGCGGTGGTTAAGATTGGGACTATTGAATTTTCATAGATATCAAAAAGGACTTCAAAATACTCTTTCACTCCTTCTGGGTTGATATCTCTGCAGAGATGTGGTGGTTACCATCTTGTGTGGCTTTTGGTGCTATTTCTGTTCCGCATCATAATTAGGCAAAGTACATATAATCTAATCTATAGACAAATGAACCATTTTATAGCAGAGGAGTCCTATAGGTATGGGGGGGTGGTCAAATGTTGATTATTTATCTGTGAGGGAACTTATTGTGGATAAGAATAAGTGTGTCTGTTTTTCTTTCCTACAAACTGTAGGACGTACATTGATCTATTGTTCACCTACCTTCCCTGAAGCCTACTTGCTTGTCAACTAGAAATTACTCCTGTTATGACCAAAAGTTTATAAAACAGAAAGTTCCCATATAGTTTGCTGGAAATAAGCAAGTTAGAAGGTTAACTGGATAGCTGGAAGGATCTTTTTTCAAAAGAGAGAACAATTATAGAATGATTTCAATCTTTAGACATTTGGAATATGTCATTAAACCTTAAACTGTCTACCGTTGATCTCACCCCATTCCTAAGAGGTCTGTAAGGGGCATGCATAAGCGCACCAGCGTGCCTACTGTCCCTGTCCTAAAGTCTCCATGTATTCGTAAAATATGTACTCAAAACTATGCTTGTACTTCTTATATATTCATTTTTTGTACTTCTTATATATTGTACTTCTTATATATTCATTCATTATATATACTTTGTCTGTAATCATATACACGCTTGACAAAATAATACTGTAAATAAAATAACATAAAATTAATATATGAGAATAAGGAAGCCAAAGAGGAAGCCTGGAATCAACACCGACTTTTATCAGTTCATCAAATATCATTTCACAACCGATTTTTAATTGAATTGTAACTTAATAATATCTGAAGGAGTTATTTGTGACCATAGAAGAATACCATTCAATACTGAAACAAAATGCTAATGGGAGAGATCTTACATAAACTTTGGTGGAATGACAAGTGCTTGATTTGTGTTAATTGATGGTCAAACCAGATCACGAGAAAAATCCATCAAATCAGACTGCTGTTTGTGTTTTCCCATCTGCTCCTTAGTTTCCTCTTCCTAGAGTGCCAAGTATTCAGTGGAATTAGCATGACTACAGGGGAAATCACTTACACCATCAACTGATAAACTAGGTAATTCATTGTGTCTTTCAAGACCATTGGATGGAAGAAGGCAATTTGTGAGCATTTATAGATAAGTTGTCAATTTCAGCTGTATCACAGAATACCTGATATCCGATGTATGATAAATTTAAGTGGATGAAGGATAGTTTCTTTGGGGCCTGAGTATTTTTTTATTGCTTTTCTTGATAATAGGTAAGCTTGGAGTTTTTGTTCAAGTGGACTTGTATTAGAACAGCTCTCTCTTGGATTTGTGCAAGACTATCAATCTTACAAAGTTTATGTATCTGTTCCTCTGTACTTATCATGCTGTAAGAGTTAATCAGTTCAAAAGAATGATCTTTCCCTTGTATTGGAGATCAAGTAGAAGAAACATTGTGGTTGTCTGAGATAAACACAACATTATAGAGTAACTGAGCAAATTTAATATTGTTTAATAGATGTCTAATGTTTGAACAGTGAACACCCAAATGGGAATAATTCTAAAAATCTTTAAAAAGTTCATTTTTAAAAGCATCAGTGGTATTATTGTATTGTTGAAGAACATTTGAATCTTTTTTCTGTTAATTATAGCCAAATGCCAATTAAGAAGAATGAGATTGATGGCATTGGGCTAGCAAGAAAAAGAACCTCTAGCAATCCATCTTCCTACATTAATGCTATTCTTATGAACTGTTCATATTGATATATGAAGACAGAATCTTTTTCATTGTATTATCTGGACTTTAAAAGTCTTTTACAGATTTACTGTTTCCAGCTTTCTTATCAGCAAATGGGATATCCAGCATAGAGTCTCTCTGGAAATAGTATGCATACTTTATCTCCAAAATGTGTCTGTATCAGAGGTGGGTTCCTAATGGTTCTAACCGGTTCTTAGAACCGTTAGTAGTTGGGCAATGATATCACGGAGCCAGTTCTGTCAGTGTCTCTGTGGGGCCGCCATCTTGGATTTTGCTTCTGCGCATGCGTAGAAGCTATTTTTTTATTGCTGGGATCTGTTCACAGAATTCCATGATATTAAGTCCTCAGTAAGAACCTCCGAGGCAGGGGTAAAATTCAAAATTTTCCCTACCGGTTCTATGGGCATGGCTTGGTGGGCGTGGCAGGGGAAGGATACTGCAAAATCCCCATTCCCTCCCCACTCCTGGGGGAAGGATACTGCAAAATCCCCATTCCCTCCCCACTCCTGGGGGAAGGATATTGCAAAATCCCCATTCCCTCCCCACTCCTGGGGGAAGGATACTGCAAAATCTCCATTCCCTCCCCACTCCTGGGGGAAGGATATTGCAAAATCCCCATTCCCTCCCCACTCCTGGGGGAAGGATACTGCAAAATCCCCATTCCCTCCCAACTCCTGGGGGAAGGATACTGCAAAATCTCCATTCCCTCCCCACTCCTGGGGGAAGGATACTGCAAAATCTCCATTCCCATCCCATTCTGGGGCCAGCCAGAGGTGGTATTTGCCAGTTCTCCGAACTACTCAAAATTTCCGCTACTGGTTCTCCAGAACCTGTCAGAACCTGCTGAATTTCACCCCTGCTCTGAGGTGAGGACCTCATTAATCTTCAGTTGTTTCCTCTGCCTTCGGTGGTTTCAAAGTTCCAAGGCTGGTTCTATCTCTTTATGGCTCCAGGATCTTTTAAATTGCAGGCTGGGAGTTTAAATACATAAAAGGAGAAAATATTAAGATAAGAGAAAGTATAATGAGATAAAGTGGAGTTTCAAAAAGAGAAAACAATAGCAGGCCAGGAAAAAAAAATCAAAAAGTTGTATGGGTAAGCTAGAAGAACTGCTAATCTAGAGCTATTTTGGGTGGGGTAGAGGTCAGTTTTGCTATCAAATTATAGCTTAAAGACATTATTTAGTACGGCTTTGGGGTCATTAGAAAATATTTATTTTAATGTAAACTTATATATAATTCACCCCAACACTTTTCTTCCTAAAACAGATAAGAACAATTCCTCCCCCTCTCCTTCCTTCCCTCCTCCCCCCTCTTTTTCTCTCTCTGTTCTCTCACCTGTTTATTTACATTTAGTATGGAAACAAATGTATGCCTGCATCTTCTCTGGGCATTCCTGTACCTAAATTAAAAAAAGAAAACTCTCCTGAAAATTCTCCTTGGGAATCACCCAGGCCACTATAAAAATGGAATAAATAAATGCATAAAAATAAATTTAATTGAAATATGGGAAGCTGGCAAGATTGCAAAACCTAACAGTGAAAAGCAGAATTCTCCTGTTGTTCACTTGGCTTTCTCATAAATAAGAAAAAAACAGGATGAACCATAAAATTTCATCAAAATGATATGGCTGTACTATTTATTTATTTTTCTTTATTCAAAAAAAATTGACAAAAGTGAAAGATTTTGGCCCAACTTGAGCCAAATTAGGGATGCCAATGTTGTACTAGGCATTATAGGAAGACTTTTATATTCTATGTAAAGGTTTTGAATTTGGGGAATGGTGTGCACTGGAACTAAACCAGGGGTCGGCAACCTTAAACATTCAAAGAGCCACAAAGGTCCTAACTGGAAGCCCTCCCATTCAATTCTGGAGCCGACTGGAAGTCCAGTTCCCCCACCATAGAGTCTCCTCCTAACACGACGTCCTTTTTCCTCTACCTGTCCTAACCGAAAGTCCTATCAATTGTGGAGCTGACTGGAAAACCTGCCCCTTGCCATAGAGTCTCCTCCTGGCGCACCATGCTTTTCCCCTCCCTAACAGGAAGCTCCTCTCAAAATTGTGGCAACTGGTGAGAAGGAGCTGCAATAGAAGGATGAAAGAGCCACATGCGGCTCCAGAACCGCAGGTTGCTGACCCCTGAACTAAACTATCCAGCAAAGATGAAATGCTTTATATTGTTCTACAAAGCTAAACATTAAAACAGGCCTTTTAGATACAACTTTATGATTAAATGCACAATTTTAATAATATATTTAAATAATTAATTAAGCAATATCTTATATTTAATTATTTAAACATTTTAATTTTTAATTAGAGCAGTTGGGTCTAGTGGTTAAGGAACTGGGCTAGAAACCAGAAAGTGTGAGTTCTTGTCTTGTTTTAGGCATGAAAGCTAGCTGTTGACTTTGAGCCAGTCTTTTTGTGTCAACCTATGACATTAGGCTCAGATTACGAGCTGGTCGGTCAAGTCCTGTTGCAATCAATAGATAAAAGGAAATTGATCTAAAGGAAAAAATAGGACCTGGGCTTGCAGGAAAATACTAGGAAGAAAAAAAATTAATCACACAGCCATCTAAATAGCTAAGTGCTATATATTGAAGAAAGTCACATCAATAATAAATATTTTGAATAAATTAATATATCTTGGGGAATTCTTAAAATTAAAGCAGGATCCACCACCTAGGAAATTTCAGTGCAGATTTTAAGGGTAAATAAATCTTTTTACAATTGCATTGTTTTTTGCTTGCAATTTTGCTTCCTTCCAATATCTCTGAATATGTATTTAAATACATAATAGATATTTCTTCTCAAAATATGAATTACATAGAATAATTCCACCTTTTTAATGAAGGAAACTGGTGAGGTAGGAAGTAAGACTTCTCATGCAGTGGGATATTTTATCAGTAGGGTTTGGGAATATTCCTGGTCCCTCAAGAGAATGGCCAAGGAGCTGTGCCTCATAAAAGGCATGAGGAAGAAGCCTACAATTTAGACTAGAACTCACAGTCTCCCAGTTTCTGGCCTGGTGCTTTAACCACTAAACCAAACTGGTTTCCCCCAATGATTATGATGTGATTGAAGCCACTTTTTTTTCCTTTGTGGTCATCTGTTTTGTCATTTTTGCCATCTTTATTCTTTTGTTGTGGTTTCTTTGTTTAAAATGTTTTAACCAGGGGTGGGTTCCTCCCGGTTAGGACCAGATTGGCCGAACCGGTAGCGACACGCTGGTGACATCACTGAGGTGGATCGACTGGTGCCTGTTCGTGGGTGCCGTCATCTTTTTTGTGATTTTTTAGCAAATTTCTTACTGTTTTGAAGGTTTTTCCTGTTCTGCTGTTTGTAAAAGGGCCCTCTCGCCTGCGCCCGGGTTTAAACTGACCTTTATTCCTTTGCCCGAAGCACAGCTGATCAGCTCCTCAGCTGTGTTTCGGGCTGATTCCAGCTACTGAGCATGCGCAGAAGCCAAATTGCATGAGGGAATGCGTGCGCACACTTGCTCTGCTCGCGTGCGCGAAACATCATAATGTGAATCGGTGGTGATGGTAAGTGGAACCCATGCCTGGTTTAACAATTAGTAAACTGCCCAGAATCACTGGGTCAGGGATCATATTGCAGTTATTGTTTGTGTTATTTGCCTGGGAGTTCATCAGAAACTCCTATAGCTCTAAACTCAGTGGTTAAAAAAGAAGGGAAAAAAATAGAAAAAGGCAAAGGTAAACTATATCCAAAGTGCTGCCAAAAAACCCTACCTGTAGTCAAATGTTGTTCTTCAGTATAACTTTATGTTGTGTAAGATAAGAAGAGGAAATCTAACCGTAAATGTGATAATAGACTGGAAATGTGTTTCTTTTAGCAAATTGTGTTATTTAAGAGGTTGTTATGCACTTTAAACAGTATAATCTGCTGATTGAATTCCTGCTCTGCATACAGCTGATCTGGAATCTTGAAACTGCATTCCTTTGTAATCTAATCCACATGAAATGGTTGCCAGTTCTTTTAAATTCAAGTAAAGGAGAGGAAAAGGTTTTTTTTTCTTTTTAAAAATGTAATATTTTCCACTTTTACAGAGAACGTTTAAAGCTGCTGGTTGCCTTTTCTTGGGGGGAGGAGGAGGGAAAGAGAGCTTAAATGAAGGACAAATGCATCTGAAAATTAAGAATAGAATAGAATAGAATAGAATAGAATAGAATAGAATAGAATAGAATAGAATAGAATAGAATAGAATAGAATAGAATAGAGAGTTTGGAAGGGACCTTGGAGGTCTTCTAGTCCAACCCCTTGCTCAGGCAGGAAACCCTATACCAGTGATGGCAAAGCTTTTTTGGTTTGCGTGCCAAAAAGGGAGGGAGCGCAGGGGGGTTGTGCATGCATGCCCACACCCATAATTCCATGCAGGGGCCCCCGTGCATGTGTGCATGCCCCCCCGCTGCCGGCACATGATGGCACACCCATTTTCGCTCTCCCTAGGTGTCAGAGCTTTTCTAGGAGTCTGAGGAGGGCAAAAATGGCCTCCCCCCCCCGGAGGCCCTTCGGAGGCAGAAAATGGCCTGTTTGCCAACTTCCGGTTGGACTGGAAGGCTCATTTTTTTGCTCTCCCCAAGCTCCATAGCCTTTCTAGGAGCCTGGGGAGGGTGAAAATGGCCTTTCCCACCCCCACCCCCCGGAGGTCCTCCAGAGGCAGAAAACGGCCCATTTGCCGACTTCTAGTTGGACTGGAAGTCCTGGGTTTTTTGCTTTTCCCAGGTTTCAGAGCCTTTCTAGGAGCCTGGGGAGGACGAAAACTTGGAATGGCTGTTGCCAGGGGGGGAGAGGGAATGTGACAGTGTACAAATGGTAAGGAAGGGTGCATGAGTAGATGGGAAAGTTCGGTGCTAGCACAGTGGGGTTTAGGAAGGGTGCATGTGGATTCACTGATGGTGAGCAAGACACAGTATGAGTGAGACAGGCTTAAAAAAGGAAGGAATGCAGAAGTGGTTGAGAAGGCATAGCATGGCTCAGCGAGGCTCCGTAAGACTGCATGAGGATGAACAACTGGCCTGAGAGGTACACAAGTGGTTGGGAGTGGTAGGGAGGATCACATGAGTGTAGCAAGGCTTGGGGAGGATGTATGGGTGACTAGTGAGGTGCTTCAAAAGTGCAGAGGGATTGGGGGGAGCAGTGGTGGGTTCCTACCGGTGCTGTGTGTAGCGCAGCTCCAGTAGGAGCCCGGCGATGATGTCATTTTCTCGCGCTTTTCTCCGCGTCCTGAGCTGTCGGGAAAAAGCCCTCCCACCTGCCCTTGTTTCAATACGGACCTTTATTCTTCCTCTGAAGCACAGCTGAGAAGCTCCTCAGCTGTGTTTCGGCTTGTAATGTCATCCTAAGCATGCACGGAAGTGAAATCGCCCAATGGAACGTGAGTTCACTTCTGCACATGCTCGCAATGTGCACTGGTAGTGAAAATAACTGGAATCCTCCACTGGGGGGGAGGCTGTGTAAGTGGGGGAGACTGACCCAAATAATCTGAAACCTTCCTCACTGTCTTCCCCATTGACTTTGCTTGTGGGGAATAAGCAGAAAAGGTGACAAATTATGATTATATGACTGCAGGATACTGCAATCATCATAAGTGTGAGCTGGTTACTACATGCCTAGATCACTGTAGCCTTGATGAAGTGTCATAAGCATACTTGCCATTGTAACTTAAAATAATTCCTGAACGAGTGGTTGTTAACTCATAGAGCTGTCACATAATCTTTCACGAGTATCTGCCAATTCCAAAATATTATCCTTTTGGATCTTCCAGTCTTCCTTTGGTCTAATGAGCAGTGGTGAGGCAATAAGGTTGCAACAAAAGTGCATTGTCTGATGAAGCTCTCTGGATGTTCAGCAGTGGGTGTTGCATTGGGTCACTGCTGCCAGCATGGTAATAAGAGATGGAGCAGGGCAGGTGGGCAGTGATGTGGTTGGATAATTTATGTTCATGTTGCCCTTTTTATGTTGAATATTTACTTTTATTACATTTAAATGCAAATTGTGTCCAAGAATTTTTGTTTTAATAGCATCTATTAAATCACTTATTTTATTCCATATCCTTCCACCATATCCTTCCTTCCTTCCTTTCTTTCTTCCTTCCTTCCTTCCTTCCTTCCTTCCTTCCTTCCTTCCTTCCTCCCTCCCACCCTCCCTCCCTCCCTCCCTCCCTCCCTCCATGCCCCACCCGTCACTGACCAAACTTTTTAAAATAAATGTATACAGGTAGTCCTCAACTTACTACAGTTCATTTAGTGACTGTTTGAAGTTATAATGGCACTGAAAAAAGTGATTTATGGCCATTTGTTACACTTATGACTGTTGCAGCATTCCCATGGTCATGTGATTTACATTTGGATGCTTGACAACTGGTTAAAATTTGTGACAGATACTGCATTCTGGATTCATGTGATCACCTTTTGCAACCTTCTCATCAGCAAAGTCAATGGGGAAACCAGATTCACTTAACAACCGTGTTACTAACTTAAGTAACGTAACTAACAACTGCGGTGATTCACTTACCAACTGTAGCAAGAAAGATCATAAAATGGGGCAAAGCTCACAATAAATTTCCCACTTAGCAACATTTGCTCAATTGTGGTCATAAGTCGAGGACTACCGGTACCTGTACTCTGTTGTCTTTAATGTTTGAAATGGGATGTTAATACTAACGTCAAATTCCATATGGTATTGGCAGGCAAAAATGTGTCAACTTTTGTATTATATTTTGATTTTTACAAATTCAATTGTATTATTTAAGCAGAATACAAAAACCAAAAACATATTGGGAGGGTTTTCTGTCAGTGGGCATGTTTTTTTTTATTTGCAGTGCACATTTACCTTAACTGCTTGTTTGTCTATTGTGTGAACTGAGGTGAGTTGTTCAGTCCTACCCAATCCATCATTTCCTTTTTCCTTCCATAAGTGAGAACAAATTTCTGAAGCCCAAAGGGCCTTGTAATTTTGAATCTCCTTACATTCATTCCCACAAGTACCTAGTAAGGTTTGATAGGCTTGGGACTTAGTCATCTTCTTAAACTTTGAGTATGTTAGCTGTACATAATTTGTATCCTTCTATAAACAAAGAAAATGGTTTTCCCGATCCTTCTGCTGAGAGTTTCTGCAAAATTTAGGTTCAGTACAGCGTGGATGTTAAGACTTCAGAAGCATATTAAAAACCAAATGCTGCTTTCCTTTCCTGAACACAATGGCCGTACATATCACATGCGCACATGTGCTCCGATGAATCATGAGATTGTCACTTCTAATAGGCTTCTTGGGGAAGAAGTTTGGCAGGCATCTTCATAAAAGCATGCATGTTTTGACTTATATCTTCCTGGAGTTTCAAAATATTATTAACATCTTCTACCCTGCCTCCTGCCTGTGAAATAATGTCGTTTGGGCAAATACATTTAGTATTTAGTACTCACATCATATTTCAAATTCTGAAAGTATCTGTCTTTCAAAAGAAACAGGCCAAGAAATGGAAGTTATTACCACTGCCGCTTTGGAAAGAATTCAGCCCCCACCCTCTTCATTGTTTCTTTGGCTAAAGCATTCCCATCCATCTTAAGTTAAAAGCTCTTAAACAGAGGTTTTTTTACCCCATAAACATTGCCACATGTTGAAGACCTCCTATATTACTGTCACTATCACATGTTTAAGATTGTATGATAAAAATAAAATTAATTGCTAAGTCTTTCCGACTTAGCTTCATTTATTCCTGTTTCATTCGGTCCTCTGTGAATTTCAAATCCTAATGCTTCTTTCTCCAGCTTCAACCGGTATTCACAGGGACCATCTGCTTGCCATAAAGTCATTGCATTCTTGGTTTCATAAGTTTGCAATTTCCATTTTAAGAATATTTTTTTTAATGTGACAATATCCCCACACCAATATTTTATTCCAGCCTTGAAATTACAAAAGACTGGTTGATCCTTTGACCACATCATTTTACTAAGACTTTAACAGATCTGCCTCTATTTCTCATGAGAACAGAAAGTGATTACACAGTGAAAGCTGGAATTATGTGGAGTTGTTAAGTAGCCACTTTTTTTTCACCTGTAAAATTGTTAACAGTGAATTGAAACAGAGACATCAGCAAGTTTCTGGGCTACGTCAGCTCTGAAATGACATGAATTTGTTCAGTCCCATTTCTGCATTATTCCGTATGGCCTTTATATTATATATACAACTAGTTGATTATGTGCCATCAAGTCATTGTCAATTCTTAGCAACCACCTAGATTTTCTTCATAACCTGGTCTTTCAGGTCATATAAAGATGTACTTATCACTGCTATACTCATTGCTGGTCCTTCTCTTCTTTTTCCTTTCACTTTCCCTAGCATTAGGGACCTTTCTCCAGAAAGCTAGATCTTCACATTTAGGAAGGAGGAAATTTTCAAATAGTCATTTGTGTCTCAAGTGAGAAATCTGATTTTTCAATGAGCCATCATTTTGTTTTGGCTGTCCACAGTATTCTCAGTAGTCAGCAAAGTTTAAAATTGTCTACTATCCTTCCTCAGTGGTGAGATCAGTGCACCATTGGGACACTTGAAAAAACAGGTTAGGGATAGATCTCCATGGAGAAATCCATCTAGGTGGTCAGTAGGACTTAATAGCACATAATCAATAAATATACATATACTATATTCACATAAAGCTTCAAATATTGTCTATGGAAAAATTATAATGCAGATCAAAAACTTGTCTTGTGAATTAGAGACATGCACTGCAAAGCTCTTGTATGTGTCATGTGAAGTTTTGCACATGCATGAATTTCCCCCCTAATTTAAACTATCATGAATTCAGTCCTAAACTCATATTCTGTACACTTAAATGAGAATATGTATAACCGAGTACAGCAATCTTATTTCTTATTTCCCAATACTACTGAGCTAAGTATATGTTTTTCTGAGTAGTGTTCACTATTGTTCACTTACTGTACATATCCTATGGTAGTCCAGCATATTTTTCATATTCTTGCTCTTTCCATGCAATCTGGGATTTATAATGGATCAAGGAGGCTCACTGTTTATTCAGGTAGGAGAATGGAAAATTTTAATAGCCAAGCATCTATACAGTCCTTGCTGGATGGATTTTGTCTCTAAATGAATATGTATTACAACAGAGACAAAATGTGTTGGTTTGTGAATGGAGTAGGTGAAAATAGATGGGAAAGGGCCTGCTGTTGATGTGGAAATGGAAATTTCCACTTGTCCCAGTGTGGTGACATATACATTGAGGAAGGAGCAAAGATATTAGCAATTTCCTCTTGAACTTTGGATACTAGGTGCAAAACACTCTTCTTGAATAGGCAGCTATGAAATGAATTTCAGAAGTTGGATAAAAAATAAAAATAATATCAACCTCTTAGTGTTCTGCAGCTCTGTAGCTCAAACTCCTGGTAACTCTGGATAATACAGTGAAAATACAGGTAGTGTTTGACTTACAACAGTTTGTTTAGTGAGTGTCAAAGTTACAACGGCACTGGAAAAAGTGATTTATTACCTTTTTTCACACTTATGACAATTGCAGCATCCCCTTGGTCATGTGATCAAAATTCAGACGCTTGGCAACTGACTCATATTTATGACAGTTACAGTGTCCTGGGGTCATATCAGAGGTGGGTTCCTCCCAGTTTGGACCGGTTCACCCGAACTGGTAGCGACCCACTGGTGATGTCACAATAACATCACAGAACCGATTCGGTAAGTGCCGGTCTGTGGGCACCGCCATCTTTTTTTTTTAAATTTGAATTTTTTTTGAAAAAAAAATTTTGGGAAATTTTTTTTTAAAAAATTTCTTCTGAGCATGTATAGAAGCCGAGTTTCCAGCACTGCGCATGCGATCTTGTTTTTGGCTTTGGGGGGGGGAGATTTTTTTATTTTTCAGTACTGCACATCCGCGCACGCTTTACATACATGCGCCCATGAAGCGCAGCCATGCAGTACGGGAGGAAGTGAACTGGCAGTGAGGTAAGTTCGAACCCACCCCTGGGTCATATGATCAGCTTTTGTAACCTTCTGACAAGCAAAGTCAATGGGGAAGGCAGATTCACTTAACAGCCACGTTACTAACTTAACAACTGCAATGATTCACTTAACAACTGTGGCCAAAAAGGTTGTAAAATGGAGCAAAACTCACTTAACAAATGTCTCACTTAGCAATAGAAATTTTGTAGTGGTAAGTTGAGGACTACCTGTAATCTTTGTTGAGAAAGAACAATTTTGCCTCAGAAATATTTTGATGTCTTGAGCAACATATTGTAAAAAAGTGTAAAAAGAACTTGCACTGACAAGCTCAACTGGACTATAAATAATTTCTCTTGCCTCTGATTGATACCAACATATTTCGTAATTATGAAGAGATGGACATTGGATATACAATCCTAAATTGGGTTACTCAGAAGTTAATCTCATTTTTTTATATCTAATCACATTTACTGGGAAGTGACCTCAATGAATTCAATGGAGCAAAGTTCAATACAAACAGATTGTAAAGATGGAGAAACTGGAAGTCTTTATGAAATTGGGGGAAAAAAACCTTGATGAGAAAATCCTATTTAGTAACACAGTTTATCTAATTTATAAATCTTTTTTGCATGTGTAATTAAGATGCTGATAACTTTAACAACCACACATATTTAAAACAAAAGACTTCCTTGGGGATTCAAATTACATTTATTTATTTATTTATTTATTTATTTTGCTGGATTTCTATGCCGCCCAATCCCTAGGGACTCAGGGCGGCTCACAACATATTCGATCCATTACAAAATAAAAGCTATCATTAAAATATAAAAACCATACAAATGCAATAATTAAAAATACAGAAATTACAAAAGTTAAAAGAGTATCTCATTTACCCCGCCTGCCGGAAGAGCCAGGTTTTTATCGCTTTCCGGAAGGCCAGCAGGGTGGGGATGGTCCTGATCTCTGGAGGGAGTTGGTTCCACAGGGAGGGAGCTCCCACAGAGAAGGCCCTCTCCCTTGGTCCCGCCAGCCGACATTGTTTGGTCGATGGGACCTGGAGGAGGCCGACTCTGTGGGCTCTAACCGGTCGTAGGGAGGTATGCGGCAGGATGCGGTCCCGAAGATAACCTGGCCCTGAGCCATGTAGGGCTTTAAAGGTAACGACCAACACCTTAAATTGGATCCGGAGACTAATGGGCAACCAATGCAGCTGGCGGAGGATAGGTGTTACGTGGGTGCATCTAGGTACACCCACCACAGCTCACGCAGCTGCATTTTGCACCAATTGCAGTCGCCGGACACTCTTCAAGGGTAGCCCCATGTAGAGCGCATTGCAGTAATCCAGCCGTGAGGTGATAAGGGCATGAGTGACTGTAAGAAGTGCCTCCTTCTCCAAGTAGGGCCGCAATTGGTGCACAAGACGTACTTGTGCAAAGGTCCCCCTAGCCACAGCTGAAAGATGTTGTTCCAATTTTAGCTCTGGGTCTAGGAGGACACCCAAATTGCGGACCCGTTCCGAGGGGGCTAATTTCTCCCCCCCGAGAACCAAGGAGGGACAATTGGTCGAGTCCTTAGGAGGTAGTATCCACAGCCACTCAGTCTTGTCAGGGTTAAGCTTTAGCCGGTTCTTCCCCATCCAGACCCTAACATCGGCCAGGCAGCGGCCCATTACGTCTACGGCTTCCCCGAACTGAGACGGGGTGGAGATGTACAACTGGGTATCATCAGCATATTGCTGATACCTCACCCCGTGTCGTCGGATGATCTCACCCAGCGGCTTCATGTAGATATTA